>OX359282.1:39435720-40035720 GCA_947179155.2 Hedera helix | reverse complement strand
CTTAACTAACTTTGTTTCATCAACAATCACCACAAATTTCTTGCAAGCACCCTCCACCATTTTTTCCCTCAGGAGGGACCCACCTCTCCCCTTCACCAAATTCAAATCCGGGTCGACCTCATCCGCCCCGTCAATGGCGAGATCAATAACCGGATACGAATCAAGATCCGATAATGGGATTCCAGCAGAAAGTGCTTGCTTATGGGTTTTCTTTGAAGTGGGTATTCCAATAATGTTCTTGAGCTTCCCTTGTTGCAACAGCTCGCCGATTCGGGCAACGGCATGGCAGGCAGTGGACCCGGTGCCCAAACCCAAAACCATACCTGATTGGACGAATTCGACGGCTTTGTAGGCTGCAATTTTCTTTAATTCGTCTTGGGTTAGAATGACCGGAGATGCTGGAGATACCATTAAAGAAGAATCGACTTTTGGCTTGTCACACCCAATAAAATGACGGCATGCAAGAGCCATACGAAAAAAATGGAGTCTTTATATGAAAAAAATATGTAATCAAATAAATAAATAAATGTGTTATCTAGGGTTTGGACTAGGGGGCTATAACATTTTAAAAGGAATGAGTAAAGAAAAAGGAAGATTAGGCTTATGGGGTGTAAAGAAAAGAAGTGAAGGTTGACGGAGTTATATAAGGACAGGAAAAGAGCACAAAATCTTAATGGGAAGAGAAAGAAATATTTTGGATAGTGAGAGTCATGACAAAATATTATCCATGGAAAATAAGAATTGTGTGGTTACAGTGGTATGGGATGAGAATGTGGGAGGGATAGGTTAGAAAGAGATTGTAGGGTTTGATTGGGAGGGTTTGATTGGTATGGCTACCATAGTACATTGGCTTGGTGCTCGGCATTACGTATATATAGAGGGGTTAGGAGGCAAAGATAGAAAGCAGGGTTTACTGGGAAACTGCGGAGGGGAGACGGAATATACAAAAATCAAATACAATATTTTAACGTAATATTATTTTTATTATTAAAAAATTAATTAATTATATTAAAATTAATATTACACGATATTTTTTAATAATAAAAATAATATTATATTTAATTTATATGTAATTATACTTTCTTTTATTTTTGTGCGATAGAAAAAAAGAATCCTTAAAGCAATAAATTTAAAAATTCAATACAGATAAATTTTCACTCTTATTATAATTTATTCCATTTTCTTGTATAATTATTTACTACTTCTATTACATAAACGCTTAAACAGGTTTCATTTGCGATTACATTAGGTAAACTATTCTTTTTATAGTGGTAGAGGGAGATAATATTTTTAAATTTATTGCTATAAATTCTACTACCATATCATTATTATTATACTTGAAATTTAATAGACTTAAAATTTTAATATAAATAAAAATATACCCTTATATTTATAAAAAAAATTAAATGAAATATTTTTTCTATAAATTTATAAAAATATTCCCCTTTTTAAGTCGGAGGGCCACCTCGACAAAACATTATATATATGGTATTCCACTTCTTATTTTTTACTTAAAATTTTTGAGTCCCTAAGCATAAAATTTAAAATTTTTAAGTTCCTTAAAATAAGATTTTTTCTTTTATATATATATATATATATATATATATATATATATATATATATATATATATATATATATATATATATATATATTGTATTCCACTTCTTATTTTTTACTTAAAAATTTTGAGTCCCTTAGCATAAAATTTAAAATTTTTAAGTTCCTTAAAATAAGATTTTTTCTTTTTTACATTTTGTTTGTATTGCAAAATAAAAAATGATTAAAAATTAAACAAATTAACGTTCTACATATTTTGTGGGTATTTATATATAGATATGAAATTAATTTTATATGTTATTTTGGGTCTAATATAATATAAATTTTATAATCTCGAAACATGAGCTCACTGTAGATTATGAAAAAACAAAATTTATATAATCGGGAAGGGGCCATTATAAATTATATAAGTATTATTATATATTAGACGTTTGAATGGAATGGATAGAGGTCCTCCTTATATTTTAGTGCATGATCCTTGCTTTCGTTGCCATGAATTCCCTTCCCTTCTCCGCATATCATATTCCCAATTGCTTGCCTTGTTTTGATTTATTTTCTCCTTTTGAATTGCGTACACTACTTAATTGGAATTGTTTTGTGGACCACCGACTATGATTTTCTTCCACTGACTGTTCTATTATTTGACAATTGAAAAAAAGAAAAAGACCAACTGGATTAATTCTGGCCCCCAAAATTATGTGGGCTAAAGGCTAGAATATTGCTCAGCCGAACCCCCATCCATAGTCATGGGCCCGAAACTAAACAAATCTATTGGGTTTGATTATCGCTTCGATAAATTTTCTATCCATTCCATTAAAACTTGTGTTCTTTTATGAAATGGAAGGTTTATTAAGTTTATAGTGTGCAAAAATTGAATGTTTTCCATTTCTTTGTAAACGCATTTTAAGAATCTCATCGGCTAGAAAAACCATAATAATTCATCAAAAATAGTCTTATTTAAATATATTAATAAAATCAAATAAGTTGACATCAAATGAACCCCGTCTTGTGAAGCCCCTATTTTTACTCCATATAGTAAAAATACTTTGAAATAAAGAGACTACATATTTCACAAAAAGTGTAAATTTGGCTCTGATCTTAGTTAATTTGTTAACTATTGTTTAATCAATCATAAAAAATTACATTAATTTTAAATTTTAGAATTTCAAAAATTGATCCTAAAGAAATTAAATAAGGGTCTTTTTGTGGAATGTGGGAGTATTTCAATGCTTGCGTACATCAAGATTTATGTAAGATGTTGTGGGTATGAGATAGAAATTAAGAACTCGACTAGTCGTCTTCGTATAGGGATCAGGCCCGTTTGCTACATTTAGGACTGTAAACAGTGGTTCTTCTACCCACGAGCCCAAGATAGTCGTAATTCTATTCGTCTATGAATGGGCGGGGAGCTTCACCCAGGTTATGTGAATGGGCGGGGGGCTTATCCCAGGTTAGGGTCACAGCTTTGAGTTCAATTGGTCTGATTCTTTGTTAGCCCAAGTTAAAGAGGGGGATAAAATGCTCAACAGATTTTCGATTTCACCATTTCATTTGTCAAAATATAGAATACATGTGGCGTAGATTTTACTCCCCCTTTCAACAAGGAATAATTTTAAGTGTATAAACTATACATAAATTATTATGTACAAATGATAGAATGATAGAATGTATGTAATGCATACCAATAAAATGTGAATAAAATTCAAAATAATAGGTCTTATTTTTTTTTCTTTCTTTATACAGTTTGTGCATAACTAGGAACGGACCTAGAGGCTAAGGGTAGCAATCGTTTCGTATTAGCCGAATTCGTGTTCTGTCAGATTATAGGTATTACATTAAATAGGTCAACACTTAACACTAGCCATTTAATTATTCATGTTAAGATACTTAACACTAACACTAACATGTTTATTAATCATATTATTGTATCCCGTTTAACCCATTTACTACATAAATAAAAAATTTTAAATAAAAAATATCATTCAATTATTTATTGAATAGTAATGTAAATTATTAATCACAATAATATTTATTTAACAAAATACAAGATAATATATTTAGAAAAGTAACTAAGAAAGCTAAAACTAAATCTTTAAGGTATTTATTATAACGTTATATCATATTTATTTTTAAATTATTTTAAATAATCGTATCTAATCATGTCAACTCGTTGATTATACGTGTATGTCAACCTATTTATGATATGAAAATTATTTATGTTCAACATTAACGGTAACAACTTGGGTTAAATTTTGAGTCAAGAACAAATCATAGTATAATAAGGCCAAATGTATTTTTTCAATAATATCTTCACAGGTCATCTTAGACCACTACAGACTCACTCAAAAGTTTATACGTAATCTTAAACTACTACATACTCACTGAAAAGTTCTTAATTGAAAGTGTTAATGATACTTTTTTTTTAAAAATAAACTAATGATTTGTGGTATAATACTAATGGCCTACTTGATCTGCCCCATTGTGAGATAATACTAACAGTTTACTATATTCGCATTCGCATCCCCACCTTTGGCAACTCGATTGGATAACCTGACTCGATATTTTAAGAGTCGATTTTGCTACCATATATAACAATCTGAGTCAAATCCCAAATTCAAAACAAATCATATCATAATAAAGTCTGATACGTTTTCTTGGGTTGTCTTATCTTAGCACACCACAGGCTCACCTAAAAGGTCATGACTAAAGGTATTAACGATAACAACTTGAGTCCTTATTTTAAGAGTCAATTTTGCTATCATATATAACAATCCGGGTCAAATTCCAAATTCAAAACAAACATAGCATAATAAAGTCTGATACTATGTTTTCTTGGGTTGTCTTATCTTAGCCCACCATAGGTTCACCTAAAAAGTCATGATTAAATGTATTAACGATAAAAACTTGAGTCCTTATATACACATTTAAATATTTTATGTGTTACAATGTGCGACTAAGATATGATATTAATCCCTTATTTTATGTCGTATTCGTGTCAAATTATCTTACCGTATTAAAAATTATCACCCCTACCCCTGTCTAAGTAAGGCCACCACCCTTACTATTTTTTTTTTATTCTTTAGTTTATGTACATTTTGTTTATAAGGCCCCACTAGATTTATATATTATTCAATATTCTATAAGTTTTTGTCCACTTAAATATGAATTTGTCCATTTTATACCGGGGTTAGTCCCTTACTTATTTAGTGATTTACAATTTTTTTTTTAATTTTATGTTATTGTATTTGATATAAAATATCTATTAATATAATTATTACTATATTAAATCTAAATTTATATTATTAATATTTATATTCTTTCTATTATGTATATTATACCAAAAATTTCCCTAGAGAAAAATCCTAGGTCCGTTTGACTTTTTAATACAATTGTGATGTGATATTAAAAAGGATAATAACATAGAAATAACACATTAAGAATAATATATCATTTTATAATTTTAAAATAAAAATATTTCGTTTTTAATACATCTATAGTTTTGGGATGAGTTTCGTGTAATGGAAATAAAGGAAAGGATACAACATCTACGTTTGCGTATATTTACAAATGAATCCCTGCTAAACCTGAATTAATAATGTCCATGAAACGGGACATGACCACAGCAGTGGATGTAGACACACTAAAAGCGATGAGAGCCATCATCCCAAGAGCCAGGCTGGGCCTAGTATTCATCAGGTAGGCCTGCAAAAAGCCCATAGCTTCGCAGATATAAGAATCATAGCTTGCATAATATCTCTTCTCCCAGTCCATCCATTCCGATGGCGGCTCGTAGTTCCTCTCTATCATCTTCATTTCATGAATTCTCTTCCGGAGAACAATCAAATTTTCATCCACAACCCGATTCCTGTCACCATAATTTTGGTGATCATGGGCGTCGTCTGATGATCTTCTACGCGAATGAATCCTTGTAGATTCAAAAGCTTTTGATTTTCTTCGAGTAATTGAAGAGTGTGGAAAAGGGGGCGATTTGAGAGAAATTGATGATGATGATGATGCCATTGTAATAGAAATCTTAAAGGGTAGCATAATTGATGAGCAAAAATGGTGATGGTTTTGTTTGTTTATTATATAAAGGAGCTTGGGTAGGGTAACGTGGTGGGTCTGGGGTGGCCCAATATATATTAAGCGAATAAGTAACTTGGGAAACCGTGTCCGAAACGGCTCGTTTGCGCGTTTCGAATAATTAATTCTTTAAGCAAACGGCTAAGATCCTGAAAGTGACATGTGTCTCAATCCTCATAGCGTGCATTAGCATGATATTAGGGTATGCCGTATGCGTTGGGTTATGAAGATTAGGAGGACTTTTTCTTTAGGAACATTCTTTAGTAGCTGCATTGATACGAGAATACAAGCCTAAGAACTATCCCGTAATATATGTGTAAATTTTGTGAGATAAAATATTTTTTTTATAAAATTTAAATTATTAAATAAAAAATAAACAAAAATTAATATAAGAAAATAAATAAAAATTCTTTTAAGAATAGAAAGACTTTTTTTATTAAAAAAAAAAAAAAAAAACCTCACCCGGATAGTCTAAAAAGTTGAAGCAGCAAGTATTGAATTAATGGCTACACAATTGTGCTAACTGACAATTGTAAGTTCATGTAAGAGACAAATGAATGAGGAAACCGTCTAGAAGTGTGGGCCCCATATTTAAACCGTTTTAAGCAATTAACTGTTTTGACTTTTTGAAGGGCGGTGCAAATCTCTGTTATTTTATTTTAAGTAGATTATTTTAAATTATGTACATTAAATTTATTATTAAAAAAAAAGAAAAAAAAGATTGTAAGACTTTTGAAGTAGGTAAAGTCGCTGAAGTTGCATGTTCTAGATTAGCTAGAAGCCTAGAAGAAACAGGAGGTGGCAGATGCGGTCGACTCTCTCTAGACTTGGTGATTGGTGAGTATATATCCTTTTAGGAAAATTTTAGACTTATTATTTATTTTATTTTTATTTTTATTTTTATATAAAATAAATAAGTGTGATTCACTCATTTAAGTTTAAAATAAAATAAAATAAAATGAGACCATATTCATTTATCTTATATACGAATAAAAAAATTAAATATAAAAGCACTCATTTTTTTAATCTTCATATAAGTTTTGAAATTAGTATTTTCTCTTACCGGTAAAAAGAGTCTTATTTATTAAATATTAATATTTATTAATTGTATATTTTTATTATATGTATACCCTTATTATATAAAAGACTTGGGTTATGAAGCATATTAAAATTATTTTTAGGATTGTCAATTGAGATAAGTGAGTTGGACTTAAAATTGTTCAAGTTCAGTTCATTCAAATATTGATGAATTTGGGCTCGGGTTCAATCCATCTGAACTTATAATATGTTGTTCAAACTCAACCCACATGTGATCATAAGTTTCAGGCCTATTTTTAGGCAAACTCAAAAAAAAAATATCAAAATTAGTAAATTAAAAATGAATAACAAAATATTAATGCAACTCATTATTAAAACAACTCATTACAAATCATGGTAATAATGCATTTCTAAATTATTTAAAATAATAAAACATTTTAAAAATGAATAAGTTTAAAAAAACATAGTAGTTAAAGACTAAATATATATAATTTGAGTGTAAATATATAATAATTAATATAAATAGTCTACATATTTATATATTTTTAACATTATAATTTTATCCGATCTATAATAGGCAATTGGCTTATTGGCCGAACTCGACCCAAATTTTACTTCGGGCTTAAATTTTACTTCGAATCAACAATTTTATGCGCGTCTTTTTCTTTTCGTTTTTGGTGTTTTTTTGTATTTTATTTTTTCTTGATATATATAATCGTAATTTCTTTGAATGAACATCTTTGCTGGGAATAGTGTATCGTCTAATGGACCCCAAGCATCTAATCAGTATTAATCTTAATACAAAGTTTCCTACAAAATGAACGGCCACTTTCTTAATTTTGAAGAATGAAGAAAGCAAATAGAAAATTTTTGCACCACGTTATTGTTGGCCGGGACCATTTTTAAACCTTTGTGGACTAAATTTTTAAAGTTTTTTTCAAATAATATACGAGTTTTTCAAACTCTCGACGCTTAATTAAATAACACTTTATGATTTCTAGCTATTCGATTCAAATTACGTTTTCTCTTGTTCTTCACATGAAGGAGTAGGGACTATAAGATTATATCGTTAATTCATTATGTACACTATTAAATTTGAATTTAGCCCAAAAATAGCAAAAAATATTTGTTAAAAGTGCTATTTCTAACAAGAAAAATGCCATAAAGAAGCTAGAATACGAGTGCATGAATAAAAGCATGCATCTATATATGTAATTACATCTGGTAGTTGGCTCAAATGGACACTGTTAGCCATGTCCATAAACTGTAACACAACCACATCATGGATGTTGGAACACTGAATAAAACAAGAGCCACCATTCCCAAAGCCAAGCTTGGCCTAGTCTCCATTAGCAAATGCTGCAAAAGCCCTATCCCTTCACGGGAAATTGCTGTTTTCTATTTTGGAAGAGTAAAGGAACGGTGGCAAGTGGAGGGATAATTATATTCGGAGAAAACGACTTTAATTTGGCTTTTCTCTCTTACCTTCTGATTTTTATCTAATGGAGCACTACTTTATCTTTGATGGCTGTTTCTTTATTTTTTATTCATCCATTCTACTCATGAGCTGTTTGATTGAGCTTATTTACAACTCCTTTGTCTTTAAGTAAGGTTTCCTTTTTATTAGTGTATATACTCAAAAGTCACTTTTTAGTATATTTGTCGATATTTTTAAACTCAAAAATAAAAATTTATTTTAATTTTGAATTTTAAAATTTCTTAAATTAATTTTTGATCATATAACTTAGAACGGAAGGAGTATATTTTAATTTTTAAAAATCGACAACCACAATAGAATAATACCCTTTTTTGCCTATAAATATAGTTTATTTCTATTATCTTTATTGACAAATTAAATTTTGAAAAATTGTCATCATCGTTAGAGCCTAATTTGTACATGCAGCCCGGTTGAGCTGATGATAATCCCTTTTCCGGTTTGGGGTTGGAAAGGTTCTTTGTAAATTAGTATGGATTTAACTGCCAAATCATGAGCCCATATCAAGTTCAAGCGGGCCTGGACAAGGCCAACCTACCCAAAAAGCCTAATACTTGTAATCATATACAATAGTCATTGTCTATGTATGCGTGTGCAATATAAATTTATTATAATATAAAATATTAAAATTTATTAGTATATAAAATTAAAGAATTTTAAAATTTTCATTACTATTATTATTTACAATAATTTTAAAAACAGTTATAAACCAACGGGATGAAAAGTTTAGTTTGGATGGGGATAGATGAGAAGATGATGGACTGCATGTGGTAGAAGCACATATACATGCCTGTGGGCATAATGCAGTTTGACACGAGTAAAGAAGTTTTTTACTGTTTAATAGTTAACATTCATTTAATTAATAACGACTGTAAAATTTAATTTTAACAACCATAAAAGTGGAAAAGATAATTAGAGACGAACCCTTTGATTATATGTAGAAGATGTCTTTACTTCAAAAAGAAAAAACCAACGCTTTAATAGCGAATACGGTGTCATGGCAAGCCATCCACACAAGAAGCTTTCCATATGGTATTTTTAAGCTGAGGAGGTTCAGTACTACAACAATCATCAACATAACGGCCGTCATGCTTTTACCTAAATAGCTCAATGACCAAGACATGAGGCTTCCTTTATTGTATAATCATCTCCTTTAGATAGCACCTGTACAGAATAAATCAATAAAAGTGGAAGATCTCATTTAAACACCACCAATGCCCCATTAATCAGAAACCTTCTAGCTCAAACAGATTAGGTTGGTCAGGAGGAGGTGATTCATACTCCTCGTCTGGTTTACCTTGGTGTATTGGAGGGGACTCGAGTTGCTGGTCTTCAGCCTGAGGATCATTTTCAAGAGGCTCGAGCTGTGGCGATGGTTTTATTTGATCAACGGATGGTGGTTCAAGCGTCTGGTATTTAGGCTTATTTTTCTCAAGGAGAAGATAAGTGGTGCAATACCAAAACAACAGTATTCTACTTTGGGCCAGTAGTGTCTCTTTTATATCACTGCCTCCAAAGGATAGCCTCTCCAGTTGCTGCAAATAATGAAATAAAGAGTAAAAACATAGAGACATTGGTCTCATAGAGGGATATCTGTTAAGACATATTCTACTTGGTCATTTCCAGAGATTATTGTGTCCAATCATGAACATAATGAGCGACTGACTACAAGGTTATAGTTGCAAGATCAAGTTTCTTCTTTCTCTCTCTTTTGGCTGGGGGTGGGGGTAGGGGTGGTGTAAGTGCCAAGGTTAAGCAAAACTCAGAATAACTCATGTAATCATAATGCTGATTATAATTGTAATAACATCATAATACCGTCAATAATTTACACTTATGAGTGGGTAGGACTCACAAATTTGCGGGTAGAATTTCCTAGCATGCGTTCATTTATCAACTGAAGATGCTGCCAAAAATTGCAGAACAAATACCCTCTGACCAATGTTACGGAAAGTGACCTTTGGTCACATACTATAAACCCGTAATAACTTTGTAACCTGACCAGGTGGGCTGGCTTATAAATTGAAACTTTGGCACAAGCATGAATCCTATTTAACAGTAATCCCAAAATTTATGCAGAGAACCTAACTAGTTTGAGAATATTTACAAAGAGATTTGTACTGAAAAAATAGAAACCCAATGAGAGAGAACACTAGTGCCAGTTAAATTTATTAGACCAGATTTTCCATCTCGTTTTTAGTTTTAGTTTAAACACAACAAACAAATGAGGACACAGGCCAGAAAAAGGTAAGTAGATGCATCCTGAAAGAAAAAGTTGAGAGAGAATACATAGCACAAAAATCTTCCATTTACTTCAATAATCATATTCCAGTATCCTAACACTAACACATTATAGGACTTGGCTCAAGATTGAAAAACAGCAAATCCAACCTAGGTAACTTGTAGTAAATATAGTCTGGTCAATGGGATGCAATTTATAATTATCTCAGTTTGATTTAGCATAATAGAACTATAATACAAATTCTGAAAAGGAATTTCTTTGACTCACCTGCTCGCCAGATTGTATATCAAATGAATGCTGACAATCAAATTGAAGGCCACTAAATTCATTGATGCAAAGCCCTTGAAACGCCCTGAAGTGTTGCAAGGATGAGAACCATTAGGCCTTGGAAGAAGATTATTTGGTCATCACCTTGTAGTGTTTCTTGTATTAAAAAACATGAATATAGTTACCATCTAATCAAAGAAGCACGGGGAATCCAGCGAAAGATAATTGGTGTGTTTTCTGCATTGACATAATAGCCTCCAAACACAATAAAAACTGTCATAAGAGATGGCCCCAAGGCCAATGCTGCTTCGGTGGTTGGAGCCATAGCCCCCACAGTCAGACCCATTGCAGATGCAGCAAACGACTCCATGGTCACAATTCCACAAAATTTTCCAAATCTGTTAAGTTGAGAATTTGAGTCAGTGCCTTAAAACATTTGAGCTATTTGTCTGAAGTACTAGTCTGGTTTTACGCGTTTAAATGAATTTTCCCAAGAGAATTTATCCACTGCCTCAACCAACGATACAGCTTAGGCCATCAAGCATGAGAAATCTTTTACCTAAATGATAACATCATTTCTGTAATTTAGGATTGGATCTATGTTACATGGCTCTTCACTTTGCCCAGAAGTATCATCTGAGCCCATGTAACTAAGCATTGAGTGCACAAAAGAAAATATAGAAAAAATTAAAAAAGAACATATTTTTAAATAAAGAACAAATAGCTATATTTGTCCACTGCCTCGACCAACGATACAGCTTAGGCCATCAAGCATGAGAAATCTTTTACCTAAATGATAACTTCATTTCTGTAATTTAGGATTGGATCTATGTTACATGGCTCTTCACTTTGCCCAGAAGTATCATCTGAGCCCATGTAACTAAGCATTGAGTGCACAAAAGAAAATATAGAAAAAATTAAAAAAGAACAAATTTTTAAATAAAGAACAAATAGCTATATATTCTTCAGTAAGACCAACAGACACCTTAACCTTAAATAAACCCCTGGTTTCAACATTTCTTGCAATATCTACCCCTATATTAAACCTTTTATTTTCAGCCTAACAAGACAAATTTACTTTTCGCACCATATAACATATGCGAGATCCCAGTCTGCTCTTCCCAATTGAAAGCATTTGCTTCACTATTATAATGTACAGAAGAATGTGCTCTAAATAAAATTAAATAACCACGTGTTAGGGATCACAAAATCTTAATACTTTACTACTGTTGAGCAAGTAGGAAAACGCACCTAGACAGATTAGGATGAAGACGAGCCATGGGGTACAGAATGGAACCAAACAATAATGGAAATGCCGCTCCAATAGGGATCTCAGCTAGCAACTTAGAAAATAAATATGGCCCTAAAGCATAAGATCCCTTCGCACGCTCTCTATCTACAATTGCACGTTCCTTGGGGAAGACACCAACAGTTTTTGTGAGCGCAGCCATTGCCGTGTTTATGGCAGCAACCTAAACGAGAGAAAGTAAAAAAGAAATCCCAGAAAACTCAGATATTTACCAGTTTATGTTCACAGTGCATCTATTATATAGACAGGCACACAAACACACACATAAATATACATGGATGATATATTATACCTGAAGTAATCCCATCCTATCCTGTATAGATGTCTGTGACCTTCCCATTCTCCAGAATACTGACCCAAATATCATAGCTGATGCAACTGACATTCTTGCCCGAACTTTATTAGTTGGCCCATCACGAGAAGCCTAGTCATCAAATCAGAGATACCAATCAAATGGAACATGATTTTGACTCAAAATATTACATATTCAACCTCAAAGCATCAACCATAAGAGCACAAAAAAAATCATACTCTATCTGCAACACTTCAGACAGTTACCAATAACATTATACAAATTTACTGACTAACCATGTGCAGGTTCCTAAATCCTAATCATTTCTCCATTATCTACTAGTAACTACAGTCACATGGGTAAGTACAAAAAGGGAGCATCAAAAGTAATGTTTGAAGCCCCACAATAGAGAGAAACCTCAACCATACTTTTAACACACCAAAGAAACAACTAACTGACCAGGTGAATTAACATTACTATGTAACATTTTTTTTTTGGGGGGGTGAGGAAAAAAAAAGAACACCGTAATTTATACCTCGACTCAAACTCTGATACAGCCATAATATCTTGCTTCATCATTACATTTATTCATGCTATTAGTAACATGTATACCCTAGGCTATAACGTATAAATGTTTGTGAACTTCACAATCTGTTTGCAATGGGATATCTATGGTCATGGAATCTCGAAAATTGAAAATATAAGGAACAATAACAAGTATGAGTGGCAATAGAAGGTGGTACCTGCATCCATGCACGTTTAAGGAGTAACCAGAACTGCCTCCACCAATTGCCTTTCCTTTTAACAATAGTTTTCTTCCTCAAGTCACTCGTCTTAGAGCTATCCCTTCTAGTAAGTGGAGTGGCATATAATATTGATGATGTCTGTTGTGAGAATAACTCAACTAGGCCATCTATCCTTTTCTGAGAAGAGTAGACACTTTCAGCAGAACTATAGTCGATCGACATTAGATCAGCTAGAAATTCAGCAGGGTTAACATGATCTGGGCAACAGTACCTGTTAATTTAAAAATGATCCGTTAAAAGGGAGAATCCATAAACCAATTGTGCCGGGGATACCTATTTAATAGAACTCAATAACACAAAGGTGGGAGAAAGAACAAAAATGTATTTTGGGGCTTCAAACTGGGAGAAAAAGAAGAGAATTATCTTTGCCGTCAAACATAAGCAACTCTTAAAAAAATGTCCACTTAATAGTAGAGGAAAAATAGATAATATAATTAAGAACTTAAAAGATAAACAATTTAAAACCAAAATCTTGATGTTGCTATGCAAACTGGATAAAGACTCAGCACTCCTAAGAAACGCCTTTGTGCGTCCTTTATATTCTATAAACAAAGAGGACATCCTCAAGGAGGATATTTACCGAATTAAAGCAAGGTGGGGCATTCTGCTTGATGGAATTTCTGGATATTTTTCTACTTCCTCTCTATATAAAATTTGCCATAACCCAATTTTTTTAATGAATTATAAATAAAGTAAATGGTCTTAACAAATTTACATAACATAATGATTCCAAATTAAAGCAAGGAATTCAGAAATTCTCATATACAAAAATTGCACTAACCAAAGAGATATAATCATAATATATAAAAGAGTTCAGATAACAACCCAAATTTTGAGAAGTATGTCAGTGGTTCATCGTGTGCAGGACCAGCATAAACAAGTGCACCTTCTGTCAGCAGTACAATGTCGTCAAACTTCCCGTAAACTGAACCTCTAGGCTGGTGAATAGAACAAATTACAGTGTGCCCATCCTGTGCAAGTTGTCGAAGCGTTTCCATCACTTTTTCTGCTTGGAAGGCATCAAGTCCTGAAACCACAATCCACAAAATTTGTTTAATATTCTCTGATGATCGTCTGTAGAAACAAAAATTTTGAATAATTCAATTGGACATCATTTTGGTTTTCCAAGACTTCCCTCTCCACTATTTTATATTCGGGAACATTTTATTTAGAATCTAATCGCTCTATAAAAGATGGCTACTGAATATCCTACATAATCCAAGCAATACTTCAGCTGATTCAGCAGTTCTGAAAGCAAAGGAAACTTATACTGCTCAATAAGAGCTCAACTTGTCAGATAATCAAGTTGTTCATTCTCAATAATTTCTCCCTTTTTTTTTCCTTAAGACTTTACATAAGTTTGCTGTTTTACATGGACAATAATTGTACAATGCTTATAACTTGAAACTAGTAGTCTAATGAACCATAAAAGGAGATGTTTAAACATAATTTCATCCTGATGTATAGTTTATACATTGTTACAAGCATAGGCTCATTCTCATCTTAAGCTTTTAAAGATAGTTAGCAACTAAACATGGTATAGCAAGGTCTTGGATTCAAGTCTTTCCTCTTGCACTTATTTCCCCCATTATGTTGTTAGTATAATTGACCATGATATGTTTAGAGTAAGGTATTCAAAAGAAAGAGATTAAGAAATGGATTTAGATTAATTAATAGATTATGTCTCATGCATATGCCTTTAAGAATTCATGCACTCTGTTTGTTTTGTAAATTATGATGCACCTTGCACTATGTTTGTATAGTGCATTATGATACACCTTGGTTTGCCACTCTACATGCAACCACACATGAAGGGAGCTTTTAAAGCATGATATATTGATATACGTTATTAGGTTCATTCTACATAAGGTTAAGCTTTTGGAGTGAATGGACGAGTGTTAACAAAACTTGGCTTATTATGAAAGATAGCTGATACAGGCCGTTAATTTTCAACACGAAATGGCCTCTGAAACTAGAACAGTGTACCAACCCAACCCAATTTTGCACTAGACTCCCTTAATTGGGCATTCAACCTGGATTGTGATTGACAACACACTAGCTCAGCTTGTTATGTTGCAAAATTCTTGAAATTCATAAAAATTAACTTATGCTTAGCATCTCAATGTTAAACATGCTCATGAACCCAACCAAGCTTGATGCTAGAACAATTTAACATTCTATAACAAACACCTTTTTAAGGACACCACCTTCTGCAACTGCAACTATATTTTTATTCACTAGCCACACGAAGTTCTTAGCATATGTTGAAGATTTTCCTATGTTTTTTCAAGATTTTCCTATGGAATGCATTCTCCTGTTATGAAAACTAGGCCTGTGAATGACGGTTCCACAGGTCTAGTTTTCATAACAGGTGAATGCATTCCATTGACTATTATATGTGAAGTTTGTCATACTGTAATAATGGTACATTGTTGTCTTAAGGAAAATTTTGAGAATACAATACCCCCTACTTGCCCCCGATTATATAAACAACTTACATATTGAACCCATCAGTCATTTGCATGAACCGGATCAATTAGAAGATAACATTTACCTTAGAGTGCTAAAGTAACATGTCAGCCATCTACATAAACCATATCTACTAATATAATAGTGAAACAAAGAATCTTCAATTTAGAATTTATTAACAGAAAGAGTGCACACCCGTTGTAGGTTCATCTGCGAATATGACAGAAGGACTAGCAATAAGCTCACATGCCATTGATAAACGTTTCTTCTCACCGCCACTGATTCCACGGACTTTCGCATCCCCAACCCGGGAATTGGCACAACTGACCTTTTGAAGAAAGAGCACAAAGTAGCATCAGAAGGAAAAAGTAAATAATAAAAGCAAGTTATTTTTTATCCAAGCTCAAAAGTAAACAAAACTTTTAATAACTTGATGTGAAACAGTGAAAATATAATATTGTAATAGTTTTTTTTTAAGAAAAAGGTAGAACCTAATTAACTACATACAGAACTCATTGTTCAGCACTGGATAGAGAACTAAATAAATACTTGTAGAGAAACTACAAACAAATATAGATAACTCGTTCCATAAAGGTGGGTCATTTTAGATACAACTGCATTAGATACATCGACCATGGATCAAATCAAGCCAGCCTTACCAAGCCTATTTTGAACAAGAGGTTGTTCACATATTCTTCTCTATCTTCCACCGAAGAGATCTCCTGAAGCTGTAGTTCAGCTGCAAGAGACAATGTTTCTCGAACTGTCAACTGAGAGAAGAAAAGGTCCTCTTGTCTCACATAAGCAAATCTGCACTAGCAAAGACATCCCATAACAAAAAATTGCAACAGGAAACTAATCAATATTTACCAATACGACTGAATAGCATATCCAATAAAGATAAAAGCATTTTCCAAATGATACATACTTGTATGATTTGTTGGCCACTGGCCGCCTGTTGATCTCTAAAAGTCCAGACAAATGTAACCTAGGTGAGGCCATTGTCTGACCTGCCAGAACATTGAGCAGGGTAGTCTTTCCTGATCCTGATGGACCCATAATTGCAAGCAATCTTCCAGGTTTTGCTTCTCCACTCACATTTTTAAGCAGGAACCTCACCTAGCAATTAACACAGACGTCAAATAAATTCAAATTTTCCAAAAAAAGAACAAACTGATAATGTGGAATTACTAAAACATAGTACTCCCTCCATTTCAAAATATAAGATTATTATTGACTTTTTGAGTTAATTTTAAACTCAAAATTGACATAAATTCCTTTAACTTGAGTTAATACAATAATGAATATTGTAAATTATCTGAAAAGTACTACTCGGTATAAGATTTATTATTTCACAATATTTAAAGAATCGTCTCAATTTTAAGTTTAAAATTGTCTCAAATTGACTTTCCAAATTGAGGTAGCACTACTTAATACTGTAAGCTCAAGTTGATTGGAATTGTTCGTTTATGGTGTCCCTTATGCTTTAAAGCTATATTTCAATACGGCATATTAAATAAACCCTAGGTTCCTAGTCCTCAAACTATGGTTCTACATACAGTACAGAAAGATAAATATATCTACGTAGAAAAGAACTCACTGATTTAGAGGATTTATTAGAGAGAGAGCACGTAATATTGGTCCACCGTATAGTCACAGGAGAAACTTTCCCAGGAACCGGAGCATCGCCGGAGTCTCCTTCTCTGTCATCCTCGGCCTCGTTCTCCGGTAAGAGCGCTGGGCCGGGGGCTGAGAACAAGCGGAGCAAGAGAGCCGCCGCGATTGCTGTCAGAATCTGGGCCACACCACCTTTCCCACCAATTCCCACCATTAGTATACTACTACTATCTTCTTTCTCGATTGATTCCTCTGTCAAGCTAGTTGAACTTGAAAATGGATTTTAAGACGAAACTAAGAACTCTATATTCAAACTTCAGAGAACGCCGTCGTGTAAGCTGTAAAGCGTGTTGTACGGTGTCGTTTATATTTTGTCATGAACTTTGACTACCATATTTTCTCGGAGATTTTTGGCACAAGTGTCCAACGGCACTGATGGATTGAAATGGTTAACGGGTTCCCTTCAGAAAATGACACGTGTACATGTTTGGATAAGATATCGGTTAGGCTTGGGATATCATTTGGGCTCAAAGTAATGAGTGTATGAGATCTTTGTGTGGTTTGGGCCAAGGCCTTTTAGTTTGTTAGAAGAAAATTACTATTTTTTTTTGTTTTGATAATCATGAGAAGAAAGAAATTAATGAACCAATTTTTTTTTCTAGGTTAGGCAAGTTCTTTTAAAATTAGTAGATAATTATAGAGAATTGATATTTTTATAAGAGAAATTAATATTTTTACAAAGAGTTTTTTTAACATATGGCTTAAAGACACATGCTAAGCACGAAAAATAAGAAATAGAGTCCAATAAATATTATTTATTTATGTATTTGTTCTGAATTTAATATATAAAAAAAAATTAGTGAACTCTATGTATTAAATTCAATATAAATATATAAATAAATAATATTTAATGAATCTCATATCTTATTTTCTATATTTAATATGTATTCTTAAAGTATATGTTAAGAGGACCTATTATATTTCATGTGCATTAGCTAAATGCACTTTGCTACTTGCTCTTTTCTTTTTCCCTTTTTTTGTTTATTATTAATTTCAACAGTCACCTTTGCTAAACTACCTACATCATTAAAGCTAGTAAGGGCCTTTTCGTCATTCTGTACTGAAATTCATAAAAAACAAGCCGCTTGTTTAAACCATGCCAATTGGACGTTGCCACGTGCTTCTCCGGCTTCCCGCCAAACCTCCCACAAATGAAACTTAAGCGCTTATATACCACGGTCACCTCTCACCACTAGTACGGACTACTGCTTCTCACCACTTTCTCCCTCATCATTTTCTGTCTCTCCCTCTCTCCCTTCCGAAACAATTCTCAACGGCGTGGAGACCCCCTCAAACTCCGGCTACATAGCAATGTCCCTAACCTTAGAACTCACCTCCGACACCATACTAACTTCTCAATTCCGCTCTGCCACCATCTTCTCTCCTTCCGACTCTACCTACTTTCGTTGCTGGAAAATCCAGAGGAAGACAAGGAGCCTCCTGGGCAGTAACCAGGGCCAGGACAGGAGTTGTCAATTGAGCCGAATTTTGACTATAGTGAAGAATTATACTGTTTTTAATTTAATTGATGAGGTACATGTAGATTTGATGTTTGCAATCGTAGATTGGTTCGTGTTAGTGACTGACTTAGTTCACTGAAACTTCTACCAAATGTGAAAAATATGCTTTTCGTATATCAACTTTAGAAGATTATCAATGTCCTGTATGATTCATCATTTATTTCTTGTTAGAATCAACCATCAAGAACAAGTGGAGTTCTTAATCTGGAAAATTGTTGATTAGAAATCATAACTGAAATCTAAATTTTTACTGAATCATTTGTGTTCAAGTTTTACGCTAAATTTTAACATTGATCCTGACTTTTTGATCTTTTTAACTACAGATAGATGGTTATATTTATTTTGTTGACAAAGATTCCACTTTTCATTTATTTTTCTTTTTTCCCTTTATTTTCTAAATTCCAAACGTAGCCGTAAAGTTTTTTGTTTTTCCCCCCAATTGTCAAGTAGAAATACTGCAGTTAATATAGTTTCCGTCACAGATCTAATATTCAAGAAATGAATATATGTCTCCACACATACAACATTGTATAGTGGAGGGAGGGGATATGTTACAACATTGCAAGAATTTTGGTGAAGGCTATATCATAATTATCCGACCAGAAGTCACAGTACTGGCAAATTATGCATAACCAATTTGCCTTGCCCCTCCAGTTTCAGTAAGCTGTCAGTATAAACACCGAAGAGGTCTGTGGCAGGAAGAACTCCCCACAAAAGAATAGACTGCAGACTAAAGAATGCATCTTTCGTGTATTTCTAACTGGTAACAGGATGTCCAAGAGACTGTTTTTCTTTAATTACTGTCCTCAAATGCACTGATTGGACTGTGACTTCAAGTCACTGAGAAGGTTGCTCACAGACTCTTCAAACCTTTTCACATGGTGCCCTGGTTTCAAAACATTGACATCACCCCATTGCGAGCATGGATCCATCGGCCACCTTTTCCGGCCAGTGCACCATGCCCCTGGGGCAGCTCTTTTAGGGCCACGCTTGAGGATCTTCTCATCAACCATGTCAAGCACTGCCTCATTTTTTTCAAATTGTCTTGCAAAAGCCGCTCCACTTTGGACCATCTGCTCATAATCTGAGGTATTCAGGTAGAGGGGCTCCATCTTAGGGGGATTGTCCCACACCATGTATCTCAGGTCATTGTTGACAGTTGTGTTTCTAAATTCAGGTGAGTTGCAAACGACAGAATGGAAGTATACTTCTTGGGACAAAACCACATTTGTAGTATACATCAAAAGGGTTCGCGGAAGGTTATCCCAGCCAAGAACACAAAATTCAAGAAATGATCTGCTCAAGGTGACCCATGGAGAACCTGATAAGCAAGAATAAATCAGGTAAAGTTGTAGAAGACTCCACTAATTATTGAATCTTCTAATGTGTGCCATTATTGTAGATGAATAAAAATCATAAATTAAATACAGAGAAAAACTTTGCCTGTGAAAACTTTGAATGCATCGGGCAATGTTCGCTTTTCAGTGGCATGAAAGATTTGAACTCTCCTAGCTAAGTAAAGCGCTGGATCAACCACAATTGGCAGAACCCTTTGACCCCTGCAACAATATCATATCAACCAACATTTAATCGATGCCGGGTTATGTACCATAAAATCATGGACAAAAAATAGTGAAACAGTTTTGCCTACTCTTTCCATCCAAGGTCACTGGTATGATCAATGAAATTGAGATCCCTTCTCACAGAGGAGAAAACATGGGATAAATCTGAAATGAGATAGCAGACGCAGCAGTTAATTTTCATTGTTAAAGTAGAAATGCAGTTCAACATAAGGCATCTGAGTACACTAGCACCACAAAGTAATCTGTTCATAATGATAAAGTGAGAGCAATCAGGTTTGGTTACAATTTTTTGAACCACTGTTTCAATTTTGTGAGAACAAAAATACGCTCTAATTGAAACACGGCTAACTACCCACTATTTATTTCCTTTACTCTTTACTTCCTCAAACTAGTCCTAAAATATAGAATATTCACATAGATGTGAGCCACATACAATCGTAACAATAATGCATCAGACTTTAGTATTAGTATGTTACACAAACAGATGTTATAGTAAAGCAAATTGCTAAGGCTTTATTGCAACCTTTGTGGAATTAAAACATCGAAAGTATCCCCTCAGCATAAGTGATTAGATTACAATCAATTGGAATAGAAATTGAGCAATACTCAGTGCCAATTATACGAACATGTTTAATAATCAATGTAAGCATAAAATCTACCTGGTCCTTGAAAGGAAATGTGCAAAACTTTGTTTCACTAGCATGAATACATAATATATTATTTTTTTTAGTAAGCGGTATGAAGCATAATTTTCTCCAAGGACACCCTTAATGTGTAAGTTAATGAAGTTTTTTGTTGAGATGATATTATGCTTGGATGCCTGTATCCCTAAAACCTTACAGATACATATCAAGATAACTAATTAATGATCTACAGTACTAATATGTGCCACCGACAACTTTATATCAAGTCCTCATAGGGCAGCATTAATGAAAAAAATACAAGGTACGTCCTCAAAATTTACTAGAAATGCTATGAATTCTAATTTTGGTTAGAGAATTTAACAGCTCTCCCTTGTTATTTCCTAATTGCACAATGCACATTCAACACACATTTTTGTTAGGCTAGTAGTAGTTATGAAGGAACTGGATAAAACAGATATATTAAAATATATATTTCTGCTACTACCACTTCAAGGAAAAAGGAAAAACCTTTTATTATTATAGCATGAGAAAACATGGAAACTCTATTTCATAAGTAATCAACCATTAACCAAAGCATCAAAAAGGGGTGGCACTTGCGTACACAACATGTATAAAAGCACATGCATAAGGAAAACAACAACGGACTATGCCTCTAAACCCCACCCAAATCATAAAATTCACTTCAAGTAAAATGCTATAATTTACTGGCCAAACCAAATATCCACAAAAATTATCCCTCTAACCAACTTTGCCTCTTAACATGTCAATCAACACAAGGGATAATTACTATAAAACTTGAAGTCAACTAATTTTGCCTTGGACAAGCTTGCACAGCCCCTATATGATATAATCACTAATTTTTTATGCCACAATTCAACGTAATGTATCACACTATCAACCCTCCTCAGAATCAACTTTAAGATTTTTTGAAACCTCAGTACCTCACTTTCAGTTTAACTGCACATTTGTTTCTATAAGTTGGGTTCGCAATGAACTGTTATTGCCAAACTATTTTCTGATACATAATAATTATTGTATTAAGCATCACTAAGAAAAGATCCCAAGCACACGAAGTGTAAACACAATCTGTACCAAAAAAGAAGCTATCCAGAAATTCAAAGAAAGCTGAGGAAAACTAAAAATAAACTCCTCAGTCCACAAAAATAATGTTTGAAGCAAAAAAAACTCTTCAACCTAGCATAAAAACTTATTTTCCTTCAAAAGCTCAATTACTTCTTTCACGCCAAACAGCCCAAAACAGACACAAAGAAGTTATTTCAGACACATTTCCTACTGTTGCTTTTGTAAAAAGACCAGTTTCACAGTAACTCTTTAACTGAAATGGTGTTGCCAAACTATTTAAACACAGAGTGGTATACTCCTTAAAATGTTGGCCTTTACATCCTGAGTCATCATTTTCTAATTTGCAACAAAAGAATTCTACTTTTGAAAGACAGGAAATCCTCTTAGTTGATCTTTGATTTTCATAATAAGAAGTCAAATAATTTTAGCAATATTATCATGTTAAATAATAGAAGGTTTACAATTTAATATTTGCCTTAGTTATTCCAATTATGAGTATGAATCTTAAAGATTTCTTTTCTATTTAAAATACAAACTTAAAAGATGATCAATCAGTTTTCTTCCATTAGCAAGCACAACTCCAATTGGAAACAAAGAAAAAGCATAGTCACCCAAGCTCAAGTTTAGTGGACCTCCTTATATGTGCCACCATGGTAACAAGACATGGGTACGATATTCCACTGAAGCAGTGTTGCTGTGCGGAAGAGTTGATCTCTTTTGGGCACCCAAACATAGATAATCTCTGAAGTTACACTGTATGAATGTTGTGTTGTATTGAAAGCACTGGTGTGGTTAATCCAATACAACCCAAAGGGTAGTGGCTGCAGATTCCTACTTTATCAAAAAAAAAAAAAATAACGCCATTCACCATTCTTGTAGCTAAAAGTGAGAAATACTCCCTAGGATACACATTGAGGTAAAAAAAAAATGGTTTAATTTATTAAACAAATGGTTCACCATTTAAATTCCTTATATGCTAAAAGAAAAGTTAAATAAGACTTTCCAAATTACATACAAAAGTGAAAAATTATTCAACTATCAAGCAAACATAGCAAAACAATAACTTCACCAATCAACTAAAGGATAAAAAACTACACTTAAAATTAGTCCCTACCTGTTTTGGTACTGATTTTGGTACCGAGTTATACTGAGTCCACTAGATACAAAAACAAAGTTGACTCACTACTAATGGGCATGAGGGTCACTACAGTTTCCCTAACAAAATTAATCCCTTACTCTCCTCTACGCATAATGATAATGACACTAATTGTCAAATTGCCCTCATCACCCTCCTCCTCCATGATAGTAACGGATGTTTCAGGCCACTTATTCCTAGGTTATTTCTCTACATGCTAAAAATTTAGGTGCAAATTTCCGGGACTCTGGTATTAGGTGCAAATTTCCGGGACGCTGGTATTTCGTCCTCTTATTCCTATAGAAACGAAAATATAAAGGGAGATAGAAGCCATTGAAAACATCAAATACTCGAGCAATGAAGCATCAAAGATGGTCCAGGTCTGAATCTAATATTGGAAATAATGCAGAAATCATGTCTTCAATACCAGTTTGATTTTTCCTATTATCTCTCTATATATATCAATTCAATTTGCACATTATCACTAAGTGTATTCTTATCAATAACTATCATCTTCAATCGTAGGAAATTAATATGCACTGTGTCAGTTTCTTCAAATATAGTTTATGTGGGATTTAAAATTTGATTAATACGAATAATAATCAAATTAATATGTACAATTTCCGGTATGCATAGAGAACGCATGTTACGTGTTTGGAGAAATGTCACAAAGAAATAGATTAATTTATCTGATAAGTTTTTAAACGAAAAGATTCCAAGCTATTGGCATTGCAATACCCAAATTTTGGCATCTACTCATGCACTCTCCAATTCTCAGGTGACAGGGTGACGTATTTGGACCATTTGTAATATTTTGGTGATGAGTTTCTATGGGTTTTGGTATGTCTTTCTACAACTCTGATTACTTCTGACCGAAATCCTCATATATCAAAATATGAGCCCTTGCAAATGCAAAACAGGAGGATCTAATCCTTTATGATTAAGAACTGTTCAAGGAAACTAAAGTGATACTCCTTTAGGCAGTTAATTTCAAGCACCCACATGATTTATAATTGTTGCAAATTTATACATAGCGCATGTCTCTCTATAAAATACTTTATAATCTTGCAATTGATATTTCAAACTAAATGTCGAATTTTATTTCTTTTACATATCAACGTTCATAATTACTAGTGCTTCTTATGTGTCAAGATTGAGGGTTCGGCATGAGAAACTGAACCTCGTCACTGAATGTGCTCAACTTGATTTGTGGGATAAGAACTATGGCTCTGATGATGAAGATTAAGATGAAGACACTGGTTGTGCTAGCCCGTGGTTACAAGGATGAAAAAAATAGCTCCAAGAATGTGAAAAAAATATTGCTTTAGTTTTTGAGTCTACATCTATTATTCGTAGAATTGTTGTATTTTGTTGATTAATAAAAGAGATTTTGGGTGTGTTGCTTTAACATTTATAGCTGATCCAACTAATTAAATATGTATTATAACCAACCAGGAGGAGATTCACGAAAACAAGGGGTATTTTATAGGTTGGGGTCTTAAACTATCTAATATACTTATAATTTATATATGTTAATCTCTTTGTGAGTTAATAAATATATAATGCTGCTTCTTCTCGAGTGCTTATGGATTTTGTGGGTAAGAATAACTTAAAAGAGAACAAATTGTTTGTTTCAAATTAAGTCCATTGATTCATAAAGATTTCTTTGACATCGTGTACCTGTATGGTGTATCTGTCTTCAAAATCTATAATATGTTCTTTTTAAAAATACTAAATTTTTGGTATAATTTTTTAACTTTTGATACAATCAGTTGGCACAAGTTCGACATATCAGTCTCTTGAATATATATTAGCCCGTGAAATGCCATGCGTATGAGCTTCCAAGGTCGATGGCTTCTTTCGCTTAGTGGTCAGGTTTAGATAATTGCAGTAGATGACATGTGAGAGTTGATATGCTAGATTGAGTTTTTTTTGTATCATGAGTAGTTTATTAGTTTTGATTTATTTGAGGTTATTCATCTACCAGGTGGATATTTTGAAAAATGAAAAAAATAAAATAAAAAGCAGGTTATAATCTACAATATGCATAAAGCTTGGATGAAGATGATTATCATATGGAGTATAGCATTAGTAAAAAAGTTAGGTATATACAATTTCCTCTCCTTATTAATTTTACCCTCTCCTGATTCGTATTTATTTGTCCTCTTACTGAATTTAAGTAATATATGTTGGCATTCCTTATCTAAATCTAATAAAGTGTTTCATAATGTGAATCTAAGGAGAGACCAACTTATTTTGAATTTTTTTTTTGCAATATTGGTAACATATAACTTATATTGGATTATATTCGTAAGAAGGTCAAAATATATTTCAAGTATGATTGGTGAGAATGGTAGATACATGAAGAAAAAATCTATTTACTAGAGTTTAGTACCAAGAAATTCGAGCATAAGAGTGCATTGTCCAAAGGAATGTGTTTCTCTTGCAGTTTTGACGATCAACAAAAGCCTCAAGTTGAGCTCTATGGAAACACATGTACAACTGATGGACAGAATGACGTTTATATATGACAGTGTTGGATACTTGGATTTATGTTTCATTCTTTGTAATAAGGATAAGCAGCAGATGATTATTCTCGCAATAACAAAAAATAATGTTCTTCTTAGTTATATAAATTAAAAAAATTTAAAATGTGTACTACTGAAAAGAAAATAAAACAACATATATCATAAGTAAAATAAAAACACTCAAACGCAAACACCGAGGAAGCCATGCAATGCTCAAGCATCAAAACTATAAAAATAATAATAATAATAATAATAATAATTCAATCAACAAAAAAGACTTACCATCTTGGGTAAGCAATGGGTAATCCAATGCACTCAAGGTAATAAACCAATCCCAACCACCATCCACCTTCAACAATATAGCAGCGGCACGTAGAATTGCGGCTATGTTTGACGAACCCATATAAGTAGTCGGATCGGGCTTACCCACCACATCTACATTCCCAAATGCCCGAATTGCGGGCACAGACTTAACCAAAGCAGCTAATCTTCTCCTCTCGTCATCTGAACCCTCAGGCCCAATGTGCAATAAATACCGATTCCTCGGGTGGTAAACGGCTAGAAGTAACCGGAAGAGCCGGTCGCCATCGCCTGGGCCACCGGAAATGTAATAAGCAAAGGCAGGAGGGTAATTGATGCCGCGGCGGAGGGCGGAGGGAAATGGCTTGTGGGAGGAGAAGGCGGAGAATCCGGAGATCGCGGAGAGGAATAGCAAGAGAGATAGAAAGGCAGCGGAGAAGAGTGTGAAGAGCCATTTCTTCTCAGCTCCCATGATAGCTTACTTAGCTTTTGGAGCATGGAACTATAATAATTGGGGATATTCGGGAGATTGAGATCTAAAATGTGCAAGTATAGGCGGGTCTACAATACAGAATCACAGATCTTCAATCTTCATAGAGTTGAAGGAGAAGAAGAGAGAGATTGACTGAGAGACTGATGAATTAACAGATTAGGATTTGCAAGTGATTCTCTATATAATATTGATTTGTGTATGTATATATCATATGTGTATCATCTGCATATGTATATCTGATGATAGATATAGCTCGGGTGAGGGTTTTGATAGTTAGATTTAGCTCTGATGGGTGTATACAGAGATGATGGAGATGAAGGAGTCGATTTGCTTGTTTGATTTGATCCCAAATGGAAAGTTGGAACTTCATGTTTATACACAGATTATTACTTGTATCGAAAATCTTGTAATTGTTGGTATCCTCACTCCCAATCATAGCGCGTGATTGTCAATTTATATGTGTAAATTGTTTTTGTTTTTCAATGAAAATCCTTTTGGGCGGTCGATTCTAGGTCAGAGAAATAAAAGTCCCAGCTCCAACTCATTTATCATAGATAGAGATTAAGATGATATGGTGGTAACAATAATTAAATTATTTGCAATTGAATTGTTTAAACATTAAAAATCTTCTAAACTTATTTAGATAATGTTTGGTTCGCGTAAAATTAATATAATAATTTTATAATAAAATATTATATTAAATTAATTTGAGATATTTTTATTTAATTTATTAATTATATGTATTAATTTATTACGGACGTTAATTTAAATTTGTTTATTACGATTATCAAGAATGTATTAATTTTATATGTTTATAATGTAATAATTTATAAAAGACAAAATAATATTATTTTGATTTTAGGATAAAAGTCTTGACGCATATTGATGCATATTAAAAAAGAAGATAAAATAATAAAATTGTCATTTAATTGCATAATTTTTTTACACATGACTAATAATACACCATAAATATACATAGAAAATATAAATATGACAATTAATACTAAGAATATTATAAACAAATTATTATAAAAAAAATTATTTAAGATAAATGGATATTTAACTTATGACTATTTAAAATAAAAAAAAATTATCCTGAAATAAAGGGAATAATAATTATTACTGATTTGATATTTAACTTTTAATTTATTTATTTATTACATACAATTATATATTTAATTAACTAAACATAATTTTAAAAATAATATAATATTATTACAATTATCATACAAATACAATTAAATAAGTATATCGTAATAATCTAATAGTGTTGTATTATAACTCTATTACACTATATACTACTTATTAAAAAGGAACGAAAGTTTATGTAAAATTTTGAGCCTATTTGCGTCTTATATATACATCATATTATTACATTAACTATTTAACATTATAAATGACATAATAGTAATAAAAATATAATACGTATTTGAGATATATAAAACTCTTAATTATATTTATTTAAAAGGATTATACTTGATATTGAACTATTAGTATAATATTTTTTATTTATTTTAAAAATTAAACTACAGATTATTAATCTTAAAATAAAAAAATGACTTAAAAAACTATTTAATATTTACTCTATTAGATACTATAATTCCATCACTTAAGACTAATCATATTTGGACAAAAATAACCCTGGAGATTTTAATATACCTCATGCCTGTCCTACTTCTTGTCAAATTATACCAACACATTTCTATTAGGTGACACCTATCTTGTTTGCAAAGTAAACATCTACACGACCCATATCATTTCAAGATCATGCATCATTGAGAAGGTGACGCAGGTTGAAAGTTTGTACTAGTAAAAGTCTCTTCTATTTAATTATTTTTTTTTGGCAACGGTATAATAAATCACAATTTATTTCATTGCATTACATCTATTAAAATCAACAGTCGTACAACCACAATTTATTTTATTTTTATCGGTCAATTTGTGAAATTATATTTTCCAATTTTTTATCGTGTCCAAGCACCATGTCTAAATTTTAAAAGGATAATTAAAAAGATATAATTTTTTTCTTAAATATATGAAGATAACGACAATAGCTATTTGAGAATAGCTTTATAACGGTTATTTTATATTGGTAAAAAAATAAGAGTCTAATTATACAATTATTTTAAATTATTTCATTTTTAATCTCTTCTAAATAATTCCGTGATAAAAAATTAAATAATTATAAAGTTAATAATTTTGAAATTATATTTTATAAAAATATAATTTTAAATTATAATTTTTTACGAACAAAGATGTTAATTGTTAGGTATGAGATGGGTAAGGATTTATATCTACCATATGCAGATTAATTAATTTTATATTCTACACTGCTCAATCATGTACATGTATGTAATGAATATTTGCTAACCTTTACAGGGGTTCCCAGGCCAAACAATTTGACTATTATTATTATTATTATTATTATTATTATTGTATAAAAGTACAACTTGAATTTGACTAATACACATGAAATAATTCCCAATTGAACTTGTATTATTGTGTATTGTATGCATGAGTAATTGAACGGATCAAAATAATTGATCAAATGAGCTCAAATATCATAGTATTAGAATATTACATAATGGGTTGTTATTATGTTTTAGGACAATGACATACATTGGTATGTATATTTTTAAGGGAGATTTATATTTATCAATATATTTTTTTAAAATATTACAATAAAAGTGCATACATAAAATATTTATAAAATTAGTGCATCTTTAATATTTAATTTATAAATTAGTGCATTTTTATTCTTTTAATTTAGTTAGGTAATCTAATGGGTAGTTGGTTTCAAATTTCAAAATCAAAATTAGATGATTTTTATTCCTTTCTCTCTCCTCCATTTTATTTCCTCCATCTTCTTTCTTCTCCATTGTTAGTGGCGCCACTCCTCCTCCCTGCGCCCGCCCCTCCTCCGCCCAACCCCCACTCCATCCCCTCCGCCCGCCTCCCCCGTCCCCACCCTTCATCTCCCCACGCCCGCACCTCCTCCCCCCGCCTCCTCCCGCCCTCACCCCTCCTCCCCCCGACCACCACCCCACCACAGCCCCTCCGACACCCCCGTTCCCGTCCCCGTTCCTCTTCCTCTTCTTCTCCCCACCCCCGCACCTCCTCCCCCCATCCCCGCCCCTCATCCCCCTGACTCCGCCCCTCCTCCTCCCCTCGTGGTGGCTCCAGATCTGATCGTGGTGGCCACCCTCTCCCCCCGCCTCCTTCGCCTACTTTTTGGTTACCGTTGTATTAAAGGTTGGTTACATCTGTATTAAGGTTTGGTTACCTTTTTGTATTAAGGGTTAATTACCTTTATATTAAAGTTTGGTTACCTTTGTATTAAAGATTGGTTACCATTGTATTAAAGTTTGGTTACCTTTGTATTAAAGGTTGGTTTCCTTTGTTTTAAGGTTGGATACCTTTTGTATTAGGGGTTTGGTTACCTGTGTATTAAAGATTGGTTACCTATGTATTAAGGATTGGTTACCTTGTATTAAAGTTTGGTTACCTTTGTATTAAAGGTTTGTTACCTTATGTATTAAGGTTTGGTTACCTTTGTATTACAGGGTTGGTTATCTTTGTATGGACGAGGCGGGGGGAGGGAGGCGGGGAGGGGTGAGGCAGGCGGGGAGGGGGAGGGAGGAAGAGGGAGGGGGAAGGAGAAGACAGGCTGGAGGGGGAGGGGGAGGGGGGACGGAGGCAGGCGGGGAGGGGGATGGGGGACGGAGGAGAGGAGGGGAGGGGGCTGGCGGAGGCGGGAGCGGGAACGGGGGGGGAAGAGAGAGGCAGACAGAGGTCGGAGGCGAGAGGCGGGGGGGAGGGAGGAAGTAGGGGACATATGTCCTCTTTTCCCTCTCTTCTGTTTTTTCTTTCTCTCTCCTTTGCATTCTTTTTGTTAGTGCATTTTTTTTTAATTATTTTTGTTAGTGCACTATTTTTGTAATTATTTTCTAAAAGTTGTATACTTATGTAAATGACCCTATTTTTAATTATAAGACCATAACAATACTTGAGCATATGATCCAAAGATTTGTCTGGCTAGCCCATTTTGATACCATTCGGAAAACAAGCTGAAGAAATAGACAGGTAGACACCCATACTAGCCATACAAGAGATCTTATGCTTGGATTTGATAGCTTTCCTATTCCAATTATTCAATGACAGTTCTATTTTATATTTTTGCAACGAATATGGTTTAGTCCCACAATTTATATCTACCATTGAAATTAATGATTATCGTCGCATAAATTTTAATGAATTTTCGTACACGAACTTCAAATTTTCATTTTTTTAAAGAATGTTTAACAAATGTTTCCTGGTCATGATATACATTTAGATACTTGATTAATTTTATTTTGTTGGTCCTATGAACTTGACAACCTTTTGTTAGTTCTTCCATTTACCTTTTTGTTGTTTGTTTCAGTCATAACAAGGGCGGGCAGCTACCATTTGGAACAATATTAGACAACGGAGACAGGAAGTTGAATTGGTGGAATATGGTATAGCACAGGATTAAAATGTATTTGATAAAAATTGAATGAAATAATTTTGAATATTTAAGTAATTTGAATGAATTGAATTAAATAGATTTCTGAATACTGAATAAAAAAAGTTGTTAAAAAGTGACATGTCTGAAATATCTGAATAACATATTTTTACTATTTTACTAATCTGAAAAAATTCAAAGTTATTATAAATTTATTTAATATAATATTTAATATTTTTTTATTTCATTCAGCCGAGACTTAATTATTCAGCCAAAAAAATAAATTTAGTCATTCAGCCAAAAAATATGACCGATTCAGCCATTCAGCTCTAAATAAACGCACTGAATGGTTAACCGATTCAGCCATTCAATCTCATTCAGCTTTAAATAAACCACCCCTTAATATCCCTAGATTCTCATTCCACCTTTGGCTGACCTTTTATCATGGGCTTAAAACCAAGGATATCCTTCTGAACTATAGATTGGATGTTGATCCAGTATGCAAATTATATGACAATCATAATGAGACTTTTAATCGCATGTACTTCCACTGTCCGTTCTTCTTTAAAGTTCTGTTTTCCACTCTTAGATTTTGTGGTTGGAAGGGTAATCAAAGAAGTTGGAGTTCTCTCACCTATCATCTCATCACTTGAAAGTTTCAAAGGCGTTAGAATTTAAGATCGAATAATAACATAATCTAACAGAATATAAGATGATGAATATAAAAGTAAGAACACACGATATACCCAGATTCACCAATTTGGCTAGTCCTACTTGTGTGACGTATTCAGTAGATGTCTCACACGCTCAACAATGATTCACACACCAAACAATTTTTTTTATAGTAACTAGAAAACCCTAACTGATATAACATGGACTCAACCCCAATACATTAATAAATCAAAAATTGAACTACTAATTAAATCTCCAAGCCCAATTACACCTTACGTTTGGCTTTTAGGGGGTACTGTCCCCTTGCAATCCCTAACAGCTCACCGGCGGGATGAGCAGTCGCTCGCTCACCGGGGAGTGAGACTCCCGACCACCCTGTCGTAGTGGCCATTAGTCGAACCCGCATAAGTATCAGTTAATCCCAACAAAAAATAACATAATTTGTTTGGGGTTTGCTCATGTTGTATACCATATTTAGAATGGAAGAAACGACATAATCCATGATGACTCGCATCAATCTATTGCTTGTTTGGGTAGACAAAATATTCATTTTCTCAAATGCAGAATGTATGGCTACATCTCTGGTAGAAAGGGCTTGCTTAACTCTTGCCTCTCCTGGTTTAAAGTGCCCAACTATAACTAACTATTTCTTTCTGTTTTGGGATTGTGTCTGTTAAGGTTAGACAACAGTTTGTTCTTGCTTATGTTGGTTTGGGATCTCTTGCCCCCCTTTGTTCATTCCTTTTTTACTAGCTGATCTTGTTGAGATATGGTAATGACTGAATGTCTTTGCACAATGGGTGATGAATGCCTCTACTCAATGCCTTTTAAGTTAGGTTGAGAGGAGCTGATGATTTTGTTTCATTCCCACCTAACAGTATTTCAAGTTTGATCTTGTGCCATGTAGGGCTTTGTTCTTTGTTATAATGTTTCATTTTTTCTTTGTCCAATATTTTGATATGGGGTATTGCCCTTTGCTTTGTATTTGGCTTCCTTTTTATTCAAATTTAAATTTAGCAACAAAAAAAAAACACAAAGAGCAAAAGCCTAAAATTATTTATACATAAGAATACTCATTATTAAGGAGTATGACTCTTAAACATGGTTAATACCAAAATTAAGACAATATTATACAACAATAAGTTTATTTGCACATCTATTTCATTCTTTTTACAAATGTTCAGTTATAACATTTTAAGATTTTATAAATAAATTTATGTAATCCTAAATCAGACTTCCATCCAGGTGATTAGTTGGATCAATAATTTGAATGAATTTTAAAGTTATTTATAAGTTTTATTTCACTTTTTAGCATAAGAATCCATATTCTTCGATTCTCATGTTATCAAGAGTCTTACCCTTTGATCTTACCCTTGATGTCTAAAACTCTGCAACACTAATTCTACAATCACCAATTTGATCTGAAAAACTTTAAATCCATCTCATATCGTCTTTAAGAATAAGGCCCTTAATGATGATTGTAAAAAGGAATAATTAGACCTGACAAAATTGGGGTTGACTCGTCGACCAAAAGCTGGGCTTTATGCCTTAATTTTTTAGCTCATGAAAACTTAGGATATTTTGACCCAGCCTGTTGTGGCCCCGCCAGCAAGCCAATTTTTTTTTAGTAAACTCAATTTGACAAGAAATTAAAAGCATTAAATATTTTTTTACAGTTAAAAATTAAAAATCATAACAAAAATAGGACCATTCAAATTATAATAAAAACTACTGATTACAATTTTGTCAATGCTCTTTTAATACTAAATTTGATATTAAATGGCTAATTTCAATTGTACGCAACAAGTTGTTAAGGACAAATCATTTGTTATTTCACATGCCACTTTTATCGTAACAGTTAGTTATTTACATGTCTTTCCTCTTTTGTGCTTTTTAGAATATTATAGAGGAGAGAAGCTAAGTAAGAGGTGAAGTTAGAATGAAATAAAATTTTGACATTAGAACTTAATTTTATTAAAGATTGAAGTCCCATTTTCTTGATTAATTTTTTTTTTGTTATTGCTAAATTTGATCAAAAACTCTTTTATGTACTACTTTAAAAATAGTATTTTATATACATGTTCCTAGGCAGAATTTTATTACCCATGTAATCATTAAAAGACTAATGATAAATGTATAAAAAATTATATGATTATCAACTCTTGTATGGTATTGATTTTGTTTCCTCGAACAAACTAAATGGAGCCAATACGTTCCATTTATAGTATAATTATCAAGAAACAAAAAATTCAGCATTCAGCACCCATTGCAGAAGCTATTGTAATTAGTGATCAATATAGTAGTTAGGAATAGAGAATCATAAAGAAAAATAGCTTCCTAAAATTATATATATATTTTTTATTGAACTATATCATCTTTTAGGTAATAAATATTTTTTTTTTGAAATAAAAAGAGAATTAAGTCAAAATTTTAATTTATATAGCATAATTATTAATTGTAATTATTGAAAAAAAAAATGGCCTACAGTCCTGGTCAGGCTAGTCCAACTTGGGCCACGATCACTTTTTTTCAGACAAAAAAATATATAAATTATTTTGATTCGATCCAAATTTAACCTGACCAACTTGTGATCGACCCGTTTGTCAGGTCCAAGGAGAATACTTGATACTAGCATCGGTATTGAACTTCTACCAGATGGGCCTTTTCATGCTAAACATTGGACCGATAATTGTAAGAATATTATATATATTTTATATTAATAATTTTAAATTATTTTATTAAAAATTAGCAAACAAATTATTTTAATGAAAGAGAGGGAGTAAAAAATAGGAACACATACAAAACACGTCTTGTATTAATTTGCGGCGAGAGCTTCGATCTTCTCAGTTCTCACTTCCCAGCAACTTCTCATGGCGTTTCTTTTTCAGAAATTTCAAGAGGTACTCCATCTCTCTGTTTCTCATATTTCATTTCATATTCAGATGAACCCAAAATATTGTTAATTAGTTCTCCCGGCAAAGTTTTATACATTCGTTGTGTTTTTTTCTTGAACACCGCTTGATTTCTATAATTTGCTATTAACTGCTCGACATAAATTAGTTTCGATGATACTCTGTTAAGGTTTCAGTTCTCATTCGTGTCGCCCATTTATCATAAATTAGAGTAATCTGATACTTATGTTCTTAGGTATTTGTTGTATTGAAGTTCATTCATCACTGATTGCTTTGATTTAAAATGCCTGAACGGGATTAATTTTGAGTATATCACTTTATTTCAACAATTCTTTGAAATTGGAGGCATTGAGAGACGGGTTATCGGTTATCCTGTTGCTGGCGAGGGTTGTTTGTACGGCTGATTTTCTTAATAGTACCTTTTCCTATTTTGCTCGACACCATTGGTAGTTTACATAATATGACTGATATTAGGACATTATTTGCAATTATTACACAAAATTTTGAATCCTAGTAATTTGTCTGAATCCCAACCCTATGCAAATCTCAGTGCACCATCCCCTTTTCCATTAGTCAGGCAGGATTAACACCCAATCTGGAGAGTCCCACCAGTAAATATTTACTTCATTTTTGTCAAATTGTGCTATACAGTTGTGGACTGTAAATTTAGTTTATCACATGATACATGAGATATTTTGCCTTTGTTTGGTGGACTTTTTGTGTGGTACCTAATTCTTTTAATATCCGGTTGTTGCTAACTTGACAGTGTTTTAAATCTTACATACCATCATGTCATGATAATATCATTTTTTTAAAACATAATTTATATAAGGAAATGTACCTGTTCTACTAGATTTACTGAGCTTTTGATAAAAGTCATCGCTTTAATTTATCAATTTTCCAGTCTGTTGCGTGTGACCCTATAGAATAATGATCTTTTTTTGTTTTAGCTTTTTTTTTTATGAGAAATTCTATTTGTTTATTGTATAAAGGCTGTGAGAATTCTTGTGAAAAGTCCGACATTTGCTAAAAATCCAAGGCAACTTCAATTTGAAGCTGACACAAATCGTCTCTTCCGTTACACTAGGTTGGTATCATTTGAGTATTTGAATTAACTTTTATTACATGTTGCTTAGAGGAGTCTCACATGTTTTAGTAATATATCAGGGCTGATATTCTTCCTTTTGAATAATTCTTTAATGTCATTTTGGTTGTGTAATTTCTGTTAGCAGTATGATGCAGTGTATTTGGGCTTGTCTTGCAAAATAGAAACTGTTTATATTGGGCTAAATTCGTGGGTACCGAAAAATGCTAAATTGATAGTGAATTGCGTTTTGGTACGAAGGTTCCAAAACGTGGTACAATTTCGTTACGGAACAATAAATGTGGCCATCCCAAAAAGTTCCCTTATTTACTAAAACTTTTATTGCACGAGAATGATTACAACTTTATTTGATGATTTATAAATGAGGAGTATCATTTTATATGGCCTTTGGTCATACAACTAATGTTTAAGATCAAATTTAATGGAAGGTTAGGATCAACTACCGAGAATCATTCTCTAAAATATCAATGATATTTAAAAAGTATAATCACAAGAATAAATCTAGAACACTATATTAGAAATCCTAATATATAAAAGAAGATTCTATGGAGTGCCAATTAATGTAGTCAAATGAGCACCTTGTGGGTGTTAAGTAAGCGATGACATGGAGTAATCTCATTGAAAATGCTTTTATTGTGACATGATGCTTAGAAAAAACTCGACTAGTTTTAACTGTCTTTTTGAAAGATATTTGTAGTGTACTACGCTTCGAATAAACATATTTTGTACCAACTAAGCAATTCGAAAAAACCTACTACCTCTACCGTACTATATACCATGAAAGTGACTTTTTCTGTTTCCGATTTCGCTCCACGTAATGCATTGAACCACAGTTTAAGTAACATTGGTTAAACTGTTTATTCTTTGTTTTAGAAAAAATGGAATTTAAGCTAATAATTCAGGATATAAATCTTTGTGGGCTTGTTCGGAAAATATTTTCTTTCATGTTTATGCTTTATGTATTTTACTTTCAGTTGTTTTTCTACTTTTTCTTTCTTTCGTTAGTAAAAGAAAAAAAGAAAAAAAAAAGTAAGTTTGATAATCTTTTGTTGTCAGAATTAAAATAGAATTTTGTGCTTTTGAATGTCTTTTAAGTCAAGTTTTGTTTTTTGTTGCTACTAGAGTTCGGTCAGTAGCTATACCACATTTAAGTTGGAATTGGAAATGCACATTACCAAAAGTTAACGATGTTGATTATTTTGTTTTCATTTTGCTGCCAAATGACTTTTGCTTCCAATTATTTAGAAGCAAAAACAGTTGTTGATTTCAAAAAATTGAATGCTATAACAAAAAATTGGAAGCAGAAGTGGTTATCAAATGGAGCCTAAAGTTGCTTGCTTCGTCACTTATTCTTTTGAATCAGTGATCATCATTGATAATAAAACTAACCATTGCCGTCTCTAGGCAGATTCTTTCTAGTTACCTTTTCATGATACATTATTTTTTAATATTTTTTGCTTAGATCTTACAGTAATATAGATAATGTCTACATTGTTCAGATCTCTATACACTCCCTTAAGAATTGAACAACCTATACATGATTCAGGGATTTATCAGTTATCATAATAAGGTATCCATCAGATTGCTAAACATGTCGGTACTGTACTCTATAAATTGATGCTGAAAATATACTGCATGGCATCATGTGAATATGATCAGCCTTTTTCACCCAGATATTTCTATATATTCACTGTGTGTGATATGACACCCTAGATCCCTCATGCAAAACTTTATTTTTCAGCTACAATCGTTTGGGAAGGGATGCAAATGATGCAGATATTGATGAGATCATTGACATGGCTAGTAAGGCCCCACTAGCTGAACAACAAGGTCCAAGAGAACATCTACTCTCAAATTAAAAACTTCTGCACATCGATGGATGACATTCTCCATCCTGATTTAAAGAACACAGAAGAGCCTATTAGATCAACTACTGAAAAAAATTCTGGTCAACGCCGTAGTGGCCTCAGTATTGCTGTTGGTAGGAATGCCTCATCGAGCATCAGTCCTGGTGAGTATAAATGATGCACTTATTAGATATTTATCATATAACTTGCAAAATGATTGTTATCCGTGTGCATTATGCCATATATTTTCAATTTGTACATAACATACTTTATACTTTTATAGTTACAAATTTTTATGTAAACGTGTGCTTGTTTATAATTTATATATAGATGAGGTGTGTGTCTTGCCTCACGCCTTGGGCCTCGGGGCCAATCTTTGTGGCTCAATGCACTTTTTGCTTTAAATAACAATGTACGCATCTCCAATCTTTGACCAAGTATTTGTAAAATAAATGCTTGATTTATGTGAACACTTCAGTACATGATGTTAATACTTGCTAATGATGAATAATTGTAACAGCCACTTGAAATGTTTGATGGAAGCTGATGTCAAACTCCCTTTTTGTGGAGCTCAGCATTCTAGGCGCGTATATTATTTTGATTAATTTTCTGAATTGATGTTGTTAACCATTCATGAGTGGATTTTGCTCCTTGAATTTGATTATTGTGAATTTTGAGCACAGGTGTACCTGAGACAAAGCCGTTAAAGCTTTCTGAGGTATCACAGAGGTTGAAGGATCTCACCGGCTACACCATTGAGCTCAAACCATCTCAAATTTCCCACAAGGAAGCAGGCCAAGGTTTATTTGTAAATGGGGAAGCCAATGTTGGTGCCATAATAGCATTTTACCCTGGCGTGATATACTCTCCAGCATATTATCGCTATATTCCTGGATATCCAAGAGTTGATGCACACAATCCTTACTTGATCACAAGGTATGATGGAACTGTGATAAATGCACAGCCTTGGGGTGCTGGGGGTGAAACCCGTGAACTATGGGATGTTTTAAGTGTTTCTGAATTTAGACCAATTGCGCAAGGTACTAAAACGGGCTCAGACCGTGTCTGGAAGATTCTCAGTAAATGTTTGGAAGGGACATGACTGGGGAGTAATGCAGAGGTATTGGAGCGAAGAAACCCACTAGCTTTTGCTCATTTTGCTAACCACCCGGCAAAGGGCATGGACCCAAATGTCATTGTTTGTTCCTATGATATTCCACTTATTGAGAAAGACGTGAGAAGTTATATACCAAATGTATTATTTGGTAGAGGGGAGGAAGTACAGATGAAAAGGTTTGGTAGTTTCTGGTTTAAATCTGAGAGTTCTGGAAATAGTGGATCAGATAGTCCTGTTTTGAAGACCCTTGTTCTTGGGGCTACTAGGTCCCTTAGTGATGAAGAGGTGCTTTTGAACTACAGGTTGAGCAATTCAAAGAAGCATCCATCCTGGTATACACCTGTAGATGAGGAAGAGGGCCGGAGGAGATGGAGCTAAATCACTGGATCCTAGATGTTTTCTTGCCATTTTAATCATCTTGCGGCCCATTCGCTTTGCATTTACTTTTTCGGGTAATTTGTACTTGCCAAATTTTCGGATGCGCTAAGAATTTGGTTTCCCTTTTCGCTCTTTCTTCCCGCTCTATTCTTTTAGTGTATCCACACCCAGTCCACTCCGAACTGCAGTTTTACCAATTTTCACAAAATTTAAGTCACTTTTTTAAGCAAACTATACATCACCCATGTTTTGTTGTAAATTTTTTGGCATTTTATTTGATTATACATTTTTATTTTTATTTTTTAGTGATGCTAAATGCTAAAAAATCTGAAATCAAAAGTCATATTTATGAGATTCTTAGGAAATGTTGTTCGAGTATACTTGTGCTAGTACTTGGGTCAACAATCAACCTGGAACTGGTACATGCTTGGGCTAGCCAGGCTTCTTTACTGTCCACATTCTAAGCACAAGTATTAATTCACTTTAAACATGGTTTTATATCGATATGATATGATAAAATTAATGATTAATTTGTCGCTCTTTTTAATTACTAATAGGCGTTTCATTGTCCATGTTGAAGTGTATCGCACAAATTATTTCACGCTAAAATGGCTGCAGCTTTGAATTTGAATTTGTATATATGTACGTACAGCCATAATTATTAGATATATAGTGACGGGAGTGGTGCCATGCATGAACAAAGACGTTTGTTTTACCAGGCACCACTTGATATGTCTTGCTGGCCTAATCTGCTTTAATCTTCTAAACGAGTTATATTCCTTCAGCCTACTTTGGATCCCCTCCCTCACATTCTCTTCATTTTATTTTAATATACGCTATATATTAATTAGTAATAGTGAAATATATTACTATATAATTCATAATATTGAGATAATTTTGCAAAAACTTGAAATCTTTGAGTTTATTGTTAAATATTAATATTTTTTTAAACCATTAAAATCTAGATTAAAATAAGCTACTATTAACAAAAATATATCTTTAGATCTCTTGTATCTCTTGCATTGCAAGGTACAACATGCAATGTATATTAGGAGTATAATTAATCGAAACCTCATAGTGATAAAGACTCTGTAACAAGGTGATTGTGGGGTAAAGGAGGATGAAGACTGCAATACCCACTCCTTTCCAAAGTCTCACATCACCCATTTTAAAAGTCATTCTCCTTTCCTTCACCTATATATATGACCCTACTACTTCTCATTTAGAATATCCAAACAATAAGGACCTCCCATTGTAATAAAGGACCTTGTTGTGTGAGAGGCTTTTAAATAAGAACATCCCTAGTTAAATATTTTATTTTCCTTCTTTGGATTTTGGGTATTGATATAAGCCCAAATTTCTTTTGGTTTTCTTTGGAGACGGTGGATCTCTTCTTAATTTCGGGTATGTCTCTTTTTCATTCTTTGTGTAATTCTTTAATTTTCTGTATTAGTTTTAATTTTGTAGTTTTAATTTTTGTTTGTTATTTAGTTTGTTAGTTTATATATTTTAGTATATCTCTGTTAGTAATTAGTATTTTAGAATATTAAATTATTATTTTTGTATCTTTAGAGTTTTGACATAATAATAATAATAATAATAATAATAATAATAATAATAATAATAATAATACTAATATTTGTTTGTAACATAATTAAAAATGGAAAGACTATTTTTGTAAATATACTTATATGTATTTCAGAAGGAACAAAAATACTATTATTTATTAATATATACGTTACCATGATTAAAATATTTATGTATGTATACCTTTAAGTAGAATTTTGTTTAGAACGGAACAATTTCAGATTCGCCTAAGAGAAAGAAAATGTGTAAAACTTAATCAATTGATTAACTATTTATTTATCAATTCTTTTATTTTGTTTAATTAGTTTCGACGGAGGGAATTTAACGAGTCAGTTTTGAAGTATAATTTTGGGTATTACATTGCTTATTTCAGGTACGAATTCCGTACCCCTTCAGCAATATTCCTTTGATTTTAATTTGTTTGTTTTGTTCTTCATTAGAATTTGGATATTTTTTCGATATATTGTTCATAGTCAAATGCATATGATAGTTTTGTTTGATTTTAGATATTCACAACTTATCTTGTACTCTTAAGCATGTCTAGTATTTATTTTGATTCTGTAGAAACGTACATGCAAGTATAATTGGGAGACTTTGTGTCGATTTGTTTCGGTTTAGCATGTGCGTATTAGAACCTGTGGCGCCCCCAACCCCCAAATCTGAGCCCACACAGCCCAAATTTGAGTCGTCAAAAGACTACAACAAAATTATTACAACAAAACACAACGTACAACGATACAGTGTATAATAATACACAACTAAGTCTTCACTATTATTGCCACACTATTTTACAACACGTGAAGACTACGACAGCTATTCCTCGGACTCTCACTCCATCTCCCGGCTAGACCCTGTTACGTTTTCATCTCCTGTTGAAAAACAATGGAACAAAAGAAAGGGTGAGCTCAAATAGCCCAGTAAGAAATATCATGACTAAGATAATGACGAATAAATTATCATTAGTCTTTAACAGTTGAGTTCTTGATAGAATTCAATAGACTACAAGGTTTATATCAAAAACTGCAGTTAAATTCTTAAACAATGTTCAGATCAATAATAGCAGCGGAATGAGCAATCTATTAGAAGAATAATGCAGACCATAATGTCCACTCGCTTCTCTTTTTAGTAAAAACATCATCAATTTTTATCATCTGAAATACCATTAGTCATGATAATAAAAATTTACAGTTCCTGGTCATAATCATGCAGATCAATAGTTCATCTTTGCACTACGGGCCAAAGACATTCAATATAACACCAACGGTCATGATTATACCAGATTCAACCTTTGGTCATAATCATACCAACCAACAGTTCATCTTTGCACTACGGGCCAAAGAGAACTTTCACCACGTGCCATAAAAGACACTGAACAGATGTATCGCCTTTAACCTAGTATATCGCCTTTAACCTATCATATGTTCAACAATTATATCACATCTGTGCCCCCGACCACAGATATTCACAACAGCTTGATTCTTGATGATTAATTTAAATAACAGTGATACAAATGATGAACAGAAGAACAGGATAAACAATAAGTATCGGAAGTTTACTTTGTGCAGATTCAAATAATGTCCAAATTGCCAACATGATGTGGAGTGAAATTTAAAAATGATATTCAAGATCCACAGTTCAGAATAACGATTACAGTTCAATAGAAATGTTTAGAAAATAGGAAGGTTCAGTTGAAATAATGAAATTCAACTATTATGGAACATATAATATTTTCAGGAATTATAGAAGCAATAGTTCCATAATAAGTTTCGATTTAGGTGTATGAAAGAAAATAATATCCCTTACCGTAGCAGGTTTGATTAACAAAAGGTGAAGGAAATTAATATCCTTTACCATAGTAAGTTTGAATAATGGAAGATGAAAAAGATGGTATCCCTTATGAGTATAAAGGAAAATGATATCACTTACGAATATGGAATAAAAGTGTCATGTGCTAATTCGTGTAGACAAATTATTACCACACGAGACAAATAAAAAGGGTTATTCACCAACAGGCGATAATCCGCGCCGTAAGGTTATTCCCATCAATTTGAATACGAAGAGTTATTCACCAAACAGGCGATAATCCGCGCTGTAAGGTTATTCCCATCAATTTGAATACGAAGAGTTATTCACCAAACAGGCGATAATCCGCACCGTAAGGTTATTCTCAAAGATTAATAAGGAATGAATACAAAAGGTTATTCACCAATAGGCGGTAAACCGCGCCGTAAGGTTATTCCCACAATTTAATACATGGAAATAAATGGCACAAGAAATGTGACGCCCCCAAATCTGGGCCCACACAGCCCAAACTTGAGTCGTCAAAAGACTACAACAAAATTATTACAACAAAGCACAACGTACTACAATACAGTGTATAATAATACACAACTAAGTCTTCACTATTATTGCCACACTATTTTACAAAACGTGAAGACTATGATAACTATTCCTCGGACCCTCACTCCATTCCCCGGCTAGACCCTGTTATGTTTTCATTTCCTGTTGAAAAACAATGGAACAAAAGAAAGGGTGAGCTCAAATAGCCCAGTAAGAAATATCATGACTAAGATAATGACGAATAAATTATCATTAGCCTTCAACAGTTGAGTTCTTGATAGAATACAATAGAATACAAGGTTTATATCAAAAACTGCAGTTAAATTCTTAAACAATGTTCAGATCAATAATAGCAGCGGAATGAGCAATCTATTAGAAGAATAATGCAGATTATAATGTCCACTCGCTTCTCTTTTTCGTAAAAACATCATCAACTTTTATCATCTGAAATACCATTAGTCATGATAATAAAAATCCACAGTTCCTGATCATAATCATGCAAATCAACAGTTCATCTTTGCACTACGGGCCAAAGATATTTAATTTAGCACCAGCGGTCATGATTATACCAGATTCAGCCTTTGGTGATAATCATACCAAACAACAGTTCATCTATGCATTACGGCCAAAGAGAACTTTCACCACGTGCCATAAAAGACACCGAACAGATGTATCGCCTTTAACCTATTATATCGCCTTTAACCTATCATCTGTTCAACAAATATATCACATCTGTGCCCCCGGCCACAGATATTCACAACAGCTTGATTTTTGGATGATTAGAATGATATAAATGATGAACAGAAGAAATAGGATAACAATAAGTATCGGAAGTTTACTTTGTACAGATTCAAATAATGTCCAAATTGTCAACATGATGTCGAGTGAAATTTAAAAATGATACTCAAGATCCACAGTTCAGAATAACGGTTACAATTCAATAGAAAGGTTCACGTAAATAGGAAGGTTCAGTTGAAATAATGAAGTTCAACTATTATGGAACACATAATATTTTCAGGAATTATAGAAGCAATAGTTCCATAATAAATTTCGATTTAGGAGTATGAAAGAAAATAATATCCCTTACCGTAGCAGGTTTGATTAACAAAAGGTAAAGGAAATTAATACAAAGGGTTATTCATCAACAGGCGGCAATCCGCTCCGTAAGGTTATTTCCACAATTTAATAGAATTTGAGTACAAAGAGTTATTCACCAAACAGGCGGCAATCCGCTCCGTAAGGTTATTCTCAGAGATTAATAATGAATGAATACGAAAGGTTATTCACCAACAGGCGGCAATCCGCTCCGTAAGGTTATTCCCACAATTTAATACATGGAAATAAATGGCACATCTTATGAGTAAGAAAGAAACAATATTATTTTCGAGAATCAAATAATGATAATCCCTTACCATAGTACGTTTGAATAATGGAAGATGAAAAAGATGGTATCCCTTACTAGTAGTAATTTTAAGAGTATGAAAGAAAATGACATTCCTTACCATAATAAGGTTAAGAGTATGAAAGAAAATGATATTTCTTACAAGTAAGAAAAGAAAATGACATTCCTTACCGTAATAAATTTAAGAGTGTGAAAAGAATGATATTCCTTACCTTGATATTGTGAAACAAGTTTATTAGTCGAACAAATCCTTCCTTGTTTGTCTATGTAGCAGTAAAGAATCTGACTTTTGAGTCTTCTAGAGTTTTTAAAATCTCTTTATGTTTTTAAAATAATGTTACTCTCGAAAAGATAGGCGGCATAGACTCAAGAATCACTCAATTCGGAGTTAATATAAATGAGTTATGAATTTTCAAAACTAAGACTGAAAATAGTGACGAAAATCAGAATAGGTTACGGTTTTTAGTATTTTAAGGCATGAAGATGATTTCAGATGACTTTTCTTCCTTCTTCAAAGTTGTAGAGGACGAAAAACTGAAGAGACAGACTTTTAATTCATTAAATTCTGACAAATAATGAATTTACTACGATTTTTCGAAAGAGTTACTGTACATAAGAAAATTCCACTCGGGAATTCAAAGAAGAATGCAAAAGATTTCAAAACTAGGAATGACTTAAGAACACTTAGAGAGAACTTACACAAAAAGTATTTACAGAGAGAAAGAAAGAACAAGTAAGGAAGTTTATGAAAAATCCTTAAGTTAAGGCTTCTATTTATAGCCAAAAATCTTATCATTCATTTAATCTAAACCATTCATTTAAAGATTATCTTTTAATCTACACCATTCATTTCAAATATTATATTATCTTTAATCTACACCATTCATTTCATATCACCTAACTTTATATTATAAACAAATCAATTCAATTGTTCAACAATAATTCACACTTTAATCTACACCATTCATTTCATATCACCTAATAATCACCTAACTTTATATTATAAACAAATCAATTCAATTATTCAACAATAATTCACACTTTAATCTACACCATTCATTTCATATCACCTAATAATCACCTAACTTTATATTATAAACAAATAACTTTATCAATTCAATTATTATGACTAATTGTTATAAATACAGTATAGTTAGCTCTTAGATATCAAGTCAATAAATTAATGAAATACAATTGTTTAAATAACATCATAATAGAGATAATAATAATGTAAAAGAAAGCATACGTTACTGTGTAATGACAATTATTGATTCAATAATGTGAATTACTGTGCATATGTTACTGTGACAATTATTAGGTTCAATAATTTTAAAAACAGTGCAACAACAATTATTGACTCAATGATATAAAATACAGTGTAATGACAATTATTAAATCAATAATGCAAAATACTGTGTAACAACAATTATTGAATTGATAATATAAAATATCATGCAGTGACAATTATCGATGAAATGATGCGTAACAGTTACGGTGTCAATTATCAGACCAATAATATGAGACATTATGCAATACCGTGTGTTACTGTAGAGTACCGAGTGCTACAGAAAATACCAATAACTACCGTATGCTACTATTCTTTTATCACCGGTATTTTAACAGTTCCGTTGACTATTTTTATTTAAAAAGGTTATTTCGGTCGTTTTCTATATCCGACAAATATTCCGTTGTGGGGTCCACCAATAATTTGTTATTTCGGCGCCGTCGGACCAAACGAATATTCCCCGACCAAACGAATATTCCCCGACAAAGCGAATATTGTCCGACAAAATAAAATTTGCACATAACATCCTTAACTTTTATTGATTTAACCACTTACTGTTTCAAAAAATATATATATATATATATGAAGAAAAATTAAATTTTGTATTTCATAAAATTCGGGGTCTTACAAGAAAGAAACGATATTATTTTCGAGAATCAAAAAATGATAATCCCTTCAAGTAAGAAAGAAAATAATATCCATTTATGATGATGAAAAGAGTGATACCCCTTACCTTAACACGTGACTGAATATTGATTTAAATGAGGTTGATCAACCTATATTTTTATAATAAAATTAGTAATTACCACATATAAATTTCAAGGTGTATGATAATTCATATATTATGAACTATCAAAATTATATATATTTAACATAATTTTTGTAGTATAATATAACAATTTAAAAATAGTTTTTAAAATAATATTTCAAAATAAATCTTCCAAAGAAAGTTTTTAAAAATGAATCTTCTTAAAGAAGAGTCTTCTAAAGGAAGATTTATGAATACCGTGAAAAATAGGAATTTATGAAATTACTACTCTTTAATAAAAGACTTACTTGAAAATTTTCTGCACTCCTTTTAGCTTTCAAACACTCAAAATAACCTTACTATTCTCAGAGAAAACTCATAAAATTCTTATAGAAAAATTCTATGTTTTAGGTGTGATTTTTCTATTCAGATGAGTAAGCTATTTATAGGAGAAAAAAGGTTACTATGCGAGGTAGGTGGGGGTAGGTGGCTGGCTGCTGCTCGCCAGCAGCAGCAGCCTCGTGCTGCAATTTTTTTCTCCAACTTCTTCAACTTCACCAACTCATGTGGGCCCCACCAATGGGTCCACATATTTCTTACTATTCACATTACTATTCACGTCACTATTCACGTTACTATTCACGTCACTATTTCAAATAGTAAAATTAATTATTTTATTATTTATTTATTTATTTATTTATTTATTTATTTATTCTTCTTGTGAGTCCAACATATAAAATAATGTTACCACAATAATGTAAGAAACACGTTACATATTTTTATTAATTTAATAATATAAATTATAGTATATTTGCTACTGTGACAATTATTAGATTCAATAATTTTAAAAACAGTGCAACAACAATTATTGAGTCAATGATATGAAATATAGTGTAATGACAATTATTGAATCAATAATGCAAAATACTGTGTAACAACAATAATTGAATTGATAATATAAAATATTATGCAGTGACAATTATTGATGAAATGATGCGTAACAGTTACGGTGTCAATAATATGAGACACTGTGCAATACCGTGTGCTACTGTAGAGTACCGCATGCTACAGTAAAATACCATAAATTACCGTATGCTACTATTCTTTTATCACCGGTATTTTAACAGTTAGCACCGTTGACTATTTTTATTAAAAAGGTTACTTCTGTCGTTTTCTATATCCGACAAATATTCCGTTGTGGGGTCCACCAATAATTTGTTATTTCGGCACCGTCGTACGGCACCAATATTTCCCGACAAAACGAATATTGTCCGACAAAATAAAATTTGTACATAACATCCTTAACTTTAAACTTTATCGATTTAACCACTTACTGTTTCAGAAAAATATATATGAAGAAAAATTAAATTTTATATTTCATAAAATTCGGGGTCTTACAGAACCCCTTTTGTGATATTGTGTCGCATTCGTTGTGACATGATATTTTTGTTAGAAAGTACCGTAGGGTATACCTGAGCTATAACCACCTGTGGGGGTACCACAGACATGTCCTCTTGGCACCGAGGCATGACACTTCCGTGGCAGTGTGATTAGTCCACGACGTCTCCATTTTGTGTGCTCCGATGAGAGTTGGCCAATTGGTGTTTTGTTGTGGGAGGCGTATGGGTCGACCCTAGCTATTTGTTTTGTTCTGTTCTGCGGTTTAGTGTTGTTTGTGCCGAACACACCTTCTGATTTTGTATACATTTGGATCTGCAGTCCAATGTGTGCCTGCCTGTGTGGCAGTATTTTGACTTGTCTTTGTGACAAGGTATATTTCTGTTTTGTTCTGAGCTCGGTATGAAATAAACATAACCATTCAATTCAGCATTTTATGTTGTTCAGTAAGTCAGTCCAGTTCAGTGGGTCTGTTTCAGTTTAGTAAATCAGTTTTCAGTTCAGTAAATCAGTTCAGTTCAGTAAATTAGTTCAGTAAGATTATGTTATTCAGTTCAGTTGATTTTGTTAATCTCAGTTTGGTTCAGTTGATTTTGTTATTCAATTTCAGTTCTTATTTGTGCACTCTTTATCCGTACTGGGCATTTGGCTCATGCTGTGTTTTTCTTCCGGCAGGTTTGCAAGGGAATTCAAGGGCAAGTGTGAAGAGAGTTTTCTTATTTGTTTTGACACTCTGTTTAGAGTTCGTTCGTGCGTAGTCTCTCTTTCTACTGATCGGGAATGGGGTGTTATAAAGACACTCCATAAAAAGGGGCCATGTTGTTGTACGTACCCTAGACAAAAGGAGGAAGGCTATATGAAGTGATGAAGAAGGCTGGGCTGAGAGTGCAGATATTTGTGAGTATAAAATAAAACTATCAATATATGCATATGTTGTATATCTATATTATTTATATTATTAAGGAAGAGGGAGAAATTTAATCGTCAATTTTGAGATTGTGTAACGAATTTCTTTCCTTTTTTTATCTTTCCAAGTTTTGTTTTATTATAATTTCGCCATTCTTAATTTAATTTTTAATAGTAGTATTCTTTAAATTTGATAAAGTTTAAAATAATTACAAAAGTTATTTAAAATGATTGTACTTCTATCTCAGAACAAATTTATGTTGTCCCACTCATAATTGGACAAAACACCTTTACTTCGGGACCAAAATATAATTATTTGAAGCTGAGTTGGCAATTATTCTGGGAAGAAAGCTGAAAAGGGCGAGAGGGCCGGGTGAGGATTGGTATAAATGACATTTTATTAAACTAGGGATGGAGAGAGTATTATGCAAAGATTATCAGGATAAATCGTTAAGGTTACGGATTTAAATTTTATAAAATTGTTTAGTACATCCGTACAGGTCTATAAAAAAGATAAAGGAGCACTATTTTCCTATGATTTTTTTGATATTTTCACAAAATTTTTTTATTTCACTTGAAGGTGTATTTCACTCTATTATCATATAAAAAAGTATTATGTGAAAATATCAAAAAAATATGTTGAAATATAAGTTCCCAAAATATATGATGTTAGATAACAAAAATATAAAATGCACTTTTTGCATGGTAAATATAACAAAAAAATTATGAAATGATCAACAACGCTACAACTTGCACGAAATTCGAATCCGAAGATTATGTGAGTACGTAGTTACTACAATGATTACAAACGCGTTTCAATATCTAAAGAACAACCTGAGCACAGCACTCAACAGCTACGAATGGGTGTGTTTTTGGGTCATTTTAAGTATGAAAATACTACTACGTGTAGGAGGCAGTAGGTTTTTGAGAAATTAGTAAGTGTACTTGGAATAAATAAATAGTTTAATTTAATCTTTCATAACACCATGAGATCCACATGGGTGGTGAATCCCATGGTATTGTGAGACGTTAGAGCAAATTTATTCATTTGCTCCGAGATAAGCCAATAATTTTTTGTAGGTTTTTGAGCAAAAAAAGCACTTTCCAACAGAGAGAGAGACAAACAGCTTAATGTTGAGTAACCAAAAAATAAAAAATAAATACTATATATAGAAAGTAATTTGACATAAAATCAATTCTTTTTTATTAATATTTCGTATATCGCTAAAACAATAAATATTTTAAATATCGTTAAAATAATAATAATAATATAATTAAATATATATTTATTTTAACAACAAAATTCTTGCTCCGACAATATTAATGACGTTGCATTAATACTAGTACAAACAAAACCAAAAGAGCTAGACCGCCGAGCTGTCAAATGGGTGTTCACTGCATGCTTATGGGACACACGCTATTTTCTTAGCTTGATAATTTCTAATCACAGCTTGCTTTTACAACTATTATTCTCATCAACCCTTATAAATCCTTCTTTTTGATTACCACCTCCTTTTCATCATATATACACACGTACCCAAATAAGACTATATACATACATATATATAGCTCATGCCATTCTAAATCCTTCCCATCTAAATTATCTCTCTCTTATAAGTTGTACGATTCAGTATATAAACTTATAAGCCGGCCTGTAGTAGTAGGTCTTAATTTGAAAGGAGAAATAGAAATATATATAAAGGTGAGTGTGGGTATGTGGGTATGGGTATGTTAGACCATATCTCAGACTTATGTAGTGTTTCCACCACAAGAAAGAGCAAACGCAAACCAATGCAGGTATATATATATCCATCATGTTATATATATCCTCCTACTTATTATATTTCCATCTTAATTCTTCAATATTTTTCAACTATTATTATTCTTTCCTTTCCAAAATTATAGAGATACATTTTTTAATTAGATTCTTAAAGAAAATTTTACTTATTCACGAATATATAGCAATGTGATATCGATAATGGCATATATAATAGTACTCAGCATACTTAATATATAAATAATGGCACGTTAGAAATTAGAGACTAGAAAAAAAAAAGTATCTCTAGTTTTTGAGCAATTCCTCCCTCTCTCTTCTACGTCATGCTGTAATTAATTCCTTGATTTCCCCCCCGTAATTTCTATGACTTGCGTCCATTTTAATTGCTTTTAACTCTCCTGTACATTTTTCAGACAGTTGATATTAAGGTGAAAATGGACTGTGATGGCTGTGAAAGGAGAGTCGAAAATTCTGTTTCCTCCTTGAAAGGTTCTCTTCTCTCTCTCTCATCTCTCTCTCTATATATATCATGGTAATAGCAAGATATATGGACAAATTATTTTTTCTCTACTAAGTAATATATGTAATTAAAGGACACATAATTCATGTCAAACTTAAAACTAATAGTATGGTAGTGAACAAATTAAACAAAAGTTGTGTACCAAAAAATATCCCCAGCTAGTATGTAAAGACATTAAAAGCGTTTGAATCCCTTTCCTTTTACTTTCTCAGTTAAGGCTTGTTCAGATGGCAGACTTTTCAATTCAGGGTATCGACTTTGACTATATATTGACTACACATGAACTGAAAGATTAAACCAATAAAGAGAGTTTATTGTCAAGCATATATGTTTTCTCTTTCAATTTGTATCTTTGTGCACATATGCATGATATGTAATTAATTCAGCTATTATTTTGTCTACTAAATTTTGACCAAAGAGGTGAAATAATAAAATCAAGTTCAAGGAACACACAAACAGATAATTATAAACCATACCGTAAAACTTATATATACCAGCTCCATATAGTTTTATTGTTTGGTTTGTCGACTTAATTCCCAAGATCTCATCCCTTTTTTACTTGGCTAGTTCGATGAATGCAACACAAGGTCCCAACAAACCAAACAGGCCCTTAATGTAACAAACAAACTTGATTATTTATTGGTCATTTTGCATCATATAGCATTACTGTCCTTGTCTTCATTTCAATTACACCTATATATATATATAGGTGGTTTAATTCTTAAATACTATATATTCTTTCCAGTTACTTAGCAAATTGGTTATTGATTAATTAGATTTGTTTTGTGATTAATTTAGGTGTGAAATCAGTGGAAGTAATCAGAAAACAAAGCCGAGTAACCGTTACGGGCTATGTTGAACCAAACAAGGTGTTAAATAAAGTCAAGAGCACCGGAAAGAGAGCGGAATTTTGGCCCTATGTGCCATACAATCTTGTGTCTTATCCATATGCCCCACAGGCCTATGATAAGAAGGCCCCGTCAGGTTACGTGAGGAACGTTGTTGAAGCGCTTCCGAGCCCGAATGCTCCGATGGAGAGGTATACCACACTTTTCACTGACGAAAATCCAAATGCATGTTCAATCATGTAGGCAAGCATATATATATATATATATATATATATATATATATAGGTATTTAATTTGTAGCATTAATTACAAGTTCAAGGGCATATATGTTTGGTACTTTAAAGTGAATGTAGATTCGTGTATATGGTCGTTACTGTTTGAGTTAATTAATTCAAAGGAAGCAAAAGTTTTTATTTGTTGTTTGGCTGTTAAATTTGCTTTTGTTATATAAGATTAATTTGGCATTTAACTTTAAAACTCAATCGCTTCTGAAAATGTAAAAATACAAAAGCTACATATATCATATATGTGTTAGTTATTACCGTGTTACATCTTCCAGTTTCATATGGTAGCAGCAGTACAAGATTTGTAAACCAACCGAATCCGGTAATGCATGGGGCATAAACTTTGTAGTAAATAGTCCTACCACTGAAATTATATATTTGTTTTGACTATTAATTTGAGACAAATTTAAAAAAATTTAAAATTTAAAATTAAGAAATTTATTGAAGTTTTGAAAGTAACAAATCTTGCAATTAATATTTTTTAGTTAATTTACAATAATTAAGTTGTACTAAAATTAAATAAAAGTCATACCACCATAAAGAGATTTATTTTGCCCTCTTTTGGGCTAAAAGTATTCACGTTATCCCATGGACAGTAATACATACGTCACAAATTGATTTAAAAAAATTAAATTACGACTCTTATTTTGTAAGAAAAGAAGGAATAATAATTTACATTTTATTTACTATCAGGTTCGCTTTTGGGAATTAGAAAGGTTGGCAATCATGTCTAATGTATTATGTGCCTATGAGTTAGTTTTGGTCGATTTTTTTGCTTGTATTTAACACAAAGGAAGGACAATAACATGTGGAATAATAGTGTTACTCATGCAAAAGGGACTGCCAATAATTGGCTAGTCTTTTATGAGGGGGAAAAAGCGAAATTTCATGGGGACTAATAGTGATTATTCACTAGAACAAACCACAAGGGGACAAACTCTTGAAAATCTACACGTCCCACTTCCTTTGATAGTTAGATTTATGGTATCATTGAGTATTTGAGTTGTATGTTTCGCAATTTAATTTTAGAGACTTGGAGTCTTGTCGTCGTGCCGGTTTCACATCATAAAAAGATAAAGATATATGTGGTCGTGGTGACATTTGCTATTCAATTTACTTATTCTTGGGACATTTCTTGGATTATTACGATTCATTACATAACTGTCCTAAAACTGAAAAAAAAGAGCAGTCAAGATAATGTTGGATGGCCCTAGTTAGGTGGTTCATTCGGCCCAATAATTGAGTAGCGATATTAAAATTGTTATAGTTGGGTCTTCCGAATCTCGCCGTGAACAAATTAAAGGAATTTTTTTTTTCTATAGAAAAAGAAAAATTCTAGATTTATCCACAAATTTTATCCGGTATGCTTACCTGCAGAAAAGACAAAAGAGTGTGACTCTACTTTTAATTATTAGCCATATTCCTTTGTCTTTTCTGCATACCAATTTTATAGATAAAAGTTATGGGTAAGTGTAGAAGGACTCATAGAAAAAATATATATATAAAAATTAACTATGTTTTATATAGCGTTGTTTGTTGCAACTTTTCCTTTCTTAGCTTATGCTTCTACTTTTGATTTTAAGAAATTATTTCTGATTCTGATTCTCTAAAAACTGTTAATTAAACTGATCCTAATTCTCCTAAAAGTTGTAAAGGAGTATTTATCAAATTTCAAACAAAAATAATTTTTGAAAATTAATCTTTAATAAAAAGTTATAATAAAACATGAGGAACAAAGCTCGCTAGTTTGGTAAAATTTTCACTTTGCGTAGCAAAGAGGAGGGCTTGTCGCAAGGTGTCAGGTGTCACGCGAGTCCATTTAGGTCGTAAAGCGAGATGGTTAGTGTCAGATAGGGCTTAATGTACACTTGGGGCATAGGAGGAGGAATTGGTGACAGTTAAAAGTAATAATAATGGGTGAGTTGAAAAATCGAAAAGCTTGAAGGAGAAGCAAAGGTTATGAAAAGCAGAGAGTTTGTGCTTTTTGGGGACGACAGCACTGAGCATAGCATGGACAAACTTGCCGGGTGCTGCTGGGAGGAGAAAGTAATGTAAATGTAATGATGCCACCACCCCAACACTCTACGCACACTTTTTCACCTTTTTGTGTGAGTTTCCGTACACCCCCACTTGGCCTTTAACCCCTCAATAAAGAGAAAACAAGACCTTAGCAAAGGGGTCGCTCTAGTTGTGCTAGTAAAAGAATCTTGACGAGACAGGCATGTTTGGAATTCGTGAGCTATCAATGGGTAAAAATAAGGACCCTCACTATTTAAATATTTCTTTTTCAATCATTAGAAGCTGAAGAAGCTTTGGAATACAATGTTTATTGCTTTCCTTCCATTCTACTGTTATGGCTCATCTTCACTTCTTGTGGTTTTGTTATATATAATGATCAATATAATAATTTATATAATAATTTACAAAAAAATTATTATATGAATCATTACGTATATTAAAATTTCACTTCTTGTCGTCATATTTCTGAGTTGATTCTCACCGTGAGAAGCTTTAATTCTCCTTAATTTCTTCTTTCTTTTGGTTGACAAATTTGGTGTCATTGGTCTTGCAATTGGCATTTGATTGCTGCAATTTGGAGTTAATTTCTAACTTATTGAAGTTTGATTATTATTTCTAAGTAAGGTAGCTAGTAATTTGAATATCCCAATTCCCAGCCCAACATGTGTAACATTAAATTTAATATCTAGGCCATGATACTATTTATTAAAAATTCTCTTCCACGTATTTACCGAGTGCATAAAAATATTAAAGTCATTTTTTCTTTCTCAAAATACAGTCAGTATCGTATGAATTTATACTACACAAAATTTAAATACCTCACAAATAACACACACACAATTATTCTACTCAACTCATATATGTTTATAAATAATTGAATAAGTCAACATGTTTATAAACATGTTTAAGTTTACAATAATCTTTACAAAACCAATCGAGCCAACTTGAACGGTAAACGAAACCAGACTAAACTTGCCCTAGTTAACCCTTATGGCTATAAATCATAACATTAACGAACGACTCAATTGGAAATATCTAAACTTGAATGGATGGTGCAACGACAGTCATGTCTCTTATTGTCTTTTTTTGACCTTATCCTTTTGTTTTTTTGTGTGCAGAGACTAAATTGTTTGATAAAATTTTTAACTGTTTCTTTTTGAGTTTTAAAAAACAAGATATTGAACAAAAACTCTTTTCAAAAAAAGAGATTCTTCATTATTATTTTATTCTCACTATTTTAATTTTATTCTAAAAAAATTTCACTTTATTTTCCTTATTGCACCAACATCGTAGCCGCAGTGGCGGAACCAGGAAGTTTTTAAAGGGGGGTCAAAATATATCAGTAAAAAAAAATTATTTATTGACGCTTGTAGTGCTTCTTTCGGTTGTACGACTGATAGGAGGCAACTATATCTTGTGAGTCTGCATAATTTGAAAACGTCTCAAAATTTGTTTTATTTTTAATTATTGAAAAAATATCTTTCTCAATATAAACTACCAGACGAGTCATTCATCCACTCGTCTTCCATTTTATTACGCAAGTTAGTCTTAATAATTTTCATCGCAGAGAATACTCTTTCAACAATAGCAATCGCAACTGGTAAAATCAAAGCAACTCAATCAATCGATATACCAATGTAAAAGTCATATTTCTTCTTGTTTCAATCAATTATGATGGTTATCGGAGTAGTTTTACTTTCACATTCAAAAACAAATGAGCCTATTTTGGTAATAAATAAAAAACAAAACAAAAAACTTTCAAAAATCAAACATAATTACAATTATATATGCTCAAGAGAAATCTAATATCAAATCTAATGTATTGGAGTCTTAATAAATCTCTTACGCTGACATATTTAATTCAATCCTAATTATTTTTCAAAATACATTTTAAAATCCTAAATAGTTTAAGAGGTATTTGAGCTATAATATGTATTGGAGGGGTTGGTGACCTATATATGGTTTATGTATTTTATTAGTGACATAATAATTAAAGAGGGTGCATGAATTAATAATAAGTGCATGTATATGCTCAAAACTTGAATACCACTCAACTTGTAAATTCTGGTATGGTCGATTATTAACAAAAAAATAATGAATTAAATGGTAAAAAAATTAGTATTAAATAATGTACTCACATCCCAAGAATTGAACTTGAGACGCACCTTAAGCAAAAATTATACCACTAGACCAAATGCACATATGCTGATTTTTAGGAGTTATAAATTTGTAACTAAAAACATAATGAATTAAATAGTAAGAAAATATATATGGAATAATATAATGTCATTCTAAGGAATTGAACTCGAGACCTCTTGCACCCTTCTAAACAAACATCATACCACTAGACCAAATACACATATGGTCAATTTTTATATACATATATATGTGTCTTAACCTCCGGATTAGGGGGGTCATATGCCCCCCCTAGACCCCCCCTGCTTCCGCCATTGCGTAGCCGTCACCCCATCATCTACCACCATCCACCATCACCACTCACCGTCCACTACCACCAACTCACTCACCACTCACCGTCCACCTATTTTATACTCATTATATAAAATTGTCTTATATTATATTTTAGTAGACTTGAAATATTTTACTTGTTATATATTATTGATGATTTTATTTGAATTAATTATTTAATATTTGTTATATCTTTTATCCTCATCATAAGTTTGTATAAATTGATATAAGGGTAAATTAGTAAAATATTATATGCAGACATATAATAAATATTGATTATCAAACAACTCATTTACATTTAAACTATGTTTTTAAAAAAAAGACTTTATTTTATACCTAATTATTGTATTTATTGTATTTCTACTTGAATTATAAAATATTCTCTTTTAATCTCTTGGTGATAGAGTATCAAATGAACCTCTAATTTCATCTAAATTCAAACAATTAATGAATTAAAATTAAACACAAAAATGACTAAAACTCATTAATTAAAAAGTGCATTTTAACACCCCAAAAGACTTGTTTTGACGATGTTATTAATTTATTCACCATCCTCTGGCAATTCATAAAATTTCTTACCCAACTTAATTATAAAGGAATTAATATTTTTATATGTATTTTTTATATTTTTACATAATTTTTCGTATGTGAAAATAAATAAATTTTATATTCATAAAAAAAATTATATAAAAAAATTAAAAATTCACGTGAAGATAAACTTCGAAGATATCAATTCAATTTATGGTTAGCGACAACATCACAAGAAGAGAGTATCACCCCTTTGCATAGTAAAGGCTGTGAGATCCAAACCCCCAAATGTTGTAACGAATCACGATTCACGGGTATAAAAAAAAAAGAAGAGAAAAGGAGTAAATTAAAATAAAATAAAAGACGTCGTTTGCTTTAATCAAACTAATATGGCTCAATAATCTTCTCTCCATTCAATATCCATTGCAAGTTCCAATTTTATTCTTATTCCAGCCATGCTAACCAGAGTCACCATTAAAATATCCATTAAAGTATGCAAAAACAATGACAAACATGACTAAATTTAGCACACAGGAGGAAGTACACACCAATCAGGAAGACTATAACGAACGAGAAATGGGGGAGTCGGTGTGTAATAATATGTATAAAGAAGATTGAAGGATATGTACCAGTATTACTCTACCAAAGTGACAAACAAGGCAGCACAGCTTTAAAGTCGGACTGTCAAGTAGCTGTTTTTCCTTTGTATTGTTTTTTCTCAGTATTTAACGTTAAATCACATCATTTCCAGAAAACTCAGACCCCCTTCATTTTTTCTCTCTCCTCTCTCCTCACCATTTACTCTCTTTTTCTGTACGTACTTTTCCTACTCTGTTTTTCCATTTATTTTGTATATTTCTATTTGCATTTGCATTTGCATTTGCATTGTGTCCCTCACCTTTTTTTAAGCCTTTTTAATGACCCATGTGCTCCTACTTTGTTCTTTTGCTCTTTGGAGTTTAGAACACAAGGAGGGAGGAAAGAACTCCGGTACAATATCAAGCCACCGCTTTTATCCTCAAACTAGCATAGGGGCATTAGTTCTTTTTATTTTTTGCCTTATATAGCGGCCACATCTTTCAATCCAAACGGCACTGAAGAAATGACTAAAGATGAAGACTTTAAGCTCCTCAAGATCCAGGTTTTTCTCTCTTACAAAAACAGAACAACTACACATTGTAATATTTATATTTTTGTCTGAATGAACCTCCTTTACATCAACTAACTTTTTTATTTTAATAAATTTAAATGTCTAAAGCAATTAAAGTTGGATGTTGGTCTTTTCCTAAAAATCTTCTTGTTGTTGTTGTATGCTGTGTTTGTTTTGTTATCTTTTTCTTTCACAGACTTGTATTCTCAGAGTTAACATACACTGTGATGGATGTAAACAGAAAGTGAAAAAACTCCTTCAAAGAACTGAGGGTACTACTCTACTCACTCTATCATTTATTATGTCTACAATATTTATTTGAATTCAAGTTAGTATTTACTCCCCCCCTTTAATTAGTCTGTTTCTTTAGTCATTTCAGTGTGTAGATACTTGAGCTCTGTTTTCTGTTAGTGCTATATTTACTTCTTGTACTGATGATACTTTGTTACTCTGTTATGCTGCGGGGCTCTTTAATCTAGATTTTAATTGAAAGGGAGAAAATCTATGAAATGTTATGATTGTAGCTTGAAATGACTCTGCGATGGTTGTTCTGGTTCCAAATATAAACTTTAGGCCTTAAAGATGTGATCTTTTGCAGCCATTTATAAATTGTCATAATTTTCTTCTTGTGTTCCCCCTTTTTTTTTAACAGGTGTGTTCCAAGTAAACATAGATGCAGAACAGCAGAAAGTCACAGTTTCTGGGAGTGTAGATTCTGCTACTTTGATCAAGAAACTGGTTAGAGCCGGTAAGCATGCTGAGCTTTGGTCAAATAAGACTAATCAGAACCAGAAACCGAAGGTTAGCTGTATCAAAGATGACAAAAGTAACAAAACCCATAAGCAAGTCATGTTCAAGGACCTTGAAGCCTTGAAAAACCAGCAGCAAAAGTTTCCAACAACTCTCATCTCTGAAGAGGATGATGATTATCTTGATGAAGATGAAGAGTTTGAAGATGATGAGATATCATATCTCAGAGAGAAGGCTGCAAATCAATTTAATTTACTCAGGCAACAAGCAATTGATGCAAACAATGCTAGGAAAATTCTTGGATCTGTTCCTGGGCCAGCTCCCAACAATGGCAAAATGAACAACCATGGTGGAAATGAAAATGGCGGAAAGAAAGGAAACCCAAATCTAAACATGGGAATGAAGGTTAACCCTGGTGGTGGAATTGATCAGAAAACTCTGGCTGCACTGAATCTGAAAAATGCCCATTTGGGTAGTGGAAACATTATTCCAAATGAAGTCAATAGGGGAGGAAATGATATAAATTCCATGATGGGTAATTTTACAGGTTATCATGGAAATGGAGCTCCTACTAATAATAACATTGCAGCTGCTTTAGGAGCGAATCCCAATGGAATGGGAGGAATTCATCAACTCCAGCCAAACAATGGAATTCAAGCTGGTCCTTCTAATGGGCTCCCAAATGGGCTTAATTTTGCGACTGGGCATCACCCATCATCCATGATGATGAACATGAATGGGTACCCTCAACAATTTAACAATCCTGCAGCAGCAGCAGCAATGATGATGAACCTGCAAAATAGGCAAGCCATGCAGCAGCAGCAGCAGCCTCAACCTCAGATGATGTATCATAGGTCTCCGATCATTCCTCCAAGCACTGGTTACTACTATAATTACAACCCGGTTCCATACAGTACCTATAATGAGCCTATTAATTACGGTACTAGTGGTGGTGATCATTCTGCATCTCACATGTTCAGTGATGAGAATACAAATAGCTGTTCTATCATGTAAAATTTTAGTTTGGTGACTTTAAAATTAAAATTCCTTCGGTGGAGTTTGTATTTTGGGAAGAAGGGTATTAAGATTATGATGATGTATCCCTTGAACTGCTGTAGTTTATGTACTTTTGTTAAGTATTTGTTTGTTTCAGAACCGACTTTTAGTGATTTTGTGTAATTGTTTATGGAGTTAAATATTGTAGTATTATTATTGTGTATATATGGCTAGTGTTTGGTTTTGAGGTCCACGGTCAACTTGGGTGTTTAAAATGGTGTATATTTTCGTTCACAGACAAGGTGTGACATTGGTTTGTGTAGTGGTTCAGAGACATGATAACATGATGCAGCAGACAGGGTAGGGACGGTTGATTCTTTGCAGTTCGCAATATAATGCTTTTAAATTCTTTGGTTGATGTGCATTGTGTGTGTCACGTGCACATGGTGTGTGTATATATATATATATATATATATATATATATATATATAGAGAGAGAGAGAGAGAGAGAGAGAGAGGACGGTTCAAAAATATTTAATAATATATCTCTTTTAAGTAGTATATTTTTATCAAAACGACGTCGTTTTAAAGATTCTTTTATGATATTTTAATAAATAAAAGAAAAATAAGTGGGATCACAGACTGTCATATTTTTTTTAATATTACTTATAAAAAAAAAGAATTTTCAAAACGCTTTTAAACCAACAAAGCAAGCCGTACTAACTTAGCTGAAATCATATGAGAAGATCCATATGATATAGTGCCATATATAAGCCCTTGTAAAAGAAGTTCTTGAACGATATCCCAGGACACTGGTTTTGAACTTTTCAAGAATTATGTTGCCTAATGACCCGTAGTGGGCTTAGGTTTAGTGTAATAACAAATGGACTATTGATGATAGAGACCAGGCCAGACTGCTCAATGTTGCAAAAATGGCGGTGGAATGTTTGGACGTGGGCTTGGGCAAGCATACTAACCCACTAAATGATCTTAAGGTTCTCTACTCTCCACTGTCCAATGGGATGCAAACAGACGGACTAGTTTCATTTCGTAATTGAATAATCCAAACCAACCTATGAAAACAAAACAAATTTCATGTGATGGGAATGGACTTCCTAACCAAACGGCAAAGCGAAGAAAAAGTTCACTCATCCTTTCTTTCTTACTCGTGTATTCCAAAATTAAAAATATATTTTATATTCAAATAAACATGAAATATTTAAGATTATAATTGGTATAACCTAACTAAAAAGTATCACCCATTGTCATATTTATTATTTTTAGAACTTACACAGATTTGTTTTAGAGTTTTATAAAATTGATTTTAAAAAAATAAAATGTATTTCCGAATTTTGAAACTGAGATGGTATTATTCTATATTATCTAGTTTTAGAATAAGTATAGTATAACATCCGAACACTACATCAATCTTAATCGTTAAAAAGAACGGGAATGATATTAAAATCCGTATCATGCTCCATTTTTTAATGGTTGAGATGAGTGTAGTGTTTGAATATTGTGTCTCTAAACTTATTAGTTTTTTTAGTATTGCATTTTATTTAATTTTTGTATCGCCAATCAAAATCTATCAGAAAAGCAGTTGCTGCAAGATTAGAAAATTTAAATGGAGTACGAGTTGAGCACACGCCTGATTATATTCTCTCTGTGTGTGTTTGTTTGTTGTAGGTAGATGGAGAGAATGGATGGGCCACTAATCGATCATTAGATTGGTGCAAGTGTTTACCAATCAGGAAATCCATCTAGGTGTATGCATGTGTATTAATTTTCCACCAAGTTCATAATTATATCATAAAATAAGAAAATTGATAAATTCACAATAAATTTGAATATTTTTTAAGTAAAACGCGTAAATTTTGTGTTTTATCTAATTGTTTTTTTTTTTCCTATTTCTTTTTGCTATTGATTTGGCTACTTTATTATTTCTTAGTGTATATATTAATACTACTAGTTTATACAAGGGAACTGGAGCTAGCTAAGTTCTGTTTGACTAGTCCAACTAAAAGGATGATTATTCCCAAGTTTAAATCTAGTCCGTGTGATTCAGCACAACGAAGATCAGGCAATGCCATCACCAGATTGATACACTTAAATAATTGAGGAACCCCACTTAAACTAAACTACACTACTCCATGTCTGTCTGGGAATTCCACCACAGTAATCAACTATATATAATTAAAAGCACTAATTTAATTTTATTAATTTTAAGTTCAACTTTCTTAAAATATTATCTAAATTTATATCAATTAAATATTATCTAAATTTAAAAATATTCTTATTTTTAATAGTAATACAAAAAAAGATATTTTTTTCTTCTTTTTTACTCAAATTAATATAAATACCATATAAATTTATATAATAATAATATATTATACCATGAATTTTGCCCTTTACTCTATTTGTCAAGAAAGTAATTTGTTTATAAAAACTATTTTCATTTTGTTGAATGATGAATCAACCTCTGAGACTGAGAGGCATGTACTCCCTCATCTCTGCATAAAGTCCCACTTATCAAATTATAACTTCGAATTGTATGAATATGTTTTTGTTCTCCTAAATTTATTAGTATAATAATGTAATTTTTATAAAACCTTTGAAATCACGGAGTTATATTTTTTTATTTTTTTCAAAACGAGACAATTACATATTTAGGGAATATATTTAGGGCTTTTCTAGGGGGACAAGTCTAATTTTTTTTGTTGTTGTTGACTCCTAAAATATTTATAACATTTATTCTGACACATATATTTAAATAAATATCTCTCATTGTTGATTAAGACTTATCTACCCCTCAATTATCTAGGAATGCTGAATCAGAAATCAAAAAAGATCATTTTTACGAAAAGGGAACTATCTAGGGACAAAGACAAACAAGTCCAGATTAAGCCTTTGCTCTTAATTTTTATTTTACCCTAACCTAAGTATTAAGAGACTTAATCCTATTGATTGAATGTAATAACCTCCCTTGTCTCTTGTTTAGAATTCAAAGGTCCTAACCTAATAATTGGGCTGCCTCATTTAAGTTTAATGGATAGGGAATAAGAGATAGGGAATGTAAGACCCCGAATTTTATGAAATACAAAATTTAATTTTTCTTCATATATATATTTTTTGAAACAGTAAGTGGTTAAATCGATAAAGTTAAAAGTTAAGGATGTTATGTGCAAATTTTATTTTGTCGGACAATATTCGCTTTGTCGGGGAATATTCGTTTGGTCGGGGAATATTCGTTTGGTCCGACGGCGCCGAAATAACAAATTATTGGTGGACCCCACAACGGAATATTTGTCGGATATAAAAAACGACAGAAATAACCTTTTTAAATAAAAATAGTCAACGGAACTGTTAAAATACCGGTGATAAAACTATAGTAGCATACGGTAGTTATTGGTATTTTCTGTAGCACTCGGTACTCTACAGTAACACACGGTATTGCATAGTGTCTCATATTATTGGTCTGATAATTGACACCGTAACTGTTACGCATCATTTCATCGATAATTGTCACTGCATAATATTTTATATTATCAATTCAATAATTGTTGTTACACAGTATTTTGCATTATTGATTTAATAATTGTCGTTACACTGTATTTTATATCATTGAGTCAATAATTGTTGTTGCACTGTTTTTTAAAATTATTGAACCTAATAATTGTCACAGTAAAATATGCACAGTAATTCACATTATTGAATCAATAATTGTCATTACACAGTAACGTATGCTTTATTTTACATTATTGTTATCTCTATTATGATGTTATTTAAACAGTTGTATTTCATTAATTTATTGACTTGATATCTAAGAGCTAACTATACTGTATTTATAACAATTAGTCATAATAATTGAATTGATAAAGTTATTTGTTTATAATATAAAGTTAGGTGATTATTAGGTGATATGAAATGAATGGTGTAGATTAAAGTGTGAATTATTGTTGAATAATTGAATTGATTTGTTTATAATATAAAGTTAGGTGATTATTAGGTGATATGAAATGAATGGTGTAGATTAAAGTGTGAATTATTGTTGAATAATTAAATTGATTTGTTTATAATATAAAGTTAGGTGATTATTAGGTGATATGAAATGAATGGTGTAGATTAAAGATAATATAATATTTGAAATGGATGGTGTAGATTAAAAGATGATCTTTAAATGAATGGTTTAGATTAAATGAATGATAAGATTTTTGGCTATAAATAGAAGCCTTAACTTAAGGATTTTTCATAAACTTCCTTACTTGTTCTTTCTTTCTCTCTCTAAATACTTCTTGTGAAAGTTCTCTCTAAGTGTGCTTAAGTCATCTTGAGTATTTGTGAAGATCTATAAGTATACGTGTACTGTTCAAGTTAATCAACCTCATTTAAATCAATATCCAGTCACGTGTTGAGGTAAGGGATACCATCTTTTTCATCTTCCATTATTCAAACGTACTATGGTAAGGGATTATCATTATTTGATTCTCGAAAATAATATTGTTTCTTTCTTACTCATAAGATGTGCCATTTATTTCCATGTATTAAATTGTGGGAATAACCTTACGGAGCGGATTGCCGCCTGTTGGTGAATAACCTTTCGTATTCATTCATTATTAATCTCTGAGAATAACCTTACGGAGCGGATTGCCGCTTGTTTGGTGAATAACTCTTTGTACTCAAATTCTATTAAATTGTGGAAATAATCTTACGGAGCGGATTGCCGCCTGTTGGTGAATAACCCTTTTGTATTAATTTTCTTCACCTTTTGTTAATCAAACCTGCTACGGTAAGGGATATTATTTTCTTTCATACTCCTAAATCGAAATTTATTTTGGAACTATTGCTTCTATAATTCCTGAAAATATTATATGTTCCATAATAGTTGAACTTCATTATTTCAACTGAACCTTCCTATTTACGTGAACCTTTCTATTGAATTGTAACCGTTATTCTGAACTGTGGATCTTGAATATCATTTTTAAATTTCACTCCACATCATGTTGACAATTTGGACATTATTTGAATCTGTACAAAGTAAACTTCCGATACTTATTGTTATCCTATTTCTTCTGTTCATCATTTATATCATTCTAATCATCCAAAAATCAAGCTGTTGCGAATATCTGTGGCCGGGGGCACAGATGTGATGTAAGACCCCGAATTTATGAAATACAAAATTTAATTTTTCTTCATATATATTTTTCCTGAAACAGTAAATGGTTAAATTGACAAAATTGAAAGTTAAGGATGTTATGTGCAAATTTTATTTTGTCGGACAATATTCTTTTTGTCGGGGAATATTCGTTTTGTCGGGGAATATTCGGGCCGTACGACGGCGCCGAAATAACTAATTATTGGTGGAGCCCACAACGGAATAATTGTCGGATATAGAAAACGACAGAAGTAACCTTTTTAAATAAAAATAGTCAACGGTGTTAACTGTTAAAATACCGGTGATAAAAGAATAGTTGTAAGACCCCGAATTTTATGAAATATAAAATTTAATTTTCTTCATATATATTTTTTCATGAAACAGTAAGTGGTTAAATTGACAAAGTTAAAAGTTAAGGATGTTTCGTGCAAATTATACCTTGTTGGACAATATTCTTTTTGTCGGGGAATATTCGTTTTGTCGGGGAATATTCGTTCTGCCCGTACGACGGCGCAATATAATATTCGTGTCGTACGACGGCGCCGAAATAACTAATTATTGGTGGACCCCACAACGGAATAATTGTCGGATATAGAAAACGACAGAAGTAACCTTTTTAAATAAAAATAGTCAACGGTGTTAACTATTTAAATACTGGTGATAAAAGAATAGTAGCATACGGTAATTTATGGTATTCTACAGTAGCATGCGGTACTCTACAGTAGCACACGGTATTGCACAGTGTCTTATATTATTGATCTGAAATTGACACCCTAACTGTTGCACATCATTTCATCAATAATTGTTGTTGTATAATATTTTATGTTATCAATTCAATTATTGTTGCTACACAGTATTTTGCATTATTGATTTAATAATTGTCATTACACTGCATTTTATATCATTGAGTCAATAATTGCTGGTGCGTTGTATTTTAAAATTATTGAATCTAATAATTGTCACAGTAGCAAATACACAGTAATTTATATTATTTAAATTAATAATAATCTGTAACATGTTTATTACATTATTGTTATCATTGTTGTAGCATTATTTTATATGTTGGATCCACAGGTAGAATAAATAAAATAAAATAAAATAAAATAAATATTATTATTTTTCAAAAGTTACTATTCACTGACGGAAGTTACTGTTCACATCGGAAAAGTTACTCCGGAGTCACTGTTCACTCCCGGAAATCACTATTCATCGGCTGACAAAAGTTACTGTTCATTACTGTTCACTTTTTGAAAATTTTAAAGTTACTGTGCAAGTATTGAAATTTTTTTAAAAAAAAAACGTTTGCGCAGCCTCTCTCACCTACCAAATGCACAGTGCCCACCTACCACGCATAGTACCCCATTTTCCCCTATAAATAGCTTGTTCAGCTGAATAGAAAAATCACACCTAAAACATAAAATTTTTCTATAAGAATTTTATGAGTTTTCTCTGAGAATAGTAAGGTTATTTTGAGAGTTTGAAAGCCAAAAGGAGTGCAGAAATTTTTCAAGTAAGTCTTTTATTAAAGAGTAGTAATTTTATAAATTCCTATTTTTCACGGTATTCACAAATCTTCCTTTAGAAGACTCTTCTATTAGAAGATTCATTTTTAAAAGCTTTCTTTAGAAGATTTATTTTGAAATATTATTTTAAAAAACTATTCTAAAGTTATTATATTATACTACAAAAATTATGTTAAATATATATAATTTTGATAGTTCATAATATACGAGTTATCATACACTTTGAAATTTATATGTGGTAATTACTAATTTATATTATAAATATATAGGTTGATCAACCTCATTTAAATCAATATCCAGTCACGTGTTAAGGTAAGGAATATCAATCTTTTCACACTCTTAAACTTACTACGGTAAGGGGTATCACTCTTTTCATCATCATAAATGGATATTATTTTCTTTCTTACTTGAAGGGATTATCATTCTTTGATTCTCGAAAATAATATCGTTTCTTTCTTGTGCCATTTATTTCCATGTATTAAATTGTGGGAATAACCTTACGGCGCGGTTTACCGCCTGTTGGTGAATAACCTTTTGTATTCATTCCTTATTAATCTTTGAGAATAACCTTACGGTGCGGATTATCGCCTGTTTGGTGAATAACTCTTTGTATTCAAATTGATGGGAATAACCTTACGGTGCGGATTATCGCCTGTTTGGTGAATAACTCTTCGTGTTCAAATTCTATTAAATTGTGGGAATAACCTTACGGTGCGGATTACGCCTGTTTGGTGAATAACTCTTCGTGTTCAAATTCTATTAAATTGTGGGAATAAGCTTACGGTGCGGATTACGCCTGTTTGGTGAATAATTATTCGTATTCAAATTGATGGGAATAACCTTACGGTGCGGATTATCGCCTGTTGGTGAATAACCCTTGTTATTTGTCTCGTGTGGAAATAATTTGTCTACACGAATTATCACATGACACTTTTATTCCATATTCGTAAGTGATATCATTTTCCTTTATACTCATAAGGGATACCATCTTTTTCATCTTCCATTATTCAAACTTACTATGGTAAGGGATATTAATTTCCTTCACCTTTTGTTAATCAAACCTGCTACGGTAAGGGATATTACTTTCTTCCATACACCTAAATCGAAACTTATTATGGAACTATTGCTTCTATAATTCCTGAAAATATTATATGTTCCATAATAGTTGAATTTCATTAGTTCAACTGAACCTTCCTATTTTCTGAACATTTCTATTGAACTGTAATCGTTATTCTGAACTGTGGATCTTGAATATCATTTTTAAATTTCACTCCACATCATGTTGGCAATTTGGACATTATTTGAATCTGCACAAAGTAAACTTCCGATACTTATTGTTTATCCTGTTCTTCTGTTCATCATTTGTATCACTGTTATTTGTATTAATCATCAAGAATCAAGCTGTTGTGAATATCTGTGGCCGGGGGCACAGATGTGATATAATTGTTGAACAGATGATAGGTTAAAGGCGATATACTAGGTTAAAGGCGATACATCTGTTCGGTGTCTTTTATGACACGTGGTGAATGTTCTCTTTGGCCCGTAGTGCAAAGATGAACTGTTGGTTGGTATGATTATGACCAAAGGCTGAATCTGGTATAATCATGACCGTTGGTGTTATATTGAATGTCTTTGGCCCGTAGTGCAAAGACGAACTGTTGATCTGCATGATTATGACCAGGAACTGTGAAGTTGTATTATCTTGACTAATGGTATTTCAGATGATAAAAGTTGATGATATTTTTACTAAAAAGAGAAGCGAGTGGACATTATAGTCTGCATTATTCTTCTAATAGATTGTTCATTCCGCTGCTATTATTGATCTGAACATTGTTTAAGAATTTAACTACAGTTTTTGATATAAACCTTGTAGTCTATTGTATTCTATCAAGAACTCAACTGTTGAAGGCTAATGATAATTTATTCGTCATTATCTTAGTCATGATATTTCTTACTGGGCTATTTGAGCTCACCCTTTCTTTTGTTCCATTGTTTTTCAACAGGAGATGAAAACGTAACAGGGTCTAGCCGGGGGATGGAGTGAGAGTCCGAGGAATAGCTGTCGTAGTCTTCACGTGTTGTAAAATAGTGTGGCAATAATAGTGAAGACTTAGTTGTGTATTATTATACACTGTATTGTTGTACGTTGTGCTTTGTTGTAATAATTTTGTTGTAGTCTTTTGACGACTCAAGTTTGGGCTGTGTGGGCCTAGATTTGGGGGCGTCACAGTTGGTATCAGAGCTTAGGGATATGGTCTTTAATGGAGATCTGGGGTTAGAACTAGGAGGGGAGAGACGAATAGAATCGGTCACTAGTGTGTCCCACCTAAATTAGATTTTATTATCTAATGAGTTGATTTGAATATAGGGACATGAAGTGATGAGTCAGTTTATTTGAACTAACATTTATTTTGTGACCACAGTTAAGTATGGCATCTGGAAATCAGGAGGTTAACTATGAAATGACCGAAACAAATGTAGCTGCAAAACAAGAGGCGACGAATAATCTTCTTACAAACTCAGAGTTGAATCATTTGCCTAAGGCAAAAATTATGCGTGTTCTATCCAGTAAGGATGAAGGTGAAAGTTCTGCTACAGTCGTTCCAGATCCATTATTAGAAGCAATTAAAGGAAGTAATGAACTTGCGGAAATTATTGCCTTTAATTTACTCACTAATTGGGAGAGTCATATCACCTGGTTATGCTCTATAACAAAGGATCAGAATATATGGACTTTTCATATTAGTCTTTGGGATTTATGGTGTTCCAGCTATGAGTTTCAAGATTATTTAAAAATGATGTTTCTATACTTTTGGGCGTTACAATTTAAAGGAATTCAGGTTAAGTTAGTCACTATCATGGAAACTGCAGTCTATCGAAAATACTATTCTTATAGAAATCATTGGTACGTTACTACTGATGAAGTTGAGGAATCCGAGAAACAGTTCGTTAGAGAATTATTTAGTGGTATTCCCATGGTTGAAATACGTGAAGATCCGAATGAAGTACTCGGGATTCGATTTGACGATAACAGTCAAGAAACCGAAGGAGGTGATAACTAGTAAGTTATTCATAAATTCTCGTGAATTCTACGCTCTGTTAGATACTGGCTCTATCCACTCTTTTATCTCACCTATATGTACTCAACGTTTAAATTTGACTATTGAAAACTTAAATCTTGTCTTATCAGTTGAAACCTCATTGGGAGAAATACCTATTACATTTACTATCTATAAATCTTGCCTAGTTCAAATCAACAACCTCACATTACCTGTTGACCTTATTTCTTTGGAGATGCATGAATTTGATGTGATTTTAGGAATTGATTGGTTGACTACCCATCATGCTAAAATTGATTGTTTTCATAAGATTATTAGTTTTCATATTCCTAATCAACCTATCATGCAAATTCAAGCAACTAAACCATTGAAATCTATAACTGTTATTTCTAGCCATAAAGCCATTCGTTTATTGAAAAACGGATGTCAAGCCTTTTTAGCTCATGTCACTGATTTGAACAAAAATACGTCAAACTTGAATGATATTCCCATTGTTAATGAGTTTCCTGACGTTTTTCCGGAGGAACTTCCTGGTTTACCCCCAAACCGAGAAATTGAATTCTGTATCGATCTTGAACCCGATACTAAGCCCTTTTCCAAAGCCCAAATGGCTCCCATAGAACGCCAAGAGATGAAAGTTTGATTATTAGATATCGGTATCATTCGAGCGAGGAATACGAGAAGAGTTTTCAAGAACTCAAGAGGAGACTTGTTTCAGCTCCTGTTCTGACCATTCCATCAGGATCGGGAGAATTTGTCATATACAGCGATGCTTCAGGCAAAGGTCTAGGCTGTGTCCTTATGCAACATGGAAAGGTTATAGCCTATGCCTCTCGACAACTCAAAGATTATGAGAAAAATTACCCTACTCATGATCTGGAGACACTACTTGTACGGAGAGAAAGTGGATATCTATACGGATCATAAAAGTCTCAAGTATTTCTTCACCCAGAAGGAACTCAACATGCGACAACGACGTTGGCTTGAGCTGTTGAAGGATTATGATCACACAATCCAGTATCACCCGGGAAAGGCGAACGTTGTAGCTGACGCTTTGAGCAGAAAATCTTATGCGAGTACAAGTGCACTGCTGACAACACAAAAGCGTATTTTGTACGACTTGCAAAAGATGGAGATAGAACTAAAGACACCAGGGACCCACTCGAAGATTGCTCACGTGCGAGTAGAACCAGCTTTAATCGATAAAATTAAAGCTGCTCAAGCTACCGATCCGGAACTGATAAACATGATAAAGAAAGTACAAGAAGGTACCATTCCCGAAGCAAGAATCGACGAGAAAGGAATACTTCGAGTCAACTCTCGACTCTGTGTTCCTAACGATCCTGAATTGAAGCATAAAATCATGATGGAGGCACACAACACGCCATTTGCAATCCACCCAGGAGGTACCTAGATGTATCGAGATCTTCGACATACATTTTGGTGGAACAATATGAAAAGGGAGATTGCAGAGTTTATCTCAAGGTGCTTAACTTGTCAACGTGTCAAGGCAGAACATCAAGTACCTAAAGGTCCATTACAACCACTTGAGGTTCCCGAATGGAAGTGGGAACACATCAATATGGATTTCGTGACGGGTCTTCCCAAAGTTTCTCAAGGCTTAGATGCAATTTGGGTCATCGTAGATAGATTGACCAAATCCGCTCATTTCTTGCCTATACGAGAAAACTTTTCACTTGAACGTCTTGCCGGTATGTACATAAATGAGATCGTGAGATTGCATGGCATGCCAGTTTCCATAGTTTCTGATCGAGATCCTAGATTCACTTCACGCTTTTGGATCAGTCTACAAAAAGCTATGGGCACTGAACTACGTTTTAGTTCTGCATACCATCCTCAAACGGACGGACAATCGGAAAGGACGATCCAGACCCTCGAAGATCTTTTGAGACTTTGCGTACTAGATTTCAAAGGAAGTTGGGATAAGTACTTGCCATTGGTGGAATTTTCCTACAACAACAGTTACCAAGCAAGTATAGGTATGGCTCCATTCGAGGCTTTATATGGACGCAAATGTCGCTCTCCAGTATGTTGGAATGAGGTAGGAGAAGCAAAACTGTTGGGACCCGAGTTGGTACGCTTGACGACCGAAAAGATCCAAATGATCCGACAACGAATACAGACAGCACAAGAACGACAAAAGAGTTATGCTGATCTTCATCGGAGAGATGAGAGATTCAACGTCGGAGATCATGTATTCTTACGTGTTTCTCCATGGAAAGGGGTTACGAGATTCGGAAAGAGAGGAAAGCTCAACCCTCGATTTGTTGGCCCATTTGAAATTCTCGATCGGGTGGGAACTGTAGCTTACAGACTAGCCTTACCACCAAGTATGTCTCGCATCCATAACGTTTTTCACATATCTATGTTACGTAAATATGTGAAGGACCCAAACCACGTCATTGAGTTAGAACCAGACGTTATAGCAGAAGATTTAACGTATGAGGAAGTACCTGTTAAGATCCTAGATAAGAAGGAGCAGATCTTACGCTCAAAGGTTATACCTCAAGTTAAGGTTTTATGGAGGAACCAAGATATTGAGGAAATGACCTGGGAGCTAGAATCTGAGATGAAGTCTAGGTATCCATACCTCTTCGAAATGCCAGGTACGTCAATTTCGGGGACGAAATTTCATAAGGAGGGGAGGTTGTAAGACCCCGAATTTTATGAAATATAAAATTTAATTTTCTTCATATATATTTTTTCATGAAACAGTAAGTGGTTAAATTGACAAAGTTAAAAGTTAAGGATGTTTCGTGCAAATTATACCTTGTTGGACAATATTCTTTTTGTCGGGGAATATTCGTTTTGTCGGGGAATATTCGTTCTGCCCGTACGACGGCGCAATATAATATTCGTGTCGTACGACGGCGCCGAAATAACTAATTATTGGTGGACCCCACAACGGAATAATTGTCGGATATAGAAAACGACAGAAGTAACCTTTTTAAATAAAAATAGTCAACGGTGTTAACTATTTAAATACTGGTGATAAAAGAATAGTAGCATACGGTAATTTATGGTATTCTACAGTAGCATGCGGTACTCTACAGTAGCACACGGTATTGCACAGTGTCTTATATTATTGATCTGAAATTGACACCCTAACTGTTGCACATCATTTCATCAATAATTGTTGTTGTATAATATTTTATGTTATCAATTCAATTATTGTTGCTACACAGTATTTTGCATTATTGATTTAATAATTGTCATTACACTGCATTTTATATCATTGAGTCAATAATTGCTGGTGCGTTGTATTTTAAAATTATTGAATCTAATAATTGTCACAGTAGCAAATACACAGTAATTTATATTATTTAAATTAATAATAATCTGTAACATGTTTATTACATTATTGTTATCATTGTTGTAGCATTATTTTATATGTTGGATCCACAGGTAGAATAAATAAAATAAAATAAAATAAAATAAATATTATTATTTTTCAAAAGTTACTATTCACTGACGGAAGTTACTGTTCACATCGGAAAAGTTACTCCGGAGTCACTGTTCACTCCCGGAAATCACTATTCATCGGCTGACAAAAGTTACTGTTCATTACTGTTCACTTTTTGAAAATTTTAAAGTTACTGTGCAAGTATTGAAATTTTTTTAAAAAAAAAACGTTTGCGCAGCCTCTCTCACCTACCAAATGCACAGTGCCCACCTACCACGCATAGTACCCCATTTTCCCCTATAAATAGCTTGTTCAGCTGAATAGAAAAATCACACCTAAAACATAAAATTTTTCTATAAGAATTTTATGAGTTTTCTCTGAGAATAGTAAGGTTATTTTGAGAGTTTGAAAGCCAAAAGGAGTGCAGAAATTTTTCAAGTAAGTCTTTTATTAAAGAGTAGTAATTTTATAAATTCCTATTTTTCACGGTATTCACAAATCTTCCTTTAGAAGACTCTTCTATTAGAAGATTCATTTTTAAAAGCTTTCTTTAGAAGATTTATTTTGAAATATTATTTTAAAAAACTATTCTAAAGTTATTATATTATACTACAAAAATTATGTTAAATATATATAATTTTGATAGTTCATAATATACGAGTTATCATACACTTTGAAATTTATATGTGGTAATTACTAATTTATATTATAAATATATAGGTTGATCAACCTCATTTAAATCAATATCCAGTCACGTGTTAAGGTAAGGAATATCAATCTTTTCACACTCTTAAACTTACTACGGTAAGGGGTATCACTCTTTTCATCATCATAAATGGATATTATTTTCTTTCTTACTTGAAGGGATTATCATTCTTTGATTCTCGAAAATAATATCGTTTCTTTCTTGTGCCATTTATTTCCATGTATTAAATTGTGGGAATAACCTTACGGCGCGGTTTACCGCCTGTTGGTGAATAACCTTTTGTATTCATTCCTTATTAATCTTTGAGAATAACCTTACGGTGCGGATTATCGCCTGTTTGGTGAATAACTCTTTGTATTCAAATTGATGGGAATAACCTTACGGTGCGGATTATCGCCTGTTTGGTGAATAACTCTTCGTGTTCAAATTCTATTAAATTGTGGGAATAACCTTACGGTGCGGATTACGCCTGTTTGGTGAATAACTCTTCGTGTTCAAATTCTATTAAATTGTGGGAATAAGCTTACGGTGCGGATTACGCCTGTTTGGTGAATAACTATTCGTATTCAAATTGATGGGAATAACCTTACGGTGCGGATTATCGCCTGTTGGTGAATAACCCTTGTTATTTGTCTCGTGTGGAAATAATTTGTCTACACGAATTATCACATGACACTTTTATTCCATATTCGTAAGTGATATCATTTTCCTTTATACTCATAAGGGATACCATCTTTTTCATCTTCCATTATTCAAACTTACTATGGTAAGGGATATTAATTTCCTTCACCTTTTGTTAATCAAACCTGCTACGGTAAGGGATATTACTTTCTTCCATACACCTAAATCGAAACTTATTATGGAACTATTGCTTCTATAATTCCTGAAAATATTATATGTTCCATAATAGTTGAATTTCATTAGTTCAACTGAACCTTCCTATTTTCTGAACATTTCTATTGAACTGTAATCGTTATTCTGAACTGTGGATCTTGAATATCATTTTTAAATTTCACTCCACATCATGTTGGCAATTTGGACATTATTTGAATCTGCACAAAGTAAACTTCCGATACTTATTGTTTATCCTGTTCTTCTGTTCATCATTTGTATCACTGTTATTTGTATTAATCATCAAGAATCAAGCTGTTGTGAATATCTGTGGCCGGGGGCACAGATGTGATATAATTGTTGAACAGATGATAGGTTAAAGGCGATATACTAGGTTAAAGGCGATACATCTGTTCGGTGTCTTTTATGACACGTGGTGAATGTTCTCTTTGGCCCGTAGTGCAAAGATGAACTGTTGGTTGGTATGATTATGACCAAAGGCTGAATCTGGTATAATCATGACCGTTGGTGTTATATTGAATGTCTTTGGCCCGTAGTGCAAAGACGAACTGTTGATCTGCATGATTATGACCAGGAACTGTGAAGTTGTATTATCTTGACTAATGGTATTTCAGATGATAAAAGTTGATGATATTTTTACTAAAAAGAGAAGCGAGTGGACATTATAGTCTGCATTATTCTTCTAATAGATTGTTCATTCCGCTGCTATTATTGATCTGAACATTGTTTAAGAATTTAACTACAGTTTTTGATATAAACCTTGTAGTCTATTGTATTCTATCAAGAACTCAACTGTTGAAGGCTAATGATAATTTATTCGTCATTATCTTAGTCATGATATTTCTTACTGGGCTATTTGAGCTCACCCTTTCTTTTGTTCCATTGTTTTTCAACAGGAGATGAAAACGTAACAGGGTCTAGCCGGGGGATGGAGTGAGAGTCCGAGGAATAGCTGTCGTAGTCTTCACGTGTTGTAAAATAGTGTGGCAATAATAGTGAAGACTTAGTTGTGTATTATTATACACTGTATTGTTGTACGTTGTGCTTTGTTGTAATAATTTTGTTGTAGTCTTTTGACGACTCAAGTTTGGGCTGTGTGGGCCTAGATTTGGGGGCGTCACAATAGTAGCATACGATAATTTATGGTATTTTATTGTGGCACACGGTATTCTACAGTAGCACACGGTATTGCACAGTGTCTCATATTATTGACACCGTAACTGTTACGCATCATTTCATCAATAATTGTCACTGCATAATATTTTATATTATCAATTCAATTATTGTTGCTACACAGTATTTTGCATTATTGATTCAATAATTGTCATTACACTGTATTTCATATCATCGAGTCAATAATTGTTGGTGCACTGTAGTTTAAAATTATTGAATCTAATAATTGTCACAGTAGCAAATATACTGTAATTTATATTATTAAATTAATAAAAATATGTAACGTGTTTCTTACATTATTATGGTAACATTATTTTATATGTTAGGACTCACAGGAAGAATAAATAAATAAATAAAAAAATAAAATAATTAATTTTACTATTTGAAATAGTAACGTGAATAGTGACGTGAATAGTAACGTGAATAGTAAGTGAATAGTAAGAAACATGTGGGACCCACTGTGGGGCCCACACGAAATGTGAGAAATGTGTTTGCTGGGAATGGGTTGGTGGAGGCTGCGCAGCAGCCTCTGCTGAAATTTTTTTTTGTTCACCTACCACACATAGTGCCTTATTTTCTCCTATAAATAGCTTGTTCAGCTGAATAGAAAAATCACACCTAAAACATAAAATTTTTCTATAAGAATTTTATGAGTTTTCTCTGAGAATAGTAAGGTTATTTTGAGAGTTTGAAAGCCAAAAGGAGTGTAGGAATTTTTCAAGTAAGTCTTTTATTAAAGAGTAGTAATTTTATAAATTCCTATTTTTCACGGTATTCACAAATCTTCCTTTAGAAGACTCTTCTATTAGAAGATTCATTTTTAAAAGCTTTCTTTGGAAGATTTATTTTGAAATATTATTTTAAAAACTATTCTAAAGTAGTTATATTATACTACAAAAATTATGTTAAATATATATAATTTTGATAATTCATATTATACGAGTTATCATACACTTTGAAATTTATATGTGGTAATTACTAATTTTATTATAAAAATATAGGTTGATCAACCTCATTTAAATCAATATTCAGTCACGTGTTAAGGTAAGGGGTATCACTCTTTTCATCATCATAAATGTATATTATTTTTTTTCTTACTTGAAGGGATTATCATTCTTTGATTCTCGAAAATAATATCGTTTCTTTCTTGTGCCATTTATTTCCATGTATTAAATTGTGGGAATAACCTTACGGTGCGGTTTACCGCCTGTTGGTGAATAACCTTTTGTATTCATTCCTTATTAATCTCTGAGAATAACCTTACGGCGCGGATTACCGCCTGTTTGGTGAATAACTCTTCGTATTCAAATTGATGGGAATAGCCTTACGGCGCGGATTATCGCCTGTTGGTGAATAACACTTTTTATTTGTCTCGTGTGGAAATAATTTGTCTACACGAATTATCACATGACACTTTTATTCCATATTCGTTTGTAATATCATTTTCTTTCATATTCGTAAGAGATATCATTTTCCTTTATACTCATAAATGATACCATCTTTTTCATCTTCCATTATTCAAACTTACTATGGTAAGGGATATTAATTTCCTTCACCTTTTGTTAATCAAACCTGCTACGGTAAGGGATATTATTTTCTTTCATATTCCTAAATCGAAACTTATTATGGAACTATTGCTTCTATAATTCCTGAAAATATTATATGTTCCATAATAGTTGAACTTCATTATTTCAACTGAACCTTCCTATTTACGTGAACCTTTCTTATGAACTGTAACCGTTATTCTGAACTGTGGATCTTGAATATCATTTTTAAATTTCACTCCACATCATGTTGACAATTTGAACATTATTTGAATCTGCACAAAGTAAACTTCTGATACTTATTGTTTATCCTGTTCTTCTGTTCATCATTTGTATCACTGTTATTTGTATTAATCATCAAGAATCAAGCTGTTGTGAATATCTGTGGCCGGGGGCACAAATGTGATATAATTGTTGAACATATGATAGGTTAAAGGCGATATACTAGGTTAAAGGCGATACGTCTGTTCGGTGTCTTTTATGGCACGTGGTGAATGTTCTCTTTGGCCCGTAGTGCAAAGATGAACTGTTGATTGGTATGATTATGACCAAAGGCTGAATCTGGTATAATCATGACCGTTGGTGTTATATTGAATGTCTTTGGCCCGTAGTGCAAAGATGAACTGTTGATTGGTATGATTATGACCAAAGGCTGAATCTGGTATAATCATGACCGTTGGTGTTATATTAAATGTCTTTGGCCCGTAGTGCAAATATGAACTGTTGATCTGCATGATTATGATCAGGAACTGTGAATTTTTATTATCATGACTAATGGTATTTCAGATGATAAAAGTTGATGATATTTTTACAAAAAAGAGAAGCGAGTGGACATTATAGTCTGCATTATTCTTCTAATAGATTGCTCATTCCGCTGCTATTATTGATCTGAACGTTGTTTAAGAATTTAACTACAGTTTTTTATATAAACCTTGTAGTCTATTGTATTCTATCAAGAACTCAACTGTTGAAGGCTAATGATAATTTATTCGTCATTATCTTAGTCATGATATTTCTTACTGGGCTATTTGAGCTCACCCTTTCTTTTGTTCCATTACAGGAGATGAAAACGTAACAGGGTCTAGTCGGGGAATGGAGTGAGTGTAAGACCCCGAATTTTATGAAATACAAAATTTAATTTTTCTTCATATATTTTATATTTTTTTGAAACAGTAAGTGGTTAAATTAACAAAATTGAAAGTTAAGGATGTTATGTGCAAATTTTATTTTGTCGGACAATATTCGCTTTGTCGGGGAATATTCGTTTGGTCGGGGAATATTCGTGCCGTACGACGGCGCCGAAATAATAAATTATTGGTGGACCCCACAACGGAATATTTGTCGGATATAGAAAACGACAGAAGTAACCTTTTTAAATAAAAATAGTCAACGGAACTGTTAAAATACCGGTGATAAAAGAATAGTAGCATACGATAGTTATTGGTATTTTCTGTAGCACACGGTACTCTACAGTAACACACGGTATTGCATAGTGTCTCATATTATTGGTCTGATAATTGACACCGTAACTGTTACACATCATTTTATCGATAATTGTCACTGCATAATATTTTATATTATCAATTCAATAATTGTTGTTACACAGTATTTTGCATTATTGATTTAATAATTGTCATTACACTGTATTTTATATCATTGAGTCAATAATTGTTGTTGCACTGTTTTTAAAATTATTGAACCTAATAATTGTCACAGTAACATATGCACAGTAATTCACATTATTGAATCAATAATTGTCATTACACAGTAACGTATGCGTTATTTTACATTATTGTTATCTCTATTATGATGTTATTTAAACAGTTGTATTTCATTAATTTATTGACTTGATATCTAAGAGCTAACTATACTGTATTTATAACAATTAGTCATAATAATTGAATTGATAAAGTTATTTGTTTATAATATAAAGTTAGGTGATTATTAGGTGATATGAAATGAATGGTGTAGATTAAAGTGTGAATTATTGTTAAATAATTGAATTGATTTGTTTATAATATAAAGTTAGGTGATTATTAGGTGATATGAAATGAATGGTGTAGATTAAAGTGTGAATTATTGTTAAATTGATTTGTTTATAATATAAAGTTAGGTGATTATTAGGTGATATGAAATGAATGGTGTAGATTAAAGATAATATAATATTTGAAATGGATGGTGTAGATTAAAAGATGATCTTTAAATGAATGGTTTAGATTAAATGAATGATAAGATTTTTGGCTATAAATAGAAGCCTTAACTTAAGGATTTTTCATAAACTTCCTTACTTGTTCTTTCTTACTCTCTCTAAATACTTCTTGTGAAAGTTCTCTCTAAGTGTGCTTAAGTCATCTTGAGTATTTGTGAAGATCTATAAGTATACGTGTACTGTTCAAGTTAATCAAACCTGCTACGGTAAGGAATATCATCTTCTTTCATATTCTATTGTTCAAACTTACTATAGTAAGGGATACCATCTTTTTCATCTTCCATTATTCAAACGTACTATGGTAAGGGATTATCATTATTCGATTCTCGATAATAATATTGTTTCTTCCTTACTCATAAGACGTACCTTTTATTTCCATGTATTAAATTGTGGGAATAACCTTACGGAGCGGATTGCCGCCTGTTGGTGAATAACCTTTCGTATTCATTCATTATTAATCTCTGAGAATAACCTTACGGAGCGGATTGCCGCCTGTTTGGTGAATAACTCTTTGTACTCAAATTCTATTAAATTGTGGGAATAACCTTACGGAGCGGATTGCCGCCTGTTGGTGAATAACCCTTTGTATTAATTTCCTTCATCTTTTGTTAATCAAACCTGCTACGGTAAGGAATATTATTTTCTTTCATACTCCTAAATCAAAATTTATTATGGAACTATTGCTTCTATAATTCCTGAAAATATTATATGTTCCATAATAGTTGAACTTCATTATTTCAACTGAACCTTCCGATTTACGTGAACCTTTCTATTGAATTGTAACCGTTATTCTGAACTGTGGATCTTGAATATCATTTTTAAATTTCACTCCACATCATGTTGACAATTTGGACATTATTTGAATCTGTACAAAGTAAACTTCCGATACTTATTGTTATCCTATTTCTTCTGTTCATCATTTATATCATTCTAATCATCCAAAAATCAAGCTGTTGTGAATATCTGTGGCCGGGGGCACAGATGTGATATATTTGTTGAACAGATGATAGGTTAAAGGCGATATAATAGGTTAAAGGCGATACATCTGTTCGGTGTCTTTTATGGCACGTGGTGAATGTTCTCTTTGGCCCGTAGTGCAAAGATGAACTGTTGTTTGGTATGATTATGACCAAAGGCTGAATCTGGTATAATCATGACCGTTGGTGTTATATTGAATGTCTTTGGCCCGTAGTGCAAAGATGAACTGTTGATCTGCATGATTATGATCAGGAACTGTGAATTTGTATTATCTTGACTAATGATATTTCAGATGATAAAAGTTGATGATGTTTTTCCTAAAAAGAGAACCGAGTGAACATTATAGTCTGCATTATTCTTCTAATAGATTACTCATTCCGCTGCTATTATTGATCTGAACGTTGTTTAAGAATTTAACTGCAGTTTTTGATATAAACCTTGTAGTCTATTGTATTCTATCAAGAACTCAACTGTTGAAGGCTAATGATAATTTATTCGTCATTATCTTAGTCATGATATTTCTTACTGGGCTATTTGAGCTCACCCTTTCTTTTGTTCAATTGTTTTTCAACAGGAGATGAAAACATAACAGGGTCTAGCCGGGGAATGGAGTGAGGGTCCGAGGAATAGTTATCATAGTCTTCACGTTTTGTAAAATAGTGTGGCAATAATAGTGAAGACTTAGTTGTGTATTATTATACACTGTATTGTTGTACGTTGTGCTTTGTTGTAATAATTTTGTTGTAGTCTTTTGACGACTCAAGTTTGGGCTGTGTGGGCCCAGATTTGGGGGCGTCACAGTGAGAGTCTGAGGAATAGCTGTCGTAGTCTTCACATGTTGTAAAATAGTGTGGCAATAATAGTGAAGACTTAGTTGTGTATTATTATACACTGTATTGTTGTACGTTGTGCTTTGTTGTAATAATTTTATTGTAGTCTTTTGACGACTCAAGTTTGGGCTGTGTGGGCTCAGATTTGGGGGCGTCACATGTGATATATTTGTTGAACAGATGATAGGTTAAAGGCGATATAATAGGTTAAAGGCGATACATCTGTTCGGTGTCTTTTATGGCACGTGGTGAATGTTCTCTTTGGCCCGTAGTGCAAAGATGAACTGTTGTTTGGTATGATTATGACCAAAGGCTGAATCTGGTATAATCATGACCGTTTGTGCTATATTGAATATCTTTGGCCCGTAGTGCAAAGATGAACTGTTGATGTGCATGATTATGATCAGGAACTGTGAATTTATATTATCATGACTAATGGTATTTCAGATGATAAAAGTTGATGATGTTTTTACGAAAAAGAGAAGCGAGTGGACATTATAGTCTGCATTATTCTTCTAATAGATTGCTCATTCCGCTGCTATTATTGATCTGAACATTGTTTAAGAATTTAACTACAATTTTTGATATAAACCTTGTAGTCTATTGTATTCTATCAAGAACTCAACTGTTGAAGGCTAATGATAATTTATGCGCCATTATCTTAGTCATGATATTTCTTACTGGGCTATTTGAGCTCACCCTTTCTTTTGTTCCATTGTTTTTCAACAGGAGATGAAAACATAACAGGGTCTAGCCGGGGAATGGAGTGAGGGTCCGAGGAATAGTTATCATAGTCTTCACGTTTTGTAAAATAGTGTGGCAATAATAGTGAAGACTTAGTTGTGTATTATTATACACTGTATTGTTGTACGTTGTGCTTTGTTGTAATAATTTTGTTGTAGTCTTTTGACGACTCAAGTTTGGGCTGTGTGGGCCCAAATTTGGGGGCGTCACAGTTGGTATCAGAGCTTAGGGATATGGTCTTTAATGGAGATCTGAGGTTAGAACTAGGAGGGGAGAGACGAATAGAATCAATCACTAGTGTGTCCTACCTATATTAGATTTATTTTTTTATCTAATGAATCGATTTGAATGTAGGAACATGAAGAGATGAGTCAGTTTATTTGAACTAACATTTATTTTGTGACCACAGTTAATTATGGCATCTGGAAATCAGGAGGTTAACTATGAAATTACCGAAACAAATGTAGCTGCAAAACAAGAGGCGACGAATAATCTTCTTACAAACTCAGAGTTGAATCATTTGCCTAAGGCAAAAATTATGCGTGTTCTATCCAGTAAGGATGAAGGTGAAAGCTCTGCTACAGTCGTTCCAGATCCATTCTTAGAAGCAATTAAAGGAAGTAACGAACTTGCGGAAATTATTGCCTTTAATTTACTCACTAATTGGGAGAGTGATATCACCTGGTTATGCTCTATAACAAAGGATCAGAATATATGGACTTTTCATATTAGTCTTTGGGATTTATGGTGTTCCAGCTATGATTTTCAAGATTATTTAAAAATGATGTTTCTATACTTTTGGGCGTTACAATTTAGAGGAATTCAGGTTAAGTTAGTCACTATCGTGGAAACTGCAGTCTATCGAAAATACTATTTTAATAGAAATCATTGGTACCTTACTACTGATGAAGTTGATGAACCCGAGAAACAGTTTGCTATAAAATTATTCAGTGGTATTCCCATGGTTGAAATACGTGAAGATCCGAATGAAGTATTCGGGATTCGATTTGACGATAACAGTCAAGAAACCGAATGAGGTGATAATCGGTAAGCTATTCATAAATTCTCGTGAAGTCTATGCCATATTAGATACTGGCTCTATCCACTCTTTTATCTCACCTATATGTACTCAACGTTTAAATTTGACTATTGAAAACTTAAATCTTGTCTTATCAGTTGAAACCTCATTGGGAGAAATACCTATTACATTTACTATCTATAAATCTTGCCTAGTTCAAATCAACAACCTCACATTACCTGTTGACCTTATTTCTTTGGAGATGCGTGAATTTGATGTGATTTTAGGAATTGATTGGTTGACTACCCATCATGCTAAAATTGATTGTTTTCATAAGATTATTAGTTTTCATATTCCTAATCAACCTGTCATGCAAATTCAAGCAACTAAACCATTGAAATCTATAACTGTTATTTCTAGCCATAAAGCCATTCGTTTATTGAAAAACGGATGTCAAGCCTTTTTAGCTCATGTCACTGATTTGAACAAAAACACGTCAACTTGAATGATATTCCCATTGTTAATGAGTTTCCTGATGTTTTTTCTGAGGAACTTTCTGGCTTACCCCAAACCGTGAAATTGAATTCTGTATCGATCTTGAACCCGGCACTAAGCCCATTTTTAAAGTCCCATACCAAATGGCTCCCATAGAACACCAAGAGTTGAAAGTTTAATTACTAGATATCGGTATCATTCATTCTAGTACAAAACTTATATCGAGCGAGGAATGCGAGAAGAGTTTTTAAGAACTCAAGAGGAGACTTGTTTCAGCTCCTGTTCTGACCATACCATCAGGATCAGGAGAATTTGTTATCTACAGCGATGCTTCTGGCAAAGGTCTAGGCTGTGTCCTTATGCAACATGGAAAGGTTATAGCCTATGCCTCTCAACAACTCAAAGATTATGAGAAAAATTATCCTACTCATGATCTAGAGTTGGCAGCAGTCGTTTTCGCGTTAAAGATCTGGAGACACTACTTGTACGGAGAAAAAATGGATATCTATACGGATCATAAAAGTCTCAAGTATTTCTTCACCCAGAAGGAACTCAACATGCGACAACGACGTTGGCTTGAGCTGTTGAAGGATTATGACCACACAATCCAGTATCACCCGGGAAAGGCGAACGCTGTAGCTGACGCTTTGAGCAGAAAATCTTATGCGAGTATAAGTGCACTGCTGATAACACAAAAGTGTATTTTGTACGACTTGCAAAAGATGGAGATAGAGCTAAAGACACCAGGGACCCACTCGAAGATTGCTCACGTGCGAGTAGAACCAACTTTAATCGATAAAATTAAAGCTGCTCAAGCTACCGATCCGGAACTGATAAACATGATAAAGAAAGTACAAGAAGGTGCCATTCCCGAAGCAAGAATCGACGAGAAAGGAATACTTCGAGTCAACTCTCGACTCTGTGTTCCTAACGATCCTGAATTAAAGCATAAAATCATGATGGAGGCACACAACACGCCGTTTGCAATCCACCCAGGAGGTACCAAGATGTATCGAGATCTTCGACATACATTTTGGTGGAACAATATGAAAAGAGAGATTGCGGAGTTTATCTCAAGGTGCCTAACTTGTCAACGTGTCAAGGCAGAGCATCAAGTTCCTAAAGGTCCATTACAATCACTTGAAGTTCCCGAATGGAAGTGAGAACACATCAATATGGACTTCGTGACGGGTCTTCCAAAAGTTTCTCAAGGCTTAGATGCAATTTGGGTGATCGTAGATAGATTGACCAAATCTGCTCATTTCTTGCCTATACGAGAAAACTTTTCACTTGAACGTCTTGCCGGTATGTACATAAATGAGATCGTGAGATTGCATGGCATGCCAGTTTCCATAGTTTCTGGTCGAGATCCTAGATTCACTTCACGCTTTTGGATCAGTCTACAAAAAGCTATGGGCACTGAACTACGTTTTAGTTCTGCATACCATCCTCAAACGGACGGACAATCGGAAAGGACGATCCAGACCCTCGAAGATCTTTTGAGACTTTGTGTATTGGACTTCAAAGGAAGTTGGGATAAGTACTTGCCGTTGGTGGAATTTTCTTACAACAACAGTTACCAAGCAAGCATAGGCATGGCTCCATTCGAGGCATTGTATGGAAGGAAGTGTCGCTCTCCAATATGTTGGAATGAGGTAGGAGAAGCAAAATTGTTGGGACCCGAGTTGGTACGCTTGACGACCGAAAAGATCCAAATGATCCGACAACGAATACAGACCGCACAAGAACGACAAAAGAGTTATGCTGATCTTCATCGGAGAGACGAAAGTTTCAACGTCGGAGATCATATATTCTTACGTGTTTCTCCATGGAAAGGGGTTACGAGATTCGGAAAGAGAGGAAAACTCAACCCTCGATTTATTGGCCCATTTGAAATCCTCGATCGAATAGGAACCGTAGCCTACAGACTAGCCCTACCACCAAGTATGTCTCGCATCCATAACGTTTTTCACATATCTATGTTACGTAAATATGTGAAGGACCCAAACCACGTCATTGAGTTAGAACCAGACGTTATAGCAGATGATTTAACATACGAGGACGTACCTGTTAAGATCCTGGATAAGAAGGAGCAGATCCTACGCTCAAAGGTTATACCTCAAGTTAAGGTTTTATGGAGGAACCAAGATACTGAGGAAATGACCTGGGAGCTAGAATCTGAGATGAAATCTAAGTATCCTTACCTCTTCGATATGTCAGGTACGTCAATTTCGGGGACGAAATTTCATAAGGAGGGGAGGTTGTAAGACCCCGAATTTTATGAAATACAAAATTTAATTTTTCTTCATATATATATTTTTTGAAACAGTAAGTGGTTAAATCGATAAAGTTAAAAGTTAAGGATGTTATGTGCAAATTTTATTTTGTCGGACAATATTCGCTTTGTCGGGGAATATTCGTTTGGTCGGGGAATATTCGTTTGGTCCGACGGCGCCGAAATAACAAATTATTGGTGGACCCCACAACGGAATATTTGTCGGATATAAAAAAGACAGAAATAACCTTTTTAAATAAAAATAGTCAACGGAACTGTTAAAATACCGGTGATAAAAGAATAGTAGCATACGGTAGTTATTGGTATTTTCTGTAGCACTCGGTACTCTACAGTAACACACGGTATTGCATAGTGTCTCATATTATTGGTCTGATAATTGACACCGTAACTGTTACGCATCATTTCATCGATAATTGTCACTGCATAATATTTTATATTATCAATTCAATAATTGTTGTTACACAGTATTTTGCATTATTGATTTAATAATTGTCGTTACACTGTATTTTATATCATTGAGTCAATAATTGTTGTTGCACTGTTTTTTAAAATTATTGAACCTAATAATTGTCACAGTAAAATATGCACAGTAATTCACATTATTGAATCAATAATTGTCATTACACAGTAACGTATGCTTTATTTTACATTATTGTTATCTCTATTATGATGTTATTTAAACAGTTGTATTTCATTAATTTATTGACTTGATATCTAAGAGCTAACTATACTGTATTTATAACAATTAGTCATAATAATTGAATTGATAAAGTTATTTGTTTATAATATAAAGTTAGGTGATTATTAGGTGATATGAAATGAATGGTGTAGATTAAAGTGTGAATTATTGTTGAATAATTGAATTGATTTGTTTATAATATAAAGTTAGGTGATTATTAGGTGATATGAAATGAATGGTGTAGATTAAAGTGTGAATTATTGTTAAATTGATTTGTTTATAATATAAAGTTAGGTGATTATTAGGTGATATGAAATGAATGGTGTAGATTAAAGATAATATAATATTTGAAATGGATGGTGTAGATTAAAAGATGATCTTTAAATGAATGGTTTAGATTAAATGAATGATAAGATTTTTGGCTATAAATAGAAGCCTTAACTTAAGGATTTTTCATAAACTTCCTTACTTGTTCTTTCTTTCTCTCTCTAAATACTTCTTGTGAAAGTTCTCTCTAAGTGTGCTTAAGTCATCTTGAGTATTTGTGAAGATCTATAAGTATACGTGTACTGTTCAAGTTAATCAACCTCATTTAAATCAATATCCAGTCACGTGTTGAGGTAAGGGATACCATCTTTTTCATCTTCCATTATTCAAACGTACTATGGTAAGGGATTATCATTATTTGATTCTCGAAAATAATATTGTTTCTTTCTTACTCATAAGATGTGCCATTTATTTCCATGTATTAAATTGTGGGAATAACCTTACGGAGCGGATTGCCGCCTGTTGGTGAATAACCTTTCGTATTCATTCATTATTAATCTCTGAGAATAACCTTACGGAGCGGATTGCCGCTTGTTTGGTGAATAACTCTTTGTACTCAAATTCTATTAAATTGTGGAAATAACCTTACGGAGCGGATTGCCGCCTGTTGGTGAATAACCCTTTTGTATTAATTTTCTTCACCTTTTGTTAATCAAACCTGCTACGGTAAGGGATATTATTTTCTTTCATACTCCTAAATCGAAATTTATTTTGGAACTATTGCTTCTATAATTCCTGAAAATATTATATGTTCCATAATAGTTGAACTTCATTATTTCAACTGAACCTTCCTATTTACGTGAACCTTTCTATTGAATTGTAACCGTTATTCTGAACTGTGGATCTTGAATATCATTTTTAAATTTCACTCCACATCATGTTGACAATTTGGACATTATTTGAATCTGTACAAAGTAAACTTTCGATACTTATTGTTATCCTATTTCTTCTGTTCATCATTTATATCATTCTAATCATCCAAAAATCAAGCTGTTGTGAATATCTGTGGCCGGGGGCACAGATGTGATATATTTGTTGAACAGATGATAGGTTAAAGGCGATATAATAGGTTAAAGGCGATACATCTGTTCGGTGTCTTTTATGGCACGTGGTGAATGTTCTCTTTGGCCCGTAGTGCAAAGATGAACTGTTGTTTGGTATGATTATGACCAAAGGCTGAATCTGGTATAATCATGACCGTTTGTGCTATATTGAATATCTTTGGCCCGTAGTGCAAAGATGAACTGTTGATGTGCATGATTATGATCAGTGTAAGACCCCGAATTTTATGAAATATAAAATTTAATTTTCTTCATATATATTTTTTCATGAAACAGTAAGTGGTTAAATTGACAAAGTTAAAAGTTAAGGATGTTTCGTGCAAATTATACCTTGTTGGACAATATTCTTTTTGTCGGGGAATATTCGTTTTGTCGGGGAATATTCGTTCTGCCCGTACGACGGCGCAATATAATATTCGTGTCGTACGACGGCGCCGAAATAACTAATTATTGGTGGACCCCACAACGGAATAATTGTCGGATATAGAAAACGACAGAAGTAACCTTTTTAAATAAAAATAGTCAACGGTGTTAACTATTTAAATACTGGTGATAAAAGAATAGTAGCATACGGTAATTTATGGTATTCTACAGTAGCATGCGGTACTCTACAGTAGCACACGGTATTGCACAGTGTCTTATATTATTGATCTGAAATTGACACCCTAACTGTTGCACATCATTTCATCAATAATTGTTGTTGTATAATATTTTATGTTATCAATTCAATAATTGTTGCTACACAGTATTTTGCATTATTGATTCAATAATTGTCATTAAACTGTATTTCATATCATCGAGTCAATAATTGTTGGTGCACTGTAGTTTAAAATTATTGAATCTAATAATTGTCACAGTAGCAAATACACAGTAATTTATATTATTTAAATTAATAATAATCTGTAACATGTTTATTACATTATTGTTATCATTGTTGTAGCATTATTTTATATGTTGGATCCACAGGTAGAATAAATAAAATAAAATAAAATAAAATAAAAATTATTATTTTTCAAAAGTTACTATTCACTGACGGAAGTTACTGTTCACATCGGAAAAGTTACTCCGGAGTCACTGTTCACTCCCGGAAATCACTATTCATCGGCTGACAAAAGTTACTGTTCATTACTGTTCACTTTTTGAAAATTTTAAAGTTACTGTGCAAAGTTACTGTGCAAGTATTGAAATTTTTTTAAAAAAAAAAAAACGTTTGCGCAGCCTCTCTCACCTACCAAATGCACAGTGCCCACCTACCACGCATAGTACCCCATTTTCCCCTATAAATAGCTTGTTCAGCTGAATAGAAAAATCACACCTAAAACATAAAATTTTTCTATAAGAATTTTATGAGTTTTCTCTGAGAATAGTAAGGTTATTTTGAGAGTTTGAAAGCCAAAAGGAGTGCAGAAATTTTTCAAGTTGATCAACCTCATTTAAATCAATATCCAGTCACGTGTTAAGGTAAGGAATATCAATCTTTTCACACTCTTAAACTTACTACGGTAAGGGGTATCACTCTTTTCATCATCATAAATGGATATTATTTTCTTTCTTACTTGAAGGGATTATCATTCTTTGATTCTCGAAAATAATATCGTTTCTTTCTTGTGCCATTTATTTCCATGTATTAAATTGTGGGAATAACCTTACGGCGCGGTTTACCGCCTGTTGGTGAATAACTTTTTGTATTCATTCCTTATTAATCTTTGAGAATAACCTTACGGTGCGGATTATCGCCTGTTTGGTGAATAACTCTTTGTATTCAAATTGATGGGAATAACCTTACGGTGCGGATTATCGCCTGTTTGGTGAATAACTCTTCGTGTTCAAATTCTATTAAATTGTGGGAATAACCTTACGGTGCGGATTACGCCTGTTTGGTGAATAACTATTCGTATTCAAATTGATGGGAATAACCTTACGGTGCGGATTATCGCCTGTTGGTGAATAACCCTTGTTATTTGTCTCGTGTGGAAATAATTTGTCTACACGAATTATCACATGACACTTTTATTCCATATTCGTAAGTGATATCATTTTCCTTTATACTCATAAGGGATACCATCTTTTTCATCTTCCATTATTCAAACTTACTATGGTAAGGGATATTAATTTCCTTCACCTTTTGTTAATCAAACCTGCTACGGTAAGGGATATTACTTTCTTCCATACACCTAAATCGAAACTTATTATGGAACTATTGCTTCTATAATTCCTGAAAATATTATATGTTCCATAATAGTTGAATTTCATTAGTTCAACTGAACCTTCCTATTTTCTGAACATTTCTATTGAACTGTAATCGTTATTCTGAACTGTGGATCTTGAATATCATTTTTAAATTTCACTCCACATCATGTTGGCAATTTGGACATTATTTGAATCTGCACAAAGTAAACTTCCGATACTTATTGTTTATCCTGTTCTTCTGTTCATCATTTGTATCACTGTTATTTGTATTAATCATCAAGAATCAAGCTGTTGTGAATATCTGTGGCCGGGGGCACAGATGTGATATAATTGTTGAACAGATGATAGGTTAAAGGCGATATACTAGGTTAAAGGCGATACATCTGTTCGGTGTCTTTTATGACACGTGGTTAATGTTCTCTTTGGCCCGTAGTGCAAAGATGAACTGTTGATTGGTATGATTATGACCAAAGGCTGAATCTGGTATAATCATGACCGTTGGTGTTATATTGAATGTCTTTGGCCCGTAGTGCAAAGACGAACTGTTGATCTGTATGATTATGACCAGGAACTGTGAAGTTGTATTATCTTGACTAATGATATTTCAGATGATAAAAGTTGATGATGTTTTTCCTAAAAAGAGAACCGAGTGGACATTATAGTCTGCATTATTCTTCTAATAGATTACTCATTCCGCTGCTATTATTGATCTGAACGTTGTTTAAGAATTTAACTGCAGTTTTTGATATAAACCTTGTAGTCTATTGTATTCTATCAAGAACTCAACTGTTGAAGGCTAATGATAAATTATTCGTCATTATCTTAGTCATGATATTTCTTACTGGGCTATTTGAGCTCACCCTTTCTTTTCGTTCCATTGTTTTTCAACAGGAGATGAGAACGTAACGGGGTCTAGCCGGGGAATGGAGTGAGAGTGCGGGGATAGCTATCATAGTCTTCACGTGTTATAAAATAGTGTGGCAATAATAAAGAAGACTTAGTTGTGTTGTATTATCCACTGTATTGTTGTACGTTGTATTTCATTGTAATAATTTTGGTGTAGTCTTTTGACGACTCAAGTTTAGGCTGTGTGGGCCTAGATTTGGGGGCGTCACAGTTGGTATCAGAGCTTAGGGATATGGTCTTTAATGGAGATCTGGGGTTAGAACTAGGAGGGGAGAGACGAATAGAATCGGTCACTAGTGTGTCCCACCTAAATTAGATTTTATTATCTAATGAGTTGATTTGAATATAGGGACATGAAGTGATGAGTCAGTTTATTTGAACTAACATTTATTTTGTGACCACAGTTAAGTATGGCATCTGGAAATCAGGAGGTTAACTATGAAATGACCGAAACAAATGTAGCTGCAAAACAAGAGGCGACGAATAATCTTCTTACAAACTCAGAGTTGAATCATTTGCCTAAGGCAAAAATTATGCGTGTTCTATCCAGTAAGGATGAAGGTGAAAGTTCTGCTACAGTCGTTCCAGATCCATTATTAGAAGCAATTAAAGGAAGTAATGAACTTGCGGAAATTATTGCCTTTAATTTACTCACTAATTGGGAGAGTCATATCACCTGGTTATGCTCTATAACAAAGGATCAGAATATATGGACTTTTCATATTAGTCTTTGGGATTTATGGTGTTCCAGCTATGAGTTTCAAGATTATTTAAAAATGATGTTTCTATACTTTTGGGCGTTACAATTTAAAGGAATTCAGGTTAAGTTAGTCACTATCATGGAAACTGCAGTCTATCGAAAATACTATTCTTATAGAAATCATTGGTACGTTACTACTGATGAAGTTGAGGAATCCGAGAAACAGTTCGTTAGAGAATTATTTAGTGGTATTCCCATGGTTGAAATACGTGAAGATCCGAATGAAGTACTCGGGATTCGATTTGACGATAACAGTCAAGAAACCGAAGGAGGTGATAACTAGTAAGTTATTCATAAATTCTCGTGAATTCTACGCTCTGTTAGATACTGGCTCTATCCACTCTTTTATCTCACCTATATGTACTCAACGTTTAAATTTGACTATTGAAAACTTAAATCTTGTCTTATCAGTTGAAACCTCATTGGGAGAAATACCTATTACATTTACTATCTATAAATCTTGCCTAGTTCAAATCAACAACCTCACATTACCTGTTGACCTTATTTCTTTGGAGATGCATGAATTTGATGTGATTTTAGGAATTGATTGGTTGACTACCCATCATGCTAAAATTGATTATTTCCATAAGATTATTAGTTTTCATATTCCTAATCAACCTGTCATGCAAATTCAAGCAACTAAACCATTGAAATCTATAACTATTATTTCTAGCCATAAAGTCATTCGTTTATTGAAAAACGGATGTCAAACTTTTTTAGCCTATGTCATTGATTTGAACAAAAACACGTCAAACTTGAATGATATTCCTATTGTTAATGAGTTCCTGACGTTTTTCCTGAGGAACTTCCTGGCTTATCCCCAAACCGAGAAATTGAATTCTGTATCGATCTTGAACCCGATACTAAGCCCTTTTCCAAAGCCCAAATGGCTCCCATAGAACGCCAAGAGATGAAAGTTTGATTATTAGATATCGGTATCATTCGAGCGAGGAATACGAGAAGAGTTTTCAAGAACTCAAGAGGAGACTTGTTTCAGCTCCTGTTCTGACCATTCCATCAGGATCGGGAGAATTTGTCATATACAGCGATGCTTCAGGCAAAGGTCTAGGCTGTGTCCTTATGCAACATGGAAAGGTTATAGCCTATGCCTCTCGACAACTCAAAGATTATGAGAAAAATTACCCTACTCATGATCTAGAGTTGGCAGCAGTCGTTTTCGCGTTGAAGATCTGGAGACACTACTTGTACGGAGAGAAAGTGGATATCTATACGGATCATAAAAGTCTCAAGTATTTCTTCACCCAGAAGGAACTCAACATGCGACAACGACGTTGGCTTGAGCTGTTAAAGGATTATGATCACACAATCCAGTATCACCCGGGAAAGGCGAACGTTGTAGCTGACGCTTTGAGCAGAAAATCTTATGCGAGTACAAGTGCACTGCTGACAACACAAAAGCGTATTTTGTACGACTTGCAAAAGATGGAGATAGAACTAAAGACACCAGGGACCCACTCGAAGATTGCTCACGTGCGAGTAGAACCAGCTTTAATCGATAAAATTAAAGCTGCTCAAGCTACCGATCCGGAACTGATAAACATGATAAAGAAAGTACAAGAAGGTACCATTCCCGAAGCAAGAATCGACGAGAAAGGAATACTTCGAGTCAACTCTCGACTCTGTGTTCCTAACGATCCTGAATTAAGGCATAAAATCATGATGGAGGCACACCACACGCCATTTGCAATCCACCCTGGAGGTACCAAGATGTATCGAGATCTTCGACATACATTTTGGTGGAACAATATGAAAAGGGAGATTGCAGAGTTTATCTCAAGGTGCTTAACTTGTCAACGTGTCAAGGCAGAGCATCAAGTACCTAAGGGTCCTTTACAACCACTTGAGGTTCCCGAATGGAAGTGGGAACACATCAATATGGATTTCGTGACGGGTCTTCCCAAAGTTTTTCAAGGCTTAGATGCAATTTGGGTCATCGTAGATAGATTGACCAAATCCGCTCATTTCTTGCCTATACGAGAAAACTTTTCACTTGAACGTCTTGCCGGTATGTACATAAATGAGATCGTGAGATTGCATGGCATGCCAGTTTCCATAGTTTCTGATCGAGATCCTAGATTCACTTCACGCTTTTGGATCAGTCTACAAAAAGCTATGGGCACTGAACTACGTTTTAGTTCTGCATACCATCCTCAAACGGACGGACAATCGGAAAGGACGATCCAGACCCTCGAAGATCTTTTGAGACTTTGCGTACTAGATTTCAAAGGAAGTTGGGATAAGTACTTGCCATTGGTGGAATTTTCCTACAACAACAGTTACCAAGCAAGTATAGGTATGGCTCCATTCGAGGCTTTATATGGACGCAAATGTCGCTCTCCAGTATGTTGGAATGAGGTAGGAGAAGCAAAACTGTTGGGACCCGAGTTGGTACGCTTGACGACCGAAAAGATCCAAATGATCCGACAACGAATACAGACAGCACAAGAACGACAAAAGAGTTATGCCGATCTTCATCGGAGAGATGAGAGATTCAACGTCGGAGATCATGTATTCTTACGTGTTTCTCCTTGGAAAGGGGTTACGAGATTCGGAAAGAGAGGAAAACTCAACCCTCGATTTATTGGCCCATTTGAAATCCTCGATCGGGTGGGAACTGTAGCTTACAGACTAGCCTTACCACCAAGTATGTCTCGCATCCATAACGTTTTTCACATATCTATGTTACGTAAATATGTGAAGGACCCAAACCACGTCATTGAGTTAGAACCAGACGTTATAGCAGAAGATTTAACGTATGAGGAAGTACCTGTTAAGATCCTAGATAAGAAGGAGCAGATCTTACGCTCAAAGGTTATACCTCAAGTTAAGGTTTTATGGAGGAACCAAGATATTGAGGAAATGACCTGGGAGCTAGAATCTGAGATGAAGTCTAGGTATCCATACCTCTTCGAAATGCCAGGTACGTCAATTTCGGGGACGAAATTTCATAAGGAGGGGAGGTTGTAAGACCCCGAATTTTATGAAATATAAAATTTAATTTTCTTCATATATATTTTTTCATGAAACAGTAAGTGGTTAAATTGACAAAGTTAAAAGTTAAGGATGTTTCGTGCAAATTATACCTTGTTGGACAATATTCTTTTTGTCGGGGAATATTCGTTTTGTCGGGGAATATTCGTTCTGCCCGTACGACGGCGCAATATAATATTCGTGTCGTACGACGGCGCCGAAATAACTAATTATTGGTGGACCCCACAACGGAATAATTGTCGGATATAGAAAACGACAGAAGTAACCTTTTTAAATAAAAATAGTCAACGGTGTTAACTATTTAAATACTGGTGATAAAAGAATAGTAGCATACGGTAATTTATGGTATTCTACAGTAGCATGCGGTACTCTACAGTAGCACACGGTATTGCACAGTGTCTTATATTATTGATCTGAAATTGACACCCTAACTGTTGCACATCATTTCATCAATAATTGTTGTTGTATAATATTTTATGTTATCAATTCAATAATTGTTGCTACACAGTATTTTGCATTATTGATTCAATAATTGTCATTAAACTGTATTTCATATCATCGAGTCAATAATTGTTGGTGCACTGTAGTTTAAAATTATTGAATCTAATAATTGTCACAGTAGCAAATACACAGTAATTTATATTATTTAAATTAATAATAATCTGTAACATGTTTATTACATTATTGTTATCATTGTTGTAGCATTATTTTATATGTTGGATCCACAGGTAGAATAAATAAAATAAAATAAAATAAAATAAATATTATTATTTTTCAAAAGTTACTATTCACTGACGGAAGTTACTGTTCACATCGGAAAAGTTACTCCGGAGTCACTGTTCACTCCCGGAAATCACTATTCATCGGCTGACAAAAGTTACTGTTCATTACTGTTCACTTTTTGAAAATTTTAAAGTTACTGTGCAAAGTTACTGTGCAAGTATTGAAATTTTTTTAAAAAAAAAAAAACGTTTGCGCAGCCTCTCTCACCTACCAAATGCACAGTGCCCACCTACCACGCATAGTACCCCATTTTCCCCTATAAATAGCTTGTTCAGCTGAATAGAAAAATCACACCTAAAACATAAAATTTTTCTATAAGAATTTTATGAGTTTTCTCTGAGAATAGTAAGGTTATTTTGAGAGTTTGAAAGCCAAAAGGAGTGCAGAAATTTTTCAAGTTGATCAACCTCATTTAAATCAATATCCAGTCACGTGTTAAGGTAAGGAATATCAATCTTTTCACACTCTTAAACTTACTACGGTAAGGGGTATCACTCTTTTCATCATCATAAATGGATATTATTTTCTTTCTTACTTGAAGGGATTATCATTCTTTGATTCTCGAAAATAATATCGTTTCTTTCTTGTGCCATTTATTTCCATGTATTAAATTGTGGGAATAACCTTACGGCGCGGTTTACCGCCTGTTGGTGAATAACCTTTTGTATTCATTCCTTATTAATCTTTGAGAATAACCTTACGGTGCGGATTATCGCCTGTTTGGTGAATAACTCTTTGTATTCAAATTGATGGGAATAACCTCACGGTGCGGATTATCGCCTGTTTGGTGAATAACTCTTCGTGTTCAAATTCTATTAAATTGTGGGAATAACCTTACGGTGCGGATTACGCCTGTTTGGTGAATAACTATTCGTATTCAAATTGATGGGAATAACCTTACGGTGCGGATTATCGCCTGTTGGTGAATAACCCTTGTTATTTGTCTCGTGTGGAAATAATTTGTCTACACGAATTATCACATGACACTTTTATTCCATATTCGTAAGTGATATCATTTTCCTTTATACTCATAAGGGATACCATCTTTTTCATCTTCCATTATTCAAACTTACTATGGTAAGGGATATTAATTTTCTTCACCTTTTGTTAATCAAACCTGCTACGGTAAGGGATATTACTTTCTTCCATACACCTAAATCGAAACTTATTATGGAACTATTGCTTCTATAATTCCTGAAAATATTATATGTTCCATAATAGTTGAATTTCATTAGTTCAACTGAACCTTCCTATTTTCTGAACATTTCTATTGAACTGTAATCGTTATTCTGAACTGTGGATCTTGAATATCATTTTTAAATTTCACTCCACATCATGTTGGCAATTTGGACATTATTTGAATCTGCACAAAGTAAACTTCCGATACTTATTGTTTATCCTGTTCTTCTGTTCATCATTTGTATCACTGTTATTTGTATTAATCATCAAGAATCAAGCTGTTGTGAATATCTGTGGCCGGGGGCACAGATGTGATATAATTGTTGAACAGATGATAGGTTAAAGGCGATATACTAGGTTAAAGGCGATACATCTGTTCGGTGTCTTTTATGACACGTGGTTAATGTTCTCTTTGGCCCGTAGTGCAAAGATGAACTGTTGATTGGTATGATTATGACCAAAGGCTGAATCTGGTATAATCATGACCGTTGGTGTTATATTGAATGTCTTTGGCCCGTAGTGCAAAGACGAACTGTTGATCTGTATGATTATGACCAGGAACTGTGAAGTTGTATTATCTTGACTAATGATATTTCAGATGATAAAAGTTGATGATGTTTTTCCTAAAAAGAGAACCGAGTGGACATTATAGTCTGCATTATTCTTCTAATAGATTACTCATTCCGCTGCTATTATTGATCTGAACGTTGTTTAAGAATTTAACTGCAGTTTTTGATATAAACCTTGTAGTCTATTGTATTCTATCAAGAACTCAACTGTTGAAGGCTAATGATAAATTATTCGTCATTATCTTAGTCATGATATTTCTTACTGGGCTATTTGAGCTCACCCTTTCTTTTCGTTCCATTGTTTTTCAACAGGAGATGAGAACGTAACGGGGTCTAGCCGGGGAATGGAGTGAGAGTGCGGGGATAGCTATCATAGTCTTCACGTGTTATAAAATAGTGTGGCAATAATAAAGAAGACTTAGTTGTGTTGTATTATCCACTGTATTGTTGTACGTTGTATTTCATTGTAATAATTTTGGTGTAGTCTTTTGACGACTCAAGTTTGGGCTGTGTGGGCCTAGATTTGGGGGCGTCACAATCAGGAACTGTGAATTTATATTATCATGACTAATGGTATTTCAGATGATAAAAGTTGATGATGTTTTTACGAAAAAGAGAAGCGAGTGGACATTATAGTCTGCATTATTCTTCTAATAGATTGCTCATTCCGCTGCTATTATTGATCTGAACATTGTTTAAGAATTTAACTACAGTTTTTGATATAAACCTTGTAGTCTATTGTATTCTATCAAGAACTCAATTGTTGAAGGCTAATGATAATTTATTCGTCATTATCTTAGTCATGATATTTCTTACTGGGCTATTTGAGCTCACCCTTTCTTTTGTTCCATTGTTTTTCAACAGGAGATGAAAACATAACAGGGTCTAGCCGGGGAATGGAGTGAGGGTCCGAGGAATAGTTATCATAGTCTTCACGTTTTGTAAAATAGTGTGGCAATAATAGTGAAGACTTAGTTGTGTATTATTATACACTGTATTGTTGTACGTTGTGCTTTGTTGTAATAATTTTGTTGTAGTCTTTTGACGACTCAAGTTTGGGCTGTGTGGGCCCAAATTTGGGGGCGTCACAGGGAAGGTGTAAGACCCCGAATTTTATGAAATATAAAATTTAATTTTTCTTCATATATATTTTTCATGAAACAGTAAGTGGTTAAATTGACGAAATTGAAAGTTAAGGATGCTATGTGCAAATTTTATTTTGACGGACAATATTCGTTTTGTCGGGGAATATTCGTGCCGTACGACGGCGCCGAAATAACAAATTATTTGTGGACCCCACAACGGAATATTTGTCGGATATAGAAAACGACAGAAGTAACCTTTTTAAATAAAAATAGTCAACGGTGTTAACTGTTAAAATACCGGTGATAAAAGAATAGTAGCATACGGTAATTTATGGTATTTTCTGTAGCACACGGTACTCTACAGTAGCACACAGTATTGCACAGTGTCTCATATTATTGGTCTGATAATTGACACCATAACTGTTGCGCATCATTTCATCAATAATTGTCACTGCATAATATTTTATATTATCAATTCAATTATTGTTGCTACACAGTATTTTGCATTATTGATTCAATAATTGTCATTACACTGTATTTCATATCATCGAGTCAATAATTGTTGGTGCACTGTAGTTTAAAATTATTGAACCTAATAATTGTCACAGTAGCAAATACACTATAATTTATATTATTAAATTAATAAAAATATGTAACGTGTTTCTTACATTATTGTGGTAACATTATTTTATATGTTGGACTCACAGGAAGAATAAATAAATAAATAAATAAAAAATAATTAATTTTACTATTTGAAATAGTGACGTGAATAGTAACGTAAATAGTAAGTGAATAGTAAGAAACATGTGGGACCCATTGTGGGGCCCACATGAAATGTGAGAAATGTGAGAATTGCTGAAGAGTTGGTGGAGGCTGCTGCGCAGCCTCTGATGAAAATTTTTTATTTCACCTACCGTGCATAGTAACTTCTTTTCTCCTATAAATAGCTTGTTCAGCTGAATAGAAAAATCACACCTAAAACATAGAATTTTTCTATAAGAATTTTATGAGTTTTCTCTGAGAATAGTAAGCTTATTTTGAGTGTTTGAAAGCCAAAAGGAGTGCAGAAAATTTTCAAGTAAGTCTTTTATTAAAGAGTAGTAATTTCATAAATTCCTATTTTTCACGGTATTCATAAATCTTCCTTTAGAAGACTCTTCTTTAAGAAGATTCATTTTTAAAAGCTTTCTTTGGAAGATTTATTTTGAAATATTATTTTAAAAACTATTTTAAAGTAGTTATATTATACTACAAAAATTATGTTAAATATATATAATTTTGATAGTTCATAATATATGAATTATTATACACTTTGAAATTTATATGTGGTAATTACTAATTTATATTATAAATATATAGGTTGATCAACCTCATTTAAATCAATATCCAGTCACGTGTTAAGGTAAGGAATATCATTTTTTTCACACTCTTAAATTTATTACGGTAAGGAATATTATTCTTTTCACACTCTTAAATTTACTGTGGTAAGGAATATTATCTTCTTTCATATTCTAACTTACTACGGTAAGGGGTATCATTCTTTTCATCATCATAAATTGATATTATTTTTTCTTACTTGAAGGGATTATCATTCTTTGATTCTCAAAAATAATATCGTTTCTTTCTTGTGCCATTTATTTCCATGTATTAAATTGTGGGAATAACCTTACGGCGCGGTTTACCGCCTGTTGGTGAATAACCTTTTGTATTCATTCCTTATTAATCTTTGAGAATAACCTTACGGTGCGGATTATCGCCTGTTTGGTGAATAACTCTTCGTATTCAAATTGATGGGAATAACCTTACGGCGCGGATTATCGCCTGTTTGGTGAATAACTCTTCGTATTCAAATTGATGGGAATAATCTTACGGCGCGGATTATCGCCTGTTTGGTGAATAACTCTTCGTGTTCAAATTCTATTAAATTGTGGGAATAACCTTACGGTGCGGATTACGCCTGTTTGGTGAATAACTCTTCGTGTTCAAATTCTATTAAATTGTGGGAATAACCTTACGGTGCGGATTACGCCTGTTTGGTGAATAACTATTCGTATTCAAATTGATGGGAATAACCTTACGGTGCGGATTATCGCCTGTTGGTGAATAACCCTTTTTATTTGTCTCGTGTGGAAATAATTTGTCTACACGAATTATCACATGACACTTTTATTCCATATTCGTAAGTGATATCATTTTCCTTTATACTCATAAGGGATACCATCTTTTTCATCTTCCATTATTCAAACTTACTATGGTAAGGGATATTAATTTCCCTCACCTTTTGTTAATCAAACCTGCTACGGTAAAGGATATTATTTTCTTTCATACTCCTAAATCGAAACTTATTATGGAACTATTGCTTCTATAATTCCTGAAAATATTATATGTTTCATAATAGTTGAACTTCATTATTTCAACTGAACCTTCCTATTTACGTGAACCTTTCTATTGAACTGTAACCGTTATTCTGAACTGTGGATCTTGAATATCATTTTTAAATTTCACTCCACATCATGTTGGCAATTTGGACATTATTTGAATCTGCACAAAGTAAACTTCTGATACTTATTGTTTATCCTGTTCTTCTGTTCATCATTTGTATCACTGTTATTTGTATTAATCATCAAGAATCAAGCTGTTGTGAATATCTGTGGCCGGGGGCACAGATGTGATATAATTGTTGAACAGATGATAGGTTAAAGGCGATATACTAGGTTAAAGGCGATACATCTGTTCGGTGTCTTTTATGGCACGTGGTGAATGTTCTCTTTGGCCCGTAGTGCAAAGATGAACTGTTGGTTGGTATGATTATGACCAAAGGCTGAATCTGGTATAATCATGACCGTTGGTGCTTTATTGAATATCTTTGGCCCGTAGTGCAAAGATGAACTGTTGATTGGTATGATTATTACCAAAGGCTGAATCTGGTATAATCATGACCGTTGGTGTTATATTAAATGTCTTTGGCCCGTAGTGCAAATATGAACTGTTGATCTGCATGATTATGATCAGGAACTGTGAATTTTTATTATCATGACTAATGGTATTTCAGATGATAAAAGTTGATGATATTTTTACAAAAAAGAGAAGCGAGTGGACATTATAGTCTGCATTATTCTTCTAATAGATTGCTCATTCCGCTGCTATTATTGATCTGAACGTTGTTTAAGAATTTAACTACAGTTTTTGATATAAACCTTGTAGTCTATTGTATTCTATCAAGAACTCAACTGTTGAAGGCTAATGATAATTTATTCGTCATTATCTTAGTCATGATATTTCTTACTGGGCTATTTGAGCTCACCCTTTCTTTTGTTCCATTGTTTTTCAACAGGAGATGAAAACATAACGGGGTCTAGCCGGGGGATGGAGTGAGAGTCCGAGGAATAGCTGTCGTAGTCTTCACGTGTTGTAAAATAGTGTGACAATAATAGTGAAGACTTAGTTGTGTATTATTATTATACACTGTATTGTTGTACGTTGTGCTTTGTTGTAATGATTTTGTTGTAGTCTTTTGACGACTCAAGTTTGGGCTGTGTAGGCCTAGATTTGGGGGTGTCACAGTTGGCATCAGAGCTTAGGGATATGGTCTTTAATGGAGATCTGGGGTTAGAACTAGGAGGGGAGAGACGAATAGAATCAGTCACTAGTGTGTCCCACCTAAATTAGATTTTATTATCTAATGAGTTGATTTGAATATAGGGACATGAAGTGATGAGTCAGTTTATTTGAACTAACATCTATTTTGTTACCACAGTTAAGTATGGCATCTGGAAATCAGGAGGTTAACCACGGAGTACCCGAAGTGAATGTAGAGGCCACAAACAATTATTCTACAAACTCAGAGTTGAATAATTTGCCTAAAGCAAAAATTATTTGTATCCGATCTAAAGAAGAAGAAGGTGAAAGTTCTACCGTCGTTCTTCCAAATTCGTTCTTTAAAGGATATCCGGAACTTGCGGAAATTGTTGCCTTTAATTTGCTCGACAGTTGGAAACATATCATCACCTGGTTATGCTCGATAACAAAGGATCAGAATATATGGACGTTTCATATAAGTCTTTGGGATTTATGGTGTTCTAGCTATGAGTTTCAAGATTATTTAAAAATGATGTTTCTATACTTTTGGGCGTTACAATTTAAAGGAATTCAGGTTAAGTTAGTCACTATCATGGAAACTGCAGTCTATCGAAAATACTATTCTTATAGAAATCATTGGTACGTTACTACTGATGAAGTTGAGGAATCCGAGAAACAGTTCGTTAGAGAATCATTTAGTGGTATTCCCATGGTTGAAATACGTGAAGATCCGAATGAAGTACTCGGGATTCGATTTGACGATAACAGTCAAGAAACCGAAGGAGGTGATAACTGGTAAGTTATTCATAAATTCTCGTGAATTCTACGCTATGTTAGATACTGGCTCTATCCACTCTTTTATCTCACCTATATGTACTCAACGTTTAAATTTGACTATTGAAAACTTAAATCTTGTCTTATCAGTTGAAACTTCATTGGGAGAAATACCTATTACATTTACTATCTATAAATCTTGTCTAGTTCAAATCAACAACCTCACATTCCCTGTTGACCTTATTTCTTTGGAGATGCATGAATTTGATGTGATTTTAGGAATTAATTGGTTGACTACCCATCATACTAAAATTGATTGTTTTCATATTCCTAATCAACCTGTCATGCAAATTCAAGCAACTAAACCATTGAAATCTATAAATATTATTTTTAGCCATAAAGTCATTCGTTTATTGAAAAACGGATGTCAAGCCTTTTTAGCCCATGTCATTGATTTGAACAAAAACACGTCAAACTTGAATGATATTCCTATTGTTAATGAGTTCCTGACGTTTTTCCTGAGGAACTTCCTGGCTTATCCCCAAACCGAGAAATTGAATTCTGTATCGATCTTGAACCCGATACTAAACCCTTTTCCAAAGCTCAATACCAAATGGCTCTCATAGAACGCCAAGAGATGAAAGTTTGATTATTAGATATCGGTATCATTCGAGCGAGGAATACGAGAAGAGTTTTCAAGAACTCAAGAGGAGACTTGTTTCAGCTCCTGTTCTGACCATTCCATCAGGATCAGGAAAATTCGTCATATATAGCGATGCTTCAGGCAAAGGTCTAGGTTGTGTCCTTATGCTACATGAAAATGTTATAGCTTATGCCTCTCGACAACTCAAAGATTATGAGAAAAATTATCCTACTCATGATCTAGAGTTGGCAGCAGTCGTTTTCGCTTTGAAGATCTGGAGACACTACTTGTACGGAGAAAAAGTGGATATCTATACGGATCATAAAAGTCTCAAGTATTTCTTTACCCAGAAGGAACTCAACATGCGACAACGACGTTGGCTTGAGCTGTTGAAGGATTACGACCACACAATCCAGTATCACCCGGGAAAGGCGAACGTTGTAGCTGACACTTTGAGCAGAAAATCTTATGCGAGTACAAGTGCACTGCTGACAACACAAAAACGTATTTTGTACGACTTGCAAAAGATGGAGATAGAGCTAAAGATACTAGGGACCCACTCGAAGATTGCTCACGTGCGAGTAGAACCGGCTTTAATCGATAAAATTAAAGCTATTCAAGCTACCGATCCGGAACTGATGAACATGATGAAGAAAGTATAAGAAGGTGTCATTCCCGGAGCAAGAATCGACGAGAAAGGAATACTTCGAGTCAACTCTCGACTCTGTGTTCCTAACGATCCTGATTTGAAGCATAAAATCATGATAGAGGCACACAACACGCCATTTGCAATCCACCCAGGAGGTACCAAGATGTATCGAGATCTTCGACATACATTTTGGTGGAACAATATGAAAAGGGAGATTGCAGAGTTTATCTCAAGGTGTCTAACTTGTCAACGTGTTAAGGCAGAACATCAAGTACCTAAGGGTCCATTACAACCACTTGAGGTTCCCGAATGGAAGTGGGAACACATCAATATGGATTTCGTGACGGGTCTTCCCAAAGTTTCTCAAGGCTTAGATGCAATTTGGGTCATCGTAGATAGATTGACCAAATCCGCTCATTTCTTGCCTATACGAGAAAACTTTTCACTTGAACGTCTTGCCGGTATGTACATAAATGAGATCGTGAGATTGCATGGCATGCCAGTTTTCATAGTTTCTGATCGAGATCCTAGATTCACTTCACGCTTTTGGATCAGTCTACAAAAAGCTATGGGCACTGAATTACGTTTTAGTTCTGCATACCATCCTCAAACGGACGGACAATCGGAAAGGACGATCAAGACCCTCAAAGATCTTTTGAGACTTTGTGTATTAGACTTCAAAGGAAGTTGGGATAAGTACTTGCCATTGGTGGAATTTTCTTACAACAACAGTTACCAAGCAAGCATAGGCATGGCTCCATTCGAGGCTTTGTATGGAAGGAAGTGTTGCTCTCCAATATGTTGGAATGAGGTAGGAGAAGCAAAATTGTTGGGACCCGAGTTGGTACGCTTGACGACCAAAAAGATCCAAATGATCCGACAACGAATACAGACAGCGCAAGAACGACAAAAGAGTTGTGCTGATCTTCATCGGAGAGACGAAAGTTTCAACGTCGGAGATCATGTATTCTTACGTGTTTCTCCATGGAAAGGAATTACGAGATTCGGAAAGAGAGGAAAACTCAACCCTCGATTTATTGGCCCATTTGAAATCCTCGATCGGGTGGGAACTGTAGCTTACAGACTAGCCTTACCACCAAGTATGTCTCGCATCCATAACGTTTTTCACATATCTATGTTACGTATATATGTGAAGGACCCAAACCACGTCATTGAGTTAGAACCAGACGTTATAGCAGAAGATTTAACGTATGAGGAGGTACATGTTAAGATCCTAGATAAGAAGGAGCAGATTCTATGCTCAAAGGTTATACCTCAAGTTAAGGTTTTATGGAGGAACCAAGATATTGAGGAAATGACCTGGGAGCTAGAATCCGAGATGAAATCTAAATATCCTTACCTCTTCGAAATGCCAGGTACGTCAATTTCGGGGACGAAATTTCATAAGGAGGGGAGGTTGTAAGACCCCGAATTTTATGAAATATAAAATTTAATTTTTCTTCATATATATTTTTCATGAAACAGTAAGTGGTTAAATTGACGAAATTGAAAGTTAAGGATGCTATGTGCAAATTTTATTTTGACGGACAATATTCGTTTTGTCGGGGAATATTCGTGCCGTACGACGGCGCCGAAATAACAAATTATTTGTGGACCCCACAACGGAATATTTGTCGGATATAGAAAACGACAGAAGTAACCTTTTTAAATAAAAATAGTCAACGGTGTTAACTGTTAAAATACCGGTGATAAAAGAATAGTAGCATACGGTAATTTATGGTATTTTCTGTAGCACACGGTACTCTACAGTAGCACACAGTATTGCACAGTGTCTCATATTATTGGTCTGATAATTGACACCATAACTGTTGCGCATCATTTCATCAATAATTGTCACTGCATAATATTTTATATTATCAATTCAATTATTGTTGCTACACAGTATTTTGCATTATTGATTCAATAATTGTCATTACACTGTATTTCATATCATCGAGTCAATAATTGTTGGTGCACTGTAGTTTAAAATTATTGAACCTAATAATTGTCACAGTAGCAAATACACTATAATTTATATTATTAAATTAATAAAAATATGTAACGTGTTTCTTACATTATTGTGGTAACATTATTTTATATGTTGGACTCACAGGAAGAATAAATAAATAAATAAATAAAAAATAATTAATTTTACTATTTGAAATAGTGACGTGAATAGTAACGTAAATAGTAAGTGAATAGTAAGAAACATGTGGGACCCATTGTGGGGCCCACATGAAATGTGAGAAATGTGAGAATTGCTGAAGAGTTGGTGGAGGCTGCTGCGCAGCCTCTGATGAAAATTTTTTATTTCACCTACCGTGCATAGTAACTTCTTTTCTCCTATAAATAGCTTGTTCAGCTGAATAGAAAAATCACACCTAAAACATAGAATTTTTCTATAAGAATTTTATGAGTTTTCTCTGAGAATAGTAAGCTTATTTTGAGTGTTTGAAAGCCAAAAGGAGTGCAGAAAATTTTCAAGTAAGTCTTTTATTAAAGAGTAGTAATTTCATAAATTCCTATTTTTCACGGTATTCATAAATCTTCCTTTAGAAGACTCTTCTTTAAGAAGATTCATTTTTAAAAGCTTTCTTTGGAAGATTTATTTTGAAATATTATTTTAAAAACTATTTTAAAGTAGTTATATTATACTACAAAAATTATGTTAAATATATATAATTTTGATAGTTCATAATATATGAATTATTATACACTTTGAAATTTATATGTGGTAATTACTAATTTATATTATAAATATATAGGTTGATCAACCTCATTTAAATCAATATCCAGTCACGTGTTAAGGTAAGGAATATCATTTTTTTCACACTCTTAAATTTATTACGGTAAGGAATATTATTCTTTTCACACTCTTAAATTTACTGTGGTAAGGAATATTATCTTCTTTCATATTCTAACTTACTACGGTAAGGGGTATCATTCTTTTCATCATCATAAATTGATATTATTTTTTCTTACTTGAAGGGATTATCATTCTTTGATTCTCAAAAATAATATCGTTTCTTTCTTGTGCCATTTATTTCCATGTATTAAATTGTGGGAATAACCTTACGGCGCGGTTTACCGCCTGTTGGTGAATAACCTTTTGTATTCATTCCTTATTAATCTTTGAGAATAACCTTACGGTGCGGATTATCGCCTGTTTGGTGAATAACTCTTCGTATTCAAATTGATGGGAATAACCTTACGGCGCGGATTATCGCCTGTTTGGTGAATAACTCTTCGTATTCAAATTGATGGGAATAATCTTACGGCGCGGATTATCGCCTGTTTGGTGAATAACTCTTCGTGTTCAAATTCTATTAAATTGTGGGAATAACCTTACGGTGCGGATTACGCCTGTTTGGTGAATAACTCTTCGTGTTCAAATTCTATTAAATTGTGGGAATAACCTTACGGTGCGGATTACGCCTGTTTGGTGAATAACTATTCGTATTCAAATTGATGGGAATAACCTTACGGTGCGGATTATCGCCTGTTGGTGAATAACCCTTTTTATTTGTCTCGTGTGGAAATAATTTGTCTACACGAATTATCACATGACACTTTTATTCCATATTCGTAAGTGATATCATTTTCCTTTATACTCATAAGGGATACCATCTTTTTCATCTTCCATTATTCAAACTTACTATGGTAAGGGATATTAATTTCCCTCACCTTTTGTTAATCAAACCTGCTACGGTAAGGGATATTATTTTCTTTCATACTCCTAAATCGAAACTTATTATGGAACTATTGCTTCTATAATTCCTGAAAATATTATATGTTTCATAATAGTTGAACTTCATTATTTCAACTGAACCTTCCTATTTACGTGAACCTTTCTATTGAACTGTAACCGTTATTCTGAACTGTGGATCTTGAATATCATTTTTAAATTTCACTCCACATCATGTTGGCAATTTGGACATTATTTGAATCTGCACAAAGTAAACTTCTGATACTTATTGTTTATCCTGTTCTTCTGTTCATCATTTGTATCACTGTTATTTGTATTAATCATCAAGAATCAAGCTGTTGTGAATATCTGTGGCCGGGGGCACAGATGTGATATAATTGTTGAACAGATGATAGGTTAAAGGCGATATACTAGGTTAAAGGCGATACATCTGTTCGGTGTCTTTTATGGCACGTGGTGAATGTTCTCTTTGGCCCGTAGTGCAAAGATGAACTGTTGGTTGGTATGATTATGACCAAAGGCTGAATCTGGTATAATCATGACCGTTGGTGCTTTATTGAATATCTTTGGCCCGTAGTGCAAAGATGAACTGTTGATTGGTATGATTATTACCAAAGGCTGAATCTGGTATAATCATGACCGTTGGTGTTATATTAAATGTCTTTGGCCCGTAGTGCAAATATGAACTGTTGATCTGCATGATTATGATCAGGAACTGTGAATTTTTATTATCATGACTAATGGTATTTCAGATGATAAAAGTTGATGATATTTTTACAAAAAAGAGAAGCGAGTGGACATTATAGTCTGCATTATTCTTCTAATAGATTGCTCATTCCGCTGCTATTATTGATCTGAACGTTGTTTAAGAATTTAACTACAGTTTTTGATATAAACCTTGTAGTCTATTGTATTCTATCAAGAACTCAACTGTTGAAGGCTAATGATAATTTATTCGTCATTATCTTAGTCATGATATTTCTTACTGGGCTATTTGAGCTCACCCTTTCTTTTGTTCCATTGTTTTTCAACAGGAGATGAAAACATAACGGGGTCTAGCCGGGGGATGGAGTGAGAGTCCGAGGAATAGCTGTCGTAGTCTTCACGTGTTGTAAAATAGTGTGACAATAATAGTGAAGACTTAGTTGTGTATTATTATTATACACTGTATTGTTGTACGTTGTGCTTTGTTGTAATGATTTTGTTGTAGTCTTTTGACGACTCAAGTTTGGGCTGTGTAGGCCTAGATTTGGGGGTGTCACAGAAGGTAGGTTCTTTTTGTGACGCCCCCAAATCTAGGCCCACACAGCCCAAACTTGAGTCGTCAAAAGACTACACCAAAATTATTACAATGAAATACAACGTACAACAATACAGTGGATAATACAACACAACTAAGTCTTCTTTATTATTGCCACACTATTTTATAACACGTGAAGACTATGATAGCTATCCCCGCACTCTCACTCCATTCCCCGGCTAGACCCCGTTACGTTCTCATCTCCTGTTGAAAAACAATGGAACGAAAAGAAAGGGTGAGCTCAAATAGCCCAGTAAGAAATATCATGACTAAGATAATGACGAATAATTTATCATTAGCCTTCAACAGTTGAGTTCTTGATAGAATACAATAGACTACAAGGTTTATATCAAAAACTGCAGTTAAATTCTTAAACAACGTTCAGATCAATAATAGCAGCGGAATGAGTAATCTATTAGAAGAATAATGCAGACTATAATGTCCACTCGGTTCTCTTTTTAGGAAAAACATCATCAACTTTTATCATCTGAAATATCATTAGTCAAGATAATACAACTTCACAGTTCCTGGTCATAATCATACAGATCAACAGTTCGTCTTTGCACTACGGGCCAAAGACATTCAATATAACACCAACGGTCATGATTATACCAGATTCAGCCTTTGGTCATAATCATACCAATCAACAGTTCATCTTTGCACTACGGGCCAAAGAGAACATTAACCATGTGTCATAAAAGACACCGAACAGATGTATCGCCTTTAACCTAGTATATCGCCTTTAACCTATCATCTGTTCAACAATTATATCACATCTGTGCCCCCGGCCACAGATATTCACAACAGCTTGATTCTTGATGATTAATACAAATAACAGTGATACAAATGATGAACAGAAGAACAGGATAAACAATAAGTATCGGAAGTTTACTTTGTGCAGATTCAAATAATGTCCAAATTGCCAACATGATGTGGAGTGAAATTTAAAAATGATATTCAAGATCCACAGTTCAGAATAACGATTACAGTTCAATAGAAATGTTCAGAAAATAGGAAGGTTCAGTTGAACTAATGAAATTCAACTATTATGGAACATATAATATTTTCAGGAATTATAGAAGCAATAGTTCCATAATAAGTTTCGATTTAGGTGTATGGAAGAAAGTAATATCCCTTACCGTAGCAGGTTTGATTAACAAAAGGTGAAGGAAATTAATATCCCTTACCATAGTAAGTTTGAATAATGGAAGATGAAAAAGATGGTATCCCTTATGAGTATAAAGGAAAATGATATCACTTACGAATATGGAATAAAAGTGTCATGTGATAATTCGTGTAGACAAATTATTTTCACACGAGACAAATAACAAGGGTTATTCACCAACAGGCGATAATCCGCACCGTAAGGTTATTCCCATCAATTTGAATACGAATAGTTATTCACCAAACAGGCGTAATCCGCACCGTATGGTTATTCCCACAATTTAATAGAATTTGAACACGAAGAGTTATTCACCAAACAGGCGTAATCCGCACCGTAAGGTTATTCTCAAAGATTAATAAGGAATGAATACATAAGGTTATTCACCAACAGGCGGTAAACCGCGCCGTAAGGTTATTCCCACAATTTAATACATGGAAATAAATGGCACAAGAAAGAAACGATATTATTTTCGAGAATCAAAGAATGATAATCCCTTCAAGTAAGAAAGAAAATAATATCCATTTATGATGATGAAAAGAGTGATACCCCTTACCGTAGTAAGTTTAAGAGTGTGAAAAGATTGATATTCCTTACCTTAACACGTGACTGGATATTGATTTAAATGAGGTTGATCAACCTATATATTTATAATATAAATTAGTAATTACCACATATAAATTTCAAAGTGTATGATAACTCGTATATTATGAACTATCAAAATTATATATATTTAACATAATTTTTGTAGTATAATATAATAACTTTAGAATAGTTTTTAAAATAATATTTCAAAATAAATCTTCTAAAGAAAGCTTTTAAAAATGAATCTTCTAATAGAAGAGTCTTCTAAAGGAAGATTTGTGAATACCGTGAAAAATAGGAATTTATAAAATTACTACTCTTTAATAAAAGACTTACTTGAAAAATTTCTGCACTCCTTTTGGCTTTCAAACTCTCAAAATAACCTTACTATTCTCAGAGAAAACTCATAAAATTCTTATAGAAAAATTTTATGTTTTAGGTGTGATTTTTCTATTCAGCTGAACAAGCTATTTATAGGGGAAAATGGGGTACTATGCGTGGTAGGTGGGCACTGTGCATTTGGTAGGTGAGAGAGGCTGCGCAAACGTTTTTTTTTTAAAAAAATTTCAATACTTGCACAGTAACTTTGCACAGTAACTTTAAAATTTTCAAAAAGTGAACAGTAATGAACAGTAACTTTTGTCAGCCGATGAATAGTGATTTCCGGGAGTGAACAGTGACTCCGGAGTAACTTTTCCGATGTGAACAGTAACTTCCGTCAGTGAATAGTAACTTTTGAAAAATAATAATATTTATTTTATTTTATTTTATTTTATTTATTCTACCTGTGGATCCAACATATAAAATAATGCTACAACAATGATAACAATAATGTAATAAACATGTTACAGATTATTATTAATTTAAATAATATAAATTACTGTGTATTTGCTACTGTGACAATTATTAGATTCAATAATTTTAAACTACAGTGCACCAACAATTATTGACTCGATGATATGAAATACAGTTTAATGACAATTATTGAATCAATAATGCAAAATACTGTGTAGCAACAATTATTGAATTGATAACATAAAATATTATACAACAACAATTATTGATGAAATGATGTGCAACAGTTAGGGTGTCAATTTCAGATCAATAATATAAGACACTGTGCAATACCGTGTGCTACTGTAGAGTACCGCATGCTACTGTAGAATACCATAAATTACCGTATGCTACTATTCTTTTATCACCAGTATTTAAATAGTTAACACCGTTGACTATTTTTATTTAAAAAGGTTACTTCTGTCGTTTTCTATATCCGACAATTATTCCGTTGTGGGGTCCACCAATAATTAGTTATTTCGGCGCCGTCGTACGACACGAATATTATATTGCGCCGTCGTACGGGCAGAACGAATATTCCCCGACAAAACGAATATTCCCCGACAAAAAGAATATTGTCCAACAAGGTATAATTTGCACGAAACATCCTTAACTTTTAACTTTGTCAATTTAACCACTTACTGTTTCATGAAAAAATATATATGAAGAAAATTAAATTTTATATTTCATAAAATTCGGGGTCTTACAACCTCCCCTCCTTATGAAATTTCGTCCCCGAAATTGACGTACCTGGCATTTCGAAGAGGTATGGATACCTAGACTTCATCTCAGATTCTAGCTCCCAGGTCATTTCCTCAATATCTTGGTTCCTCCATAAAACCTTAACTTGAGGTATAACCTTTGAGCGTAAGATCTGCTCCTTCTTATCTAGGATCTTAACAGGTACTTCCTCATACGTTAAATCTTCTGCTATAACGTCTGGTTCTAACTCAATGACGTGGTTTGGGTCCTTCACATATTTACGTAACATAGATATGTGAAAAACGTTATGGATGCGAGACATACTTGGTGGTAAGGCTAGTCTGTAAGCTACAGTTCCCACCCGATCGAGGATTTCAAATAGGCCAATAAATCGAGGGTTGAGTTTTCCTCTCTTTCCGAATCTCGTAACCCCTTTCCAAGGAGAAACACGTAAGAATACATGATCTCCGACGTTGAATCTCTCATCTCTCCGATGAAGATCGGCATAACTCTTTTGTCGTTCTTGTGCTGTCTGTATTCGTTGTCGGATCATTTGGATCTTTTCGGTCGTCAAGCGTACCAACTCGGGTCCCAACAGTTTTGCTTCTCCTACCTCATTCCAACATACTGGAGAGCGACATTTGCGTCCATATAAAGCCTCGAATGGAGCCATACCTATACTTGCTTGGTAACTGTTGTTGTAGGAAAATTCCACCAATGGCAAGTACTTATCCCAACTTCCTTTGAAATCTAGTACGCAAAGTCTCAAAAGATCTTCGAGGGTCTGGATCGTCCTTTCCGATTGTCCGTCCGTTTGAGGATGGTATGCAGAACTAAAACGTAGTTCAGTGCCCATAGCTTTTTGTAGACTGATCCAAAAGCGTGAAGTGAATCTAGGATCTCGATCAGAAACTATGGAAACTGGCATGCCATGCAATCTCACGATCTCATTTATGTACATACCGGCAAGACGTTCAAGTGAAAAGTTTTCTCGTATAGGCAAGAAATGAGCGGATTTGGTCAATCTATCTACGATAACCCAAATTGCATCTAAGCCTTGAGAAACTTTGGGAAGACCCGTCACGAAATCCATATTGATGTGTTCCCACTTCCATTCGGGAACCTCAAGTGGTTGTAAAGGACCCTTAGGTACTTGATGCTCTGCCTTGACACGTTGACAAGTTAAGCACCTTGAGATAAACTCTGCAATCTCCCTTTTCATATTGTTCCACCAAAATGTATGTCGAAGATCTCGATACATCTTGGTACCTCCAGGGTGGATTGCAAATGGCGTGTTGTGTGCCTCCATCATGATTTTATGCCTTAATTCAGGATCGTTAGGAACACAGAGTCGAGAGTTGACTCGAAGTATTCCTTTCTCGTCGATTCTTGCTTCGGGAATGGTACCTTCTTGTACTTTCTTTATCATGTTTATCAGTTCCGGATCGGTAGCTTGAGCAGCTTTAATTTTATCGATTAAAGCTGGTTCTACTCGCACGTGAGCAATCTTCGAGTGGGTCCCTGGTGTCTTTAGTTCTATCTCCATCTTTTGCAAGTCGTACAAAATACGCTTTTGTGTTGTCAGCAGTGCACTTGTACTCGCATAAGATTTTCTGCTCAAAGCGTCAGCTACAACGTTCGTCTTTCCCGGGTGATACTGGATTGTGTGATCATAATCCTTCAACAGCTCAAGCCAACGTCGTTGTCGCATGTTGAGTTCCTTCTGGGTGAAGAAATACTTGAGACTTTTATGATCCGTATAGATATCCACTTTCTCTCCGTACAAGTAGTGTCTCCAGATCTTCAACGCGAAAACGACTGCTGCCAACTCTAGATCATGAGTAGGGTAATTTTTCTCATAATCTTTGAGTTGTCGAGAGGCATAGGCTATAACCTTTCCATGTTGCATAAGGACACAGCCTAGACCTTTGCCTGAAGCATCGCTGTATATGACAAATTCTCCCGATCCTGATGGAATGGTCAGAACAGGAGCTGAAACAAGTCTCCTCTTGAGTTCTTGAAAACTCTTCTCGTATTCCTCGCTCGAATGATACCGATATCTAATAATCAAACTTTCATCTCTTGGCGTTCTATGGGAGCCATTTGGGCTTTGGAAAAGGGCTTAGTATCGGGTTCAAGATCGATACAGAATTCAATTTCTCGGTTTGGGGATAAGCCAGGAAGTTCCTCAGGAAAAACGTCAGGAACTCATTAACAATAGGAATATCATTCAAGTTTGACGTGTTTTTGTTCAAATCAATGACATAGGCTAAAAAGGTTTGACATCCGTTTTTCAATAAACGAATGACTTTATGGCTAGAAATAATAGTTATAGATTTCAATGGTTTAGTTGCTTGAATTTGCATGACAGGTTGATTAGGAATATGAAAACTAATAATCTTATGGAAATAATCAATTTTAGCATGATGGGTAGTCAACCAATCAATTCCTAAAATCACATCAAATTCATGCATCTCCAAAGAAATAAGGTCAACAGGTAATGTGAGGTTGTTGATTTGAACTAGGCAAGATTTATAGATAGTAAATGTAATAGGTATTTCTCCCAATGAGGTTTCAACTGATAAGACAAGATTTAAGTTTTCAATAGTCAAATTTAAACGTTGAGTACATATAGGTGAGATAAAAGAGTGGATAGAGCCAGTATCTAACAGAGCGTAGAATTCACGAGAATTTATGAATAACTTACTAGTTATCACCTCCTTCGGTTTCTTGACTGTTATCGTCAAATCGAATCCCGAGTACTTCATTCGGATCTTCACGTATTTCAACCATGGGAATACCACTAAATAATTCTCTAACGAACTGTTTCTCGGATTCCTCAACTTCATCAGTAGTAACGTACCAATGATTTCTATAAGAATAGTATTTTCGATAGACTGCAGTTTCCATGATAGTGACTAACTTAACCTGAATTCCTTTAAATTGTAACGCCCAAAAGTATAGAAACATCATTTTTAAATAATCTTGAAACTCATAGCTGGAACACCATAAATCCCAAAGACTAATATGAAAAGTCCATATATTCTGATCCTTTGTTATAGAGCATAACCAGGTGATATGACTCTCCCAATTAGTGAGTAAATTAAAGGCAATAATTTTCGCAAGTTCATTACTTCCTTTAATTGCTTCTAATAATGGATCTGGAACGACTGTAGCAGAACTTTCACCTTCATCCTTACTGGATAGAACACGCATAATTTTTTCCTTAGGCAAATGATTCAACTCTGAGTTTGTAAGAAGATTATTCGTCGCCTCTTGTTTTGCAGCTACATTTGTTTCGGTCATTTCATAGTTAACCTCCTGATTTCCAGATGCCATACTTAACTGTGGTCACAAAATAAATGTTAGTTCAAATAAACTGACTCATCACTTCATGTCCCTATATTCAAATCAACTCATTAGATAATAAAATCTAATTTAGGTGGGACACACTAGTGACCGATTCTATTCGTCTCTCCCCTCCTAGTTCTAACCCCAGATCTCCATTAAAGACCATATCCCTAAGCTCTGATACCAACTGTGACGCCCCCAAATCTAGGCCCACACAGCCCAAACTTGAGTCGTCAAAAGACTACACCAAAATTATTACAATGAAATACAACGTACAACAATACAGTGGATAATACAACACAACTAAGTCTTCTTTATTATTGCCACACTATTTTATAACACGTGAAGACTATGATAGCTATCCCCGCACTCTCACTCCATTCCCCGGCTAGACCCCGTTACGTTCTCATCTCCTGTTGAAAAACAATGGAACGAAAAGAAAGGGTGAGCTCAAATAGCCCAGTAAGAAATATCATGACTAAGATAATGACGAATAATTTATCATTAGCCTTCAACAGTTGAGTTCTTGATAGAATACAATAGACTACAAGGTTTATATCAAAAACTGCAGTTAAATTCTTAAACAACGTTCAGATCAATAATAGCAGCGGAATGAGTAATCTATTAGAAGAATAATGCAGACTATAATGTCCACTCGGTTCTCTTTTTAGGAAAAACATCATCAACTTTTATCATCTGAAATATCATTAGTCAAGATAATACAACTTCACAGTTCCTGGTCATAATCATACAGATCAACAGTTCGTCTTTGCACTACGGGCCAAAGACATTCAATATAACACCAACGGTCATGATTATACCAGATTCAGCCTTTGGTCATAATCATACCAATCAACAGTTCATCTTTGCACTACGGGCCAAAGAGAACATTAACCACGTGTCATAAAAGACACCGAACAGATGTATCGCCTTTAACCTAGTATATCGCCTTTAACCTATCATCTGTTCAACAATTATATCACATCTGTGCCCCCGGCCACAGATATTCACAACAGCTTGATTCTTGATGATTAATACAAATAACAGTGATACAAATGATGAACAGAAGAACAGGATAAACAATAAGTATCGGAAGTTTACTTTGTGCAGATTCAAATAATGTCCAAATTGCCAACATGATGTGGAGTGAAATTTAAAAATGATATTCAAGATCCACAGTTCAGAATAACGATTACAGTTCAATAGAAATGTTCAGAAAATAGGAAGGTTCAGTTGAACTAATGAAATTCAACTATTATGGAACATATAATATTTTCAGGAATTATAGAAGCAATAGTTCCATAATAAGTTTCGATTTAGGTGTATGGAAGAAAGTAATATCCCTTACCGTAGCAGGTTTGATTAACAAAAGGTGAAGGAAATTAATATCCCTTACCATAGTAAGTTTGAATAATGGAAGATGAAAAAGATGGTATCCCTTATGAGTATAAAGGAAAATGATATCACTTACGAATATGGAATAAAAGTGTCATGTGATAATTCGTGTAGACAAATTATTTCCACACGAGACAAATAACAAGGGTTATTCACCAACAGGCGATAATCCGCACCGTAAGGTTATTCCCATCAATTTGAATACGAATAGTTATTCACCAAACAGGCGTAATCCGCACCGTATGGTTATTCCCACAATTTAATAGAATTTGAACACGAAGAGTTATTCACCAAACAGGCGTAATCCGCACCGTAAGGTTATTCTCAAAGATTAATAAGGAATGAATACATAAGGTTATTCACCAACAGGCGGTAAACCGCGCCGTAAGGTTATTCCCACAATTTAATACATGGAAATAAATGGCACAAGAAAGAAACGATATTATTTTCGAGAATCAAAGAATGATAATCCCTTCAAGTAAGAAAGAAAATAATATCCATTTATGATGATGAAAAGAGTGATACCCCTTACCGTAGTAAGTTTAAGAGTGTGAAAAGATTGATATTCCTTACCTTAACACGTGACTGGATATTGATTTAAATGAGGTTGATCAACCTATATATTTATAATATAAATTAGTAATTACCACATATAAATTTCAAAGTGTATGATAACTCGTATATTATGAACTATCAAAATTATATATATTTAACATAATTTTTGTAGTATAATATAATAACTTTAGAATAGTTTTTAAAATAATATTTCAAAATAAATCTTCTAAAGAAAGCTTTTAAAAATGAATCTTCTAATAGAAGAGTCTTCTAAAGGAAGATTTGTGAATACCGTGAAAAATAGGAATTTATAAAATTACTACTCTTTAATAAAAGACTTACTTGAAAAATTTCTGCACTCCTTTTGGCTTTCAAACTCTCAAAATAACCTTACTATTCTCAGAGAAAACTCATAAAATTCTTATAGAAAAATTTTATGTTTTAGGTGTGATTTTTCTATTCAGCTGAACAAGCTATTTATAGGGGAAAATGGGGTACTATGCGTGGTAGGTGGGCACTGTGCATTTGGTAGGTGAGAGAGGCTGCGCAAACGTTTTTTTTTTTAAAAAATTTCAATACTTGCACAGTAACTTTGCACAGTAACTTTAAAATTTTCAAAAAGTGAACAGTAATGAACAGTAACTTTTGTCAGCCGATGAATAGTGATTTCCGGGAGTGAACAGTGACTCCGGAGTAACTTTTCCGATGTGAACAGTAACTTCCGTCAGTGAATAGTAACTTTTGAAAAATAATAATATTTATTTTATTTTATTTATTCTACCTGTGGATCCAACATATAAAATAATGCTACAACAATGATAACAATAATGTAATAAACATGTTACAGATTATTATTAATTTAAATAATATAAATTACTGTGTATTTGCTACTGTGACAATTATTAGATTCAATAATTTTAAACTACAGTGCACCAACAATTATTGACTCGATGATATGAAATACAGTTTAATGACAATTATTGAATCAATAATGCAAAATACTGTGTAGCAACAATTATTGAATTGATAACATAAAATATTATACAACAACAATTATTGATGAAATGATGTGCAACAGTTAGGGTGTCAATTTCAGATCAATAATATAAGACACTGTGCAATACCGTGTGCTACTGTAGAGTACCGCATGCTACTGTAGAATACCATAAATTACCGTATGCTACTATTCTTTTATCACCAGTATTTAAATAGTTAACACCGTTGACTATTTTTATTTAAAAAGGTTACTTCTGTCGTTTTCTATATCCGACAATTATTCCGTTGTGGGGTCCACCAATAATTAGTTATTTCGGCGCCGTCGTACGACACGAATATTATATTGCGCCGTCGTACGGGCAGAACGAATATTCCCCGACAAAACGAATATTCCCCGACAAAAAGAATATTGTCCAACAAGGTATAATTTGCACGAAACATCCTTAACTTTTAACTTTGTCAATTTAACCACTTACTGTTTCATGAAAAAATATATATGAAGAAAATTAAATTTTATATTTCATAAAATTCGGGGTCTTACACTTTTTTATTGCTATTCAAAACAGATCGTTGAAAATTCAAATAGATATGAGACGTAAGGCTTTTCAAGTTTTTCTAAGTAACTAACTTCCTTCAATATAAAGGGAATGAACATATGGTGAAAAGCCCGCCCTACTTTACTTTATTTTAAAGTGTGATCTATGTTCCCATCGTACCTAGATTACAAACAAAAACATTCAGTTAGTTCAGTTTGTTAAAAAACAAATATGATTCAGAGAAGAATCATTCAAAATTAGAAAAGAAACAAGAATCACATTCTATCCAATATTAGGCCTTTAAGCAGAACGTTATTTACAAAAGCAACCTTTACTCTGATAGAATGGATATGTCTTGGGACGAAAAGATTCGAACATTCGAATAGCGAGACCAAAACATGTTGCCTTACCACTTGGACACACCTCATTTAGATTTCTATTCGACAATAATAAAGAATAATGTTAGTATTGGGTTTTGGTCAATTCCAATCCAAATTTCTATAGAAAATCTCTATAAAATAGATTGGATTCTTGCTAGAATTTTAACACGTGTAGATATAAAATTTAATTGAATTCATTGATCATTACATATAATTCAACTAAGATATTCTATGAAAGTATGTTTTCTTCTATTCTTCTTTGAGAATTGGAGGATTTTTGATTGGGTGCGTTCAAAGAAAAAGAAGGATTTTTTGCCTACCGTACTTTAACTTCATTTTTTCTTATATCAATAACTCAATCAAAATGCAATTATCTCCAAGAACAAAATGTCTAACATTCTTAATATCTTTAGTTTGATATGTATCTGCCTTAATTCTGACATTTATTCGAGTGGTCTTTTCTTAACCAAATTGCCAGAGGCCTATGCTTTTTTGAATCCAATCGTAGATCTTATGTCAATCATACCTTTGTTTTTTTTTCTCTTAGCCTTTGTTTAGCAAGCCGCTATAAGTTTTCGATGAGATTTTTAATACCATCCTCGAAAATTCATGATTTATTCGAGAAAAAATTCTAACAATTAATAAAATCAAATAGGTCTTATAGTATGAACCTTCGATTCAAACATTGAAAGCCTTGGATAGCCGTGATAAATCCAAATCTGGCTCATCCCATATCCCTCATTCTGACATTTTTCCAGTGAAATAATATTGGGGTTAGGTTAGGGTCCCTCATAATATATAATTTGGGAGTATGAAAGAAATTTTTGATAATGAAAGACTCTTAGTATAACTGAATTTGAATTTATGAAATTCTTTTCTGTTTCTAGAAAGCACTTCATTTATTAGTGTCAATATATTTGGTATAAAAATGGCGAATCTCTTTTCTTGTTATTTTTTTCCAAAAAAAAGATCTTGGAGCTTGTGTAATGCCTACTCTCAAACTTTTCGTTTACACAGTAGTGATATTATTTGTTTATCTCTTTATCTTTGGATTCCTATCTAATGATCTGGGGCGTAATTCTAGACGCGAAGAATAAAAGTAGGTTTTTTGTTTTTCTTACTTGATTTTAAATTTTCTTAGGGTTTTTTTTATCTATTCGACACATTTAACTAAGAAAAAAATAAAAGGATAGACGAAATTTTAAATTTTCTAAGGGTTTTTTTTATCTATCCACCGCTTTAGTTCATTTCACTATCTCTCCCAATTGAAAAAGATAATTATTATGTTACATTACAGATGAAATAAGGATTGAAAAAAAATCTTCTTTTCTCTTTTTTTTTATATTATTTATCTATATTATATATCTACAACTTTTATTAGCAATTCCATTTAGATCAAGTAAGGGCTTAAAGGATTCAATAGAAAGAAAAAAAAAGAGGACCTTTTTGCTTTGATTTTGTTCGAAAGACCCCTTTTTTATTTTCATGCCTAGCCTGGTACTACCTAGTCGGACCTTTTTTGTTCCAACAAATCGTAGGTAAAATAATTTATCCGATTTAAAAACAAAAAAGGTTTGTTATTAAAGCAACAACAAAAAGACAAAGAAACATTTTAATTCTCATTATATAAAATCAAAGTGTCATTTCATATTATTCTTTCTTTCTTTTTTATTTCCTTGACAACCTTATTCTTATTCTTACTAGAATAAAAAAAGAAACTATGAATTTTTAAACAATGCATTTTTATTTTATTTTATGATTTCAGTGTTTTTGCCAAACCGTATCTATCAAAACTTCTCCAGGAAAAGAAAAGATAGAACTTGTTATTTAATTATTTAAATGAGCCCTCTTTTCTTTTTATAAATTTTATTCAATTTAAATCCTCACGAAAAATGTCAATACTCTAAATTTTATGATTCTAACTTGATTACGCTTAATTCCCCTGTTCGACAAAAGGCCCTTTTGTATATAATAATCGCATCGTAGCGGGTATAATTTAGTGGTAAAAGTGTAATTCGTTCTAGTAATCCCCTTAAATAGTTAATTTAATCATTTACGTCTGAATGATAGATTCGAGGAAAAATATAAATTCTCGTGATTTGTATCCAAATATCACTTAAAAATTAAAAAATGGATTATGAAATTGCCAAACAAAAAATTTGAAATTGATCAATACTTTCAATTGAATGAGAATGAGTATGAGTAAAGGATCCATGGATGGAGATAGAAAAGTAGATTTATAATCGTTACTAAATCTTCAAAAAAAAATTATTTGTAAAAACGAAATTGAAGTAAAATAGCATAGTTTTTAAACGATAATTTTTATTTATTAGAGTTATCGATATATTATTTTAGCCAAATAAAAATTATTTATATATATTCAAATTATACTTAAATAATTAAATTCTATAAAAAAAATTATCAAAATAAATATTTTAAGAGTCAAAAAAAAAAAAAAAAAAAGTGACCGTTCACAATTTTTGATCCCAAAAAACGCCCCCCCTGCATTTTTTGATATATTTATGAGCTAGTAAGACACCCAAACCACCCATCTCAGAACATATACAGGGTCTTGACCAATTACCGACTAACTAACCTATTTAATGTGGCTTCAAACGCCCCGCAACCAACCAACCAATCCCATTCAATACTTATTAAACAATCATTAATGATAAAGTCTTTTTCACGATAGATTTAAACAAGATTTGCAGTATCCCCATACCGTTGTACTCTTTTCTATTATATAAATGGCTTAAAATATAATTATATATATTAAAATAGTTATTAAATTGTGACTAATTTTTTTAAAATAATATTTATATAATAATTAATTTTTTTAATTGTTATAATATAAGTTTAAATTAATGAGATTTAAAATATTAGTCGAACTCAAAATCGTAGTATTAAAAAATCTACCGACTATTTTGTTATAGCGACCATTGATCGAATCTATTAAAATATAAATTAATTCCAACACTTTTTGAATTAAAAATATTTGTATTTCCCCCTTCCTTTAACTATATCTAGGAAAGATATTACATTTTTACCGATGTAGTTCTCTGTCTTACAGATGCACATTAGACGAAACTTTCCTAAGCTTGTATGAATGGAATAAAGTGTGAGAGAAAAATTAAAAAAATTGGAGAAGAATCGCGAACTAAATTAAAAAAAATAAGTAAAAAGGAGAGGAAATGTACTAATTATGTAGTTTTAGTTACTGTTTTGAAATAAGGTTGAATTTTTTCACATACTGTTAAAAGGTGCCAAATCGAAGCACTGTATCCATTCCAAAAGTATTTTCATTTTTGACGGTGTGTATGACCTTTTATCCGACAAAATATATATAAGAAGGTACAAATAATTAACCATTTTTAATATTGTACTCGTCCCTCTATTTTAAAATATAATATAATTATTAATAATAATTTAATTTAATTTAAATTTTAATAATATATTTTTTATAATTTTGAATTATATGTGTAAGCTTCTTTCCGTGTCCGTTATCATTTTCTTTTGTGCCCTTAAATTCCTCCTATATATATATTAATTAAGCTTGGGGTTAGGTGGAAAACTATATTCGATCTTCATCCTGAAAAAAGGATGTCATGGAAAAGAAAATTCCAAAGTAACAAAACCCATAGAGTACTTTTGCATGATTTATCTTCATCCATGGAGGTCCCTTTTAGCTGTTCATTGTGTGGTTGAAGCAAATTCTTTGTGAATTTGCCCCCTACTTTTTAATTATTTTTGTAAAACGATTAGAAATAAATTAATGCAATAAAAAATTAATTATTATGTGATTCTTATTTTCAAGGAGAAACCGAAAAACAACCGCACCTCTCTCTCTCTGTGTGTATCTCTCGCGTTATATAGCTCTCATAGTATAGATGTGTTCAATAAAAATACGATATATACGGTAAATATGAGCTTTGCAACGTCCAATGATCTCGATAATGATTTTTACAAATAATGGTGGGACCCATCACTTATATGGTGAGTCCCATTATTTTTTATAAAAATTATTGCATGAATTATTGTAAAACATCATTACTCATATATTTTTTTAATAAATATTTACTATATATGAGGGGAAAAAAAAGAGGAAAATATTAAAGCAATATTAAATAAAAGCAGCGGACAAGGAAATGCATAAAAATTAATGAAAAGACGTACTAAAATCTTGCCATCACTCCCTTGTCTCCTCACAATATCACATCATCATAATATCGGGCTTAAATCCTCTGTTTCGGAAATTTCTATTTTTCTCCTTCCTACATTCTCAACCCTTAAATATATCTTAATTTTTAAAATTTCAAAATTATAAAACACAATTCAAGAGTTCCAAAACAATTGAGAATAGAGGAACAGAGAATTTTAGTAACGGAGGATCTGGTACCATGCTTCTCTTTCTCTCTGGGTTCATGCAGCCAAGAATGGAGAGAAAATGGATGATGTTCCTTGTGATTTGTTTGGTTTTGTTAGGGATTAATTCGGACAGGACACGGGCAGAAGATGATGATAGGCTCCTAAGTCCATCAGCTCTGAAAATGTTTGTTGACGAGGTTCCTGATATGCCCAGAATCTCTGCTTTTCATGTTTTAGACGGTGTTTCTGTTCCCAAGTCACTCAAGATTGGCATGTTTTATAAGAAATGGGTAAGTTAATAGCTCATCTTTCTTTGATATGGCGGCTACACTTAATTTTATTATTTATTTATTTATTTTTGCATCATATGCTCTTTCTGTTATATACTCGAAGGAACTAATTAATTATACAGTATTACAATGCCCTTAAATTGGAGGGTCTTTTTTTTTTTATTATTATTGAATTGAATTGCTTACAATGCCCTTAAATTGGAGGTGTGCATAATTAAGTGGCCTCTTGCTGGAATATTACTCCTTTCTCTTGATTGAATTGCTTACAATCGTAAAATCTTTTTCTTTTTTTCCTCCTTTTATTGAGAATAACGAAATTATGATGGCCTCGACGTTATTTTCTATTATTATCACTCCGTTTTAGATTTTTTTTTTTATTATTGGTGGCTTGAACGAATAATTCTGTACGTGGCTTGAACAAAAAATTATGTATTTAATAATATTTTTTAAAAAGTCTAACTATTATATTAATTAAAATAAAATATGTACACGCCAATTTCGTATTTTAAAATTTGGTAAATTAACTTTAAAAAATAATTAAATGTGGAACCGAAGGAGTATTACTTTTTGACATACAGTTATATATCTGGACAATATCATTACTCGGACGAGAAATTCCATTCATGCATAACAATTAACAAACGAAACGAGATTCTATGCTTGTGTTTACAAGAACTTCCACAGACATAGGAAAAATAACCATTCTTGTAGTATTTGTTTTGTCACTATAACTCCCTTATCAATGCAGCCCTCCCTTGGATTTCACATCATTTGTTCATCCTGTTGACTTTTTATATTCTACCATACCAAATAGATTTGGATAATTATTACCAATAAAACATCTTCTTGGTTGTTCTTAGTGTAATTTATTCCACATCTAGATGAGTTGTTCAAGATTTCAAGTTGAAATTATGGAATTGTAAATGGGGGTTCACCCAACCTAAGAGGTTTTCTAATAATGTTCTTGTTAGTCCTATATAGGAAATGACTAAAAAATTATTGGAATACTTCAAGTAAGTTAATGCGAGACTTTGGGGCCTTGTTATACTAGTGGATTAAATGATAATTAATTATTTGCTATTCTTTAATATTTCTTTCGTTTTGTCTCAGCATATAATTTTTGGTTGACTTGTACACATATTAAGAAAGGAAATAACATGACAAAATTATCCGCATTTAAATTCTAATTTAATTATATAATTTTTTGTATATGACAAATGATACTCCATAAATATGTATAGAGAATATAAATATGATAATTAATACTAAAAATATTATAGACAAATTATGATAATAAAATAAATTATTTAAAATAAGTATACATTTAATTTAAAAGGGTGAGACTAGGGAGTAATATAAATTAGGCATGTCTATATTTACACGTGTGCGCACAAATGTATATACGTAGGCGGAGACTATTTGGAGCAATAGCTTCTTTGATTCCTCCTGGCTCCTGAGGCTTTTGCTATGAATAATGTTATTTGGTACCAGCTTGGTAGCCGGTTACATTTGTGTTCTTGCTTGATGTCCTTAATATATATGGTTGTTTATTATTCTTGCAGAAATTTCATAGGGATCTGCCACCAACTGCAGTGTTTGCCTATGGTACATCCAAGACCACAGCAACAGTCCCTGGTCCAACAATCGAGGCCCTCCATGGAGTCGATACTTATGTGACTTGGCAAAATCACCTCCCTTCAAAGCACATACTTCCATGGGACCCAACAATCCCAACTGCCATGCCTCGCACAAAGCAGGGCATTCCTACGGTGGTGCACCTCCATGGCGGCATTGATGAACCGGAGAGTGATGGACATGCTTACTCGTGGTTTACGGCCGGATTCAAAGAGCGAGGGCCCAGTTGGACTAAGAAAAAATATCACTACCACAACAATCAACAACCAGGAAATTTATGGTATCATGATCATGCCATGGGATTGACCAGGGTCAACCTTCTTGCTGGCTTGATTGGATCGTATATCATTCGTCATCATGCTGTTGAGGCCCCACTTGGGCTACCCCATGGAGCTGAATTTGATCGACCGTTGATTGTATTTGATCGTAGTTTTCGCACCGATGGTTCGTTATACATGAATGCTACCGGAAACAATCCATCCATACATCCTCAGTGGCAGCCTGAATACTTTGGTGATGCCATCATTGTTAATGGTAAGGCATGGCCCCACATGATCGTACGGCGGAGAAAATATCGGTTTCGTATCATCAATGCAAGCAATGCTCGGTTCTTTAGATTCTACTTCACCAATGGTCTTGGATTCATCCACGTGGCATCTGATTCAACCTATAATGAACGACCAGTGGAGATCAACAAGATACTCGTGGCCCCATCAGAAATTGCTGACGTGGTCATTGACTTTTCAAAGTCGAAATCCGATTGGGTTATTCTAGCCAACGATGCAGCATATCCATATCCATCTGGAGATCCGGCCAATGAAGTCAATGGCAAAGTCATGAAATTCATAATCAAGCCACATCAGGAAAATGACACTTCTATAGTGCCCAAAAAATTGGTAAAATACCCATCGCCTGATTTATCCGGTGCTTCAGTCACAAGATATATAGCTATGTATGAGTACGTGAGCGCCGTTGATGAGCCTATTAATTTGAAAATAAATGGAAAAACCTTCGAAGCCCCTGCGACCGAAAAGCCGAAGGTGGGGACCACAGAGATTTGGTACGTGATTAATCTAACGGAGGATAATCACCCGTTACACATCCATTTGGGTCTTTTTACCGTGCTAGAACAGATTGAGTTGTTAAATTTGGAGGAGTTCAAAAAGTGTATGACGAAGATCAACGATGCAGTGAAGTGCCAAATAAGCAAGTATGCACGTGGCAAAAAGTTAGCGGTGGTAGCTCATGAGAAAGGGTGGAAGAATGTGTACAAGATGACACCCGGATATGTTACGAAGATAGCAGTGAGATTTTCTTACATACATGCGAATGCATCGTATCCCTTCGACGCAACTGCAAATCCCGGTTACGTGTACCATTGCCACGTAAGTTTATTTTATTAATTTTATTTTTTGTTTTTTATATGAAAAAACTATGTTATTGTCATTTTCAAATCTTACAATGAGGCTCACCTTATTCGTTTATTTATAACGTTCGTAATTTCTTTGATTTCTCCGGATATTTGTTTCACATTTGTTATGTACAAGTTCATTTTTTGATGAATAAGCATTTTCATCTCATACAATTGCAGATTTTGGATCATGAAGACAATATGATGATGAGGCCCTTGAAGTTTGTTCGTTAAAAAATTCTGATGTATTGTGCACATTGCAGATTGAATTGGCTTTTGAAGCTGCTGCTTTCTTTGTTTTGTACCCTGGTCGACGACATAAGAAAGTTGTGTATGCATGCCAAGCTTGAAATGATTTTTGGTTAATTATTAGTGTTCATAGGTTTAAGACTGTTAATGTTGTTGATTGCTTAGAGTTTTGTTTGATTTTTCATGGGTATACAAGATGTACTTAATGCTGACATATTAACTCACCACCAGGCTAGCTATATATTTCAATGTACTTAATTCACTTATTAGTGTGCTAAAAGTTTACTGTTTGATTGTCCAATGCATTATTCATTGGAGATTCAACAATGAACATTTTGTGAGCTATCTGTCTAATGAATAAAAGAGAGCACCAGTTTTGTTATATCGCTGAACGTCAGTTCCGAAATCAGTTTAACTAGAAATAATAATGTGTATTACTCTTTGACGTGTTCAAATTCTCTGAACATTTTAATGTTTAATCAGTTTGGTACTCTATATATCATCTATCTATACGATTGATTAGAGGTTTGCTCGCCATTTGGTACCCTTTTTTCTTCTACTAAGTGATGTACTCCCTCCGTTCCAAAATAAAATCAGAGATACATTTTGTAACGTGACGACTTTTAAGGAAAATTTTATTTTCTTAATCGAGCATATCCCTAACATTAGTTAAAAATGCAGTAATAGTGGCGTGATTATATAAATTTTGAGCTTCACTACAAAGGGACTGTTATGGTTGAATATAACACCTTTGCAGGTGGAGAAGTGGGCTGATCAGAAAAGCGGGCAATCAACAGGGAGGATAAAACATCCTGATTCCCTACTAATTAAGAGCTGCACAGACGTTAATTGGTTGGTCTACAGCGAATGCTATTGCAGTTGTGGCACGGTTCTCAGATGATGATGCTGAAGACAGAGATGATTATCGACAAGGGATGGTAATATATTCAAATGGTTGATAGCACTTGTACGCACACGATTTTCTCAACATGGACTCCACTTTTGTCCCAACTATCATTTTTTGAGACTAAATGCTGTAATTGGGAACTTAGCACTTGGCAGTGTTACACATTCTTTTCAACTAAATTCAACTCACTAAGCCTTGTCCCAAACTAGTTACCGTCGGCTAGGTGAATCCTTTCCCTACAATCTAATACTATATACAGGTCTAAGCCATTTTACCTTATTATACTAATACTATAGCCATTAAACCTTATTATTTTTCTACTATATTATGCTGCTTATTCTGCAGGGAATAGATCAAATGGCTGGAGTGGAGGGAGTTATAAGCCATCTAGTGGTGAAGAATTTTGGGATCCCCTGTGCACATGCTCCTGTTTCATCACCTCTTTCCCTAGGCATGACATTATGTCCAAAATCAGCTGCTGAAGAGGTGATTACATTCTTTTAAGAAGCAAAGAACAATTTTCTCCCTGAGATGTACCTATTGAACAATCTGGCTTTGGTAAATAATTTTACAAGTGGAAACAAACATGCAAGAAACAACAGAAAGTTCAACTTATATAGCGGGTATGAAGAATGAATGTATGAACATTGACATGTTTAGGGAAATTGTTAGCCATTGTATTTCTTTGGGAGTCAAAATGTAAGTATGAACACTGACACTAGGGTTGGAGCATCTCTAAGGTGGTAAAACTCTAATACGACTAAAGTACCATTTGTCTACTATTGGTTGATTGTATATGATCTTAATTGACGAAGAATTGTGAAACTGACAATTCTTTAGAATGCTAACATCAGAATTGCGGTGACGTGCAACATCTTACAACGTTGATTCCTTCGCCGCCCCCCCCCCCCCCCCCCCCCCCCCCCCCCCCCTAGGCATGACATTATGTCCAAAATCAGCTGCTGAAGAGGTGATTACATTCTTTTAAGAAGCAAAGAACAATTTTCTCCCTGAGATGTACCTATTGAACAATCTGGCTTTGGTAAATAATTTTACAAGTGGAAACAAACATGCAAGAAACAACAGAAAGTTCAACTTATATAGCGGGTATGAAGAATGAATGTATGAACATTGACATGTTTAGGGAAATTGTTAGCCATTGTATTTCTTTGGGAGTCAAAATGTAAGTATGAACACTGACACTAGGGTTGGAGCATCTCTAAGGTGGTAAAACTCTAATACGACTAAAGTACCATTTGTCTACTATTGGTTGATTGTATATGATCTTAATTGACGAAGAATTGTGAAACTGACAATTCTTTAGAATGCTAACATCAGAATTGCGGTGACGTGCAACATCTTACAACGTTGATTCCTTCGCCGCCCCCCCCCCCCCCAAAATCATTAAAAAGTAGGGCCTGACACGAATTCGTGTCAGGCCCCACTTTTTAATGGCAAGATGGAATGTAGTGTTTTATGTTGTTTTCTAATGTTGTGTGTGTAAACTTATTCCCACAATATATGGTCAAGAAGTCTGAGTCATTAGAAAGGGGTTGCATATTGGCAAGTGATGTTGATAGTCATTCTTCCTCTAGATGCTTGTGGAGGAGATGGTGCTCTTGCATTTGAAAGTCTTAAAAGAAACAAGGTGCAGACAAAATACTATCCTCAGTTTCTTATTTTATGATTTATATTTGCCTGGTTGAGTGTGGAAACGAAAGGTTGGATGGATAGAAAAATGGCTTCTGTTGCTCGTCTAGTCTTTATTCTCTAGCTTGTAAGTTCACTATCAGCAAAAGGTGTTCAGGTGCTAGTATCTTTTTAACTATCTAAACTGAATTTAATGCAGCCCCTCATAATTACAGTGGAAGAAATGAAATAGTTCTGAATGATTCAGCAGATAAATTGACAAATGTTATGGGAGGCTTCTTGTGCTAGGCACGATTAAGTTTGTTCTTGCCAAATATCAGTAGTGCTTATTACAATTCTAGCTTGCAGTGATACCTCAACTAGCATTCGCCATTTGCTTTCTCAAGAACTTAATTGTTCCTTTTTTCAGAAATTGCAAATGAAGGATCCTTTCAGTTTTTAATGTGAATATCATATCACCTGATTGTCAATTTATAATTATCCTTGTATAAGGCTGAAAATTATTCTTTGCTTCCAACTGATACATATGTATTTTTTCTCTTTATTGCGCTTAAAGCTTAACATTAAAGATTTGGTTTCATAGAAAGCTGGATTTCTATTTCAGGTAAACGTTTCCAACTATTGGGAAGCCATAGGTGTTGTTGCAGCTCACAAGGCTGGAGTAGACCCAAATTCTCTTCGAAGGAGCAGAATCAAGAACATCCGGCAAAGGTCATTCGATACTTCTAATGGCATGCTGTTTCAACTGCCAGTAATTTTCTTTTATTAAGTTCATAAATTTATTTTGAAAATATTATTCAAATGTTAAAACAAAACGTTATTTGCTGCACTGTAGATCTTAAAATAGTTGTACTTTTAATGTGAAATACATGAAATCTGCTGATGTATTGATATCTATCTTCTTCTTTTTTTTTTTGTAAAATGAAATATTTAGTGTACTTTTTGACACATTTCACGGTATGCCCGTGTGAGTATATGGTTATCCAAGTCCTTGAGCTCATGGCATTGTGCAACTTTGCATGCTGAATTAATTTACTTGTGAACAAGCGAGGACAAGTGAGTTTTCAAAGTCAAATATCAACTTCCGGCAAGTCAAATATTCTGTACCCTTGTCTGGAGCTCTGGAAGTTGAGAGGAGGCACCAATCACATATTTTTCAGAAAGGTAGTTGAATCGCTCAAGTCTCAACAGTAGTCTTACAAGTCAAATGTTGTGATATCGGTTACACTGTCTCAGTACATTTGTTTCTGCGAGTTTTAATAAATCAATCTGTTTCCATTGGCCAGAGGCCCAGAGTAATACTTATCTCCGATGGCTTGCTGGCTTACCTTAAGAAGCTTTCTTATGGTGGTGATACTGATGCATCAATCCCACAGGTCTTTATTCTGTCATCTTTTATTCTATCTTTCCAAGGTTCATATATATAGTTGCTTCTTAATGGCAATACCTACTAGTAAAAACATGAGATTTGTATATTGGGACTCATTGATATATACATCCAACTGCTATTCTACAAGCTAAACTTATTTCAATCGGATCACAGTATTTATTTTATGTCGTTCTCGGGTAAGAATTTAATTGCTACAACTGGTTGTTGAGCAAACTCATGAAAGAAATTGGCTGTGTGAAAAATGGGACACATGCTTACTTAAGGGACAATATTGTTAAGTTCGTGCTATAAATTAATGATGTCTTTTTATTAATTGACAAATCAAGTTTTATAATACTATCCATGGTTTATCATCTTAACTAGGCTAGTTAGTCTCAATTTATTTTAAGACCCTAGGATTAGAAGGGTTTTGTAATTATACCTCAATACACTTACGTTTGGATTGAAGGAATGAAATGAGTGAAAGAATAAAATAGAGAACGGAATGAAATGAGAAGTGGAACGGTTCATTCAATTCTAATTAGAATGAGTCATTCTATACTCTCGTCAAAAAATAAAATTCATAAATTTAGGAGTAATGTAAATAGTCCATTCTATTCTAATAGGACAACCAAATACAATTTTTTTTATTTTATAAAAATAAGTCATTTCATTCCCATTTTTATTCTTTTAATCCAAACATAGCGTAATATTAATATTGAAAATGCAACTACCCGCAATTATTCAGTCCGATACATGTAAGAAACCGTGACTAAATTGAATAACATCTGTTTATGAAATCAGCAAGATGGAGACTAGAAACTCATTTTGATTTTGGTCACTGATTTTCATGGAGCAAATGACCAATGGTGACAGTGCAGTTGGATTAGGCACTAATGCTTTTATGATTTGTTATAACTATTCAGTAACGGACGAAACCCACGGGTTTCCTTTTTCTTTGGTCTACGCACATATTTATTTATTTATGGTCCCTACTAGGTTCATATATTATTCAATACTCAGATATTTGTTTATAAAAAATATATTTAAGATTAAATTATTTATATTAATTTAATACTATTTCAAACTATTTTATCTCATAACGGGAGATTAAATAATCCTATGGACTATTTTTTTTATTATTCCTAAGATTATTTATGTGAAATTATATAATTCCATGAAAAATTTGGGATTAATAGTCCTCCTCATTTTAAACTATTAAATGGCTTGATGAGACTAATAATCCAACATTAAAATATTAATAATCCCTCATCAAATGATTAAATAGTATAAAGTAGTATTAAATTAACGTAAATAATCCAATTTCAAGTATATTTTTTACAAACAAATATAACCTAAGTGATAATAAGTTTACCCACTTTAATTATATAAGGTTGGACCCCATTTTTTTCAATTTTATGTTAACCATGTTTGAAGGGGTATTTAAAATTCAGTTTTTAGTAACTCTATATCTGCTTTAGTGGTTTAGAGATCTCTGAAGGGATATTAATCGTTTTTATAAATATTCCTAGCATACTTAACTTTATTCTACACTTCTACATCTTTTAGGGTCCTAAAACGTTTTACTATACAAAGTTTATAAGTTTGCCTCTCAGAAATCCTCGCTATTAACAATATAACTTCATTCCTAACATGGAAGGATGAAGATGGGCACAAATTTTTAAAAGAGTTAGTCATTTATAAGTAATATTAAGAAAAATAGAAGAATCTTCCTGAGAACAAAGGAAATTTGGAGATGGATGAGAAGATCAATGTTGATTTTGCTACTAGATAAGAACTATGGCTCTTTTTTCTTTTCGAAAATTTCAATTTCATAAATGAAGCTGCTCATGCTTTTTCTCTCTAATTATACCTAAAATGGACATTTTAATCGATCTCGATCAAACAGTTAGAAGAGTAATGGCATGTGATTTCCCTAGCGCGTATATTTTGGAGATTTCTCCCCTTAAACAAATTAAAATCCTTTAGATGCCCGGTAAATCAGACTGTAAAGCCCCCTTATAAAAAAAATTCAAAATTAGGTTTGCACTGTCATCTAGGTCAAAGCTCACTTTTTAGAAATCTATACGGATTCAGTGGATACCACTAGCCCATATTTAAACAAATCACTCCTCTTTATCTGAGTTTTACTTTCAGTCGTTATAGTCTTCAGACTTTTGCAACTTACTGTCTTCGGTCGTTATAGTTTTCGAACTCCCGAAATCCCACTGCCTTTAATCGATGTAATCTTCGGACTTCCAAAACCTACTATTTTCGGTCGTTGTAGTCTTCGGACTCCTAAAGCCCATTAGACATAGTCTTTAAACTTTCGAAACCTACTACTTTCAGTTAATATAATTTTCGGACTCCCAAAGTTTATTGTCTTCGGTCCTAAAAGCTTTTAGGGCTCCGAAAGCCTTTTCCTCTATCCCTTCACCTCATTTCATATGTTGCAGAGGTGGAGGGCAATATTGGACTACGTATTTACTAGCATAAATGAATTGTTTATATTAAGTCTTTAGCATAAATGAGGACTATTTAGTCCTATAAGTTTGAGTTTACTGTCTTATCACTTAAAGTACTAACTAATTAGTATATTTAATACTAATTTGTATGATAATTATCTTTTTTAATATGATCTATACTACACAATTCCTAATAAAAATTGTGATCCTATTAAGAAAATGTGACTACTATAAATATAATGTGAACAATAAAGCTATATATATGATATTATAGTATACTAAATACTTTTTCTTTTCATTGTTAACATATCTTGAAGCTTATATTTAGTCTCACACCCGAGGTATCCCTCGGTAGTCCAAACCGTCAAGTACTTTTAGGTAATTTTTTCTGTACAGATTTACGTTCAAGTCGGTAGTTGAACGTGTGGACAAATTCGAGCGTTAACACTTGTAGTTGAAAAAAAAAATGTTGTTTCACTACTATCAATTTTTTTTACATTTTTAGTGTTAATAAAAATTTTCCTTACTCATCACAGCTTGGTCAAGTTTTTTACATGTTTTGTTTAACTAGAAAGATTCGAACGAAGGACTTCAAGAAATTTCTTTATCCAAGATATAAATGGTTGAATATATATGCCTATTCCAAACGCGGTCATTGATATCTTCCTCGACGTGTTCAAGATGCGTCCAGGTTGGCCCAAAATGGGGAACAACTGATTATTGGTTAAGAGTATAAAACACTTCGACAGACATAAATTGGCCTTCAATCAAGGGGAGGCCATTGAATTATGGCATAAAAAACCAAAGACTTTTTAGTACTTTATTAGTGGTATTATTATTACTTTTATTTAATTTATAGAAGAAAAAAAACTGGACCAGATCAATAATTGGCAATAACAAACACATGTGTAGTGTTTATCTTTACAACCCAAAAATCATACATACCTCCCTCCCATTCACAATATTCTCCATCCAACTGTCCTCCTTTCCGGCTTCCCCCCCCCCCCCCCCCCCCCCCCCCCCCCCCACTATCTTTCTCCCTTCTTTTTTATGATCTTGGGTTTCTCTCTCATCTCTCTGTCACATCCTCCCTACGCAGCTCTTGTTTTTGGGATTATACTTCTCGCGTTAAGATTATTATTGACTTTTAAAAATTAAATTAAATTTAAAATTAAAAAAATTTAAATAATAAATAGTAATTTTTATATAATTTATAATAATTATTATTATATTGCTTAAAATTAAATGAATTTATATTTATTTTGAGTTTAAAAATGTCTTAAGTTGATTTTAAAAAAATAATAATAATATTTTATTTTGAAACCGAGAAACTATTTTAAAATATTATTTGAGATAAAAAAAAATTAAATGCTTAATATTATTATTTTTATATAACGGCTGATATGGTCTAAATATTAAAAAAGAATTAAAAAGAAAAAAAGGAAGGTGAGGCACATGAACCTTTAACGAATCTCTTGCCAGGGCTTGACTATAGAAGGGATAGTGCGTCCAATTCTTGCTATTCTGAATTCTATGGTCTAAAAAATGTCGCCAAACAGGAAAAATAAAAATAAAAAGTTCGAGATGACAGTAAAGCATTTATATATAATCCAGTATAAAGGGAAACGACAAATAAATTTTTATTATGAATTATAATTTTTATTTTTTACAATTTTGAATATATTTTAAAATATCTATAATTAACTTTTAAAAAGTATATTATATTTTAAAACTAATATAATATATAAAAAAATTGACGATGTAATAGTAGTGGCCTACAACTACTTCTTGTCAAAAGGCCTACAACTACTTCTTGTCAAAGGATTTTATTTTACAAATCTCTTTGTTTTTATAGATTTTTTTTATGAAAAGAAAACTGATTTAATTCTCATGAATCTAATAAACAATTTTTGTTTTTTAAAATATCTTATAAAAATCACCAATTCCATATTTTTAATTGGTAAAGAAATCTCTGGTCAGTCAACTCTAATGGCCCTAAGGATTTATTCGGCCACAACTTATAAGTTAATTTTTATTATGTAAGTGTTTAGTTGTGATTTATTTTTTAATTTATAAATTAATTTATAAATAATTCTTAAAAATTAATAATTTTTTATTTTTCAAAAAATAACTTATAAATTATTTTAAAATAAATAAATTTGATCAAATATAAAGATTTTTTTATTCTTATTTTATTAGTTTTTATATTTTATTTTAATTTATAATTCATTTTAATCAAACACATTCACATATTATTTTAACTTATAAATTAAAATAATATCAAATACTTTTATTCATAAATCATCACTTAAAATAACTTATAAATTATTTTAAATTTTAATTTATAAATTATTTTAAAATAAGTTGAACGGGCCCCAAGTAGGAAGCTTTTATGAACCCATTTCTTGTAATGATACTCCAACTCCATCGTGGCTGAACAGAGAGCAAACAAACAGAAGCCACAAACCAGCCCACCATGGCTGGCGGAGATTTCACCGCCGTCGCCGGAGACTCCACCACAACCACCACCATCCAATCACTACTCTGCCTCGTCCGAGACATAGTGAGGATCTCCGCCGGCGGCTTCGGAGGTCCCTTCAAGAAAGACTGTTCGGACCTCTCCCGAAGAATTGCTCTCCTTTCCCATTTGCTGGAAGAAATTAGAGACTTCAAGGGAGAATTGAGGCCGTTGGATGAATTCGCTGCTTCTTCATCTTCTTCCTCTTACTTGTCTGATCTCACGCTGGTTCTTCAAGCTGCAAAAAGACAGCTTTATTCCGCCGGCAGCTTTGATCCCAAACTCTCCTCTGTAAGTTTTCTTTAATTGTCTATATAAGTAGTGGTTGAATTAGTTAATGGGTTATTTTAATTTTACCTCTGGACTTTAAATGCAATAATGAGTTACTCTTGTATTGCGAGCTTAATGCATATTTGGATGTTGTATTAATTACAAGTCAATCCAAGTATGTAGAATTGTATCCAGAAGGGAGGTGGATTCAAGGTGTTGATTGGTCTGAGATAAAGATTCTGACTTTTTGTACAATGTGCTAGTTATTAGGCATGATCTGATTGCTGGGTCTTTTGCTTTCAGATAATTATCTGAATCTTTTTTGGCTTTAAGAACTGAAACTATGATAGGTTTGTTACTTCTAGTAAAAACATGAGCACGGTCAGGAAATTATTGTTGGGTTTTAGTGAGGAATTCATGCTTTTGGTAGCTTATATTGCTAAATGCTAAAAACCAATCTTGACAACGTGGTTGTACAATGGTCCGAGACTATGTACAGCTGACCCTTGGTTGAAATTGATCAGTTAAAAAAAATGAGTCTTTCTTGTTGGAATATAAAGTTACAGAATGTACTACTCATTGTTATTTATTCTTAAAATGAAGAACTCCAGTTAGTAAGCTAATCACGGGGTTGGAAAATTTACTCTTCACCTCTTTCTGGTCATGGTAATCCTTGAAATAACACTGAAAAACTTATCATAAGTATTCTTGATTGAAGGATGGAGCTGCCAAGAAAATCGCCTTTCAGTTTCAGTGCCTGACATGGAAACTGGAGAGAGCCTTGAAAAACTTACCATATGATCAATTTAACATCTCGGAGGAAGTACAAGAACAGGTAGGAGTTGAGCATTCTATTGATTTGGTTATCTTATCTGGATTGGTTCTTAATACCTCTTTTTCACAGGTTGATTTGGTAAGAGGGCAGTTAAGAAGAGCCACAGAAAGATATGGTAGTCCACTAACTTCAAATGTAGTATCTCGTGCCTTATCCCAGCATCTCGAAGGAGATGTTGATCCAATACAACCAAGAAATAGGATAATTGGAAGCTTGCATGGAGAGAATATTGGTAATATTGATCACGAGGTTACGGAAAAGGTGGAAAGTGTTGCGAAAAGTAATTCTTTCAAAGGGTATGGCTCAGATCAGATGATTCATAAGTTAGAAAAAAGGACAGACTCCTCTGCATCTTCTGAGTTGTGTTTAGTGAGCAACATTGATGCTGATAACATTGATAACTCAACCAGAAAGAGCTCAGAGGAAAATAAGAAGTTCAACTCCCCTATAATTCCTGATGATTTTCTCTGCCCAATATCTCTTGAAATGATGAGGGATCCTGTTATTGTTGCCACAGGACAGGTATAGTTTGCATCTTAGATGCCAATCTATCATTTCTTAACTTGATTGTTAACTTCTTTTTTCTGAGACAACCACTACCAGTGTACTTCCCTTCTAATTTTGTGTCCCTCTTGATCCTCCAGACGTATGAGAGATCTTACATACAGAGATGGATAGACTGTGGCAACACCACATGTCCAAAAACTCAGCAGAAACTCCAACATCTCACTCTAACTCCTAATTATGTACTAAGAAGTCTTATTACTCAGTGGTGTGTGACACACAATATTGAGCAGCCAACAGCACTAACAAGTGGGAGAGTGAAAAGAAGCGATGGTACATTTCGCGATGTTAGTGGAGACATAGCGGCTATTGAAGCACTTGTCCGCAAGCTCTCAAGCCAGTCCATCGAGGAACGCAGGGCAGCAGTGACTGAAATCCGATCGCTATCCAAAAGAAGCACAGATAATAGGATACTAATAGGAGAAGCAGGAGCTATACCAATTCTTGTCAACTTACTGACTTCTGAAGACACTATGACACAAAAAAATGCTGTCGCTTCCATCCTCAACCTATCTATATATGAAAGTAACAAGGGACTCATAATGCTTGCTGGCGCCATTCCTTCTATTGTCCAAGTCCTCAGAGCTGGAAGCATGGAAACGAAAGAGAATGCAGCAGCAACCCTTTTTAGCTTGTCACTTGCTGACGAGAACAAAATAATCATTGGGGCATCTGGTGCAATACCGGCTTTGGTTGAATTGCTCCACTGTGGAAGCACAAGAGGGAAGAAAGATGCAGCGACAGCCTTGTTTAATTTATGTATTTATCAAGGAAACAAGGGCAGGGCTGTCAGGGCTGGGATAATTACAGAATTGTTGAAGATGCTCACGGATACGAGTAGTTGCATGGTTGATGAAGCTTTGACTATACTCTCTGTTCTTGCTAGCCACCAAGAGGCTAAGGTTGCCATTGTAAAAGCTAGCACCATACCTGCCTTGATAGATCTTATAAGAACAGGTCCACCCCGGACCAAAGAGAATGCAGCTGCCATTTTACTTTCATTGTGCAAAAGAAATACTGATAATCTTGCTTGTATAAGCAGGCTTGGTGCAGTCATACCCCTGACAGAGCTTGTAAACAGTGGCACCGAGAGGGCCAAGCGGAAGGCTACTTCATTGTTGGAGCATATTCGAAAGTCGAAGCAGCTTTAAAAGGTCTTGTAGCACCGGAGAACTCATTATTTGTTCCTTATTATTTTTATCTGATAATTAATCTTGCGGTTTAACTTTTGGTTTTGCTGCGTGTTTGAATAACTAATGATTCAAGCATGAGATACAAAAACATTTCCATGCTTGCTATGGATTTATTTAATTTCTTCTTTGTGAGTGCAAAAAAATCATTTGATCTGTTGTTTGTAAGAAATTCATTGCATATAGATTAGTCTTCTGTTTGTTGTAGTGTTGGGATAAATATAATGGACCAACTCGTTAAATTCTTGGTTAAGTTTAAACAGGAAGAGAATGAACCATACTTTCATTGGTTCTTATCTCCATTGCACCTGACGAAATTTGTTGTAGGACTCAAAACTGAATGTCACAAACTGCAGAAATAAGCTAGCGGATAGTGGGAACTGGGAATTGTTAACTGATTTTAAAAAACCAGTAGTTGATGATGCAACTCTAAACTAAACTACTCCTTCGGTTCCATGAAAGAGTCCAATTTATTATAAAATAAAATAAAAATTGTACCACAAAATTTATCATTTTGTTGATAAGTAGTATTAAGTGATACGATATCTCGTGATTATTATCATAATTTTATTATTATGTCACGACTACTTAACTAACGACCGAAACAAAAGTAGTTCTTTAGTATTTGCAAATTTTGTATGTAGAATTCTTTTTATAGAACAAATGGAATATTGGTTACATCCGGTTGGTTGTTTTCAAAAAGATTTCGTGTAGCTACTACAACTATGAACAATATACCTATGTTAAGCATGGGTTGATTCGTTTTTCCTAACGTAGAAAAAAAAATAACAACACTAACAAAATGGTGACAAAATTACAAAATTCCCTAAGAAACTCTAAGATTTAGAATTGTCACCATATGGGCAATCCAGAAAATGTTGCTTATATAACATACTCCTTCTTTTCCATTATATTGGTCGTTTAAGAAATAATCATACATATTAAGAAATCTTATTAATATTAATGTCAGGTAATTAATGTTATTAGAAATATCATTACTCTCCATACACTAATTAATTACTCTTCATCCTCTCTCTCTCTCTCTCAATTACTTATCTTTAAAGGTAATGTAGGAAATGATTAGATTATTTTTTCTAAATATATGTAAAACGTCTTATATTTTAAAAAGCAAAAAAACTTCTAAAACTACTTATATAATTGAAAGACCGGAGTAACTTGTTATTTCTCCAATTTTAGAATGCTTCCAATTTCCAAATTGGCACAACAAGAATCATATACCAGAAGCTTCCATGTTTTCAGCCGAGTCCGGGATGCTGGGTGTGGACATGGAAAGTTCGTATCTAGTTGCTTGTGTATTTATTTTACTGTTTTGGACTTTCTACGGAAGTAATTTTACCAACGTTACTTATTTATTAGTATTATTTTGTAGTTACAAGTCTTTGATAATAATTATAGCAAGACTTAAAATATTTTCCTTATCATATTTTTATTGATTTAGAAAAAATAGCACCGAGCAACACGTGATAAACTAGAAAATTGTTTGTATTGATAGTTTCATTTTATTCCTGATTCGAGATAATCACAATAAAGTTAACGAATTCCAAGTTGATGAGCGGAATATCAAAATGGACTTGTTTAGTATGTCATATTCATATATTTTTATGATGGGAACAACACAGGCTTATTTAGCGATGATAATTTATGTTTATACAGAATTTATAAAGATTTTATTATCTAAAAATCATTAAAATCTTCTCAAGTTATCAAAAAATGAAGAACATACAAACTTCAAATAATTGTCAAAAAATTTAAGAATTTGATCATTTCATTTGCCCCCGTCCGTCAATAATATGGTCGAATTTTGATTTTTTTGACAGTTAATTGTTAGAAACTCCAATAATTCTAGTACGGTAAATAAATAAATAAATAAATATTTTTTTATCTTTTTTAATACCTTACTTGGCAAGGGTTCAATAATTTTTTCGTATCTTTCCATCATAATGTCTTTGATTTATTTAAACATTAACGAAATAAGTCAAAAGCCACCTGTTGAATAGAATCTTCAAACAAATTCTTGTTTATACACCGTGATTACCGTAAGTCATTTTCATTGAAGTTTAAGCAAAAACAAATATGATTATCTAATCATCTCTCTCCCAGGCGCAGTTTTGTGATTGAAAAATCATTATCTGATCAATACGAAGGAATGGAGCTCACTTGATTTAAAAAACAAATAAGTCTATGTGTACAAGTATAAAATATAAATTTAAATATTAATAACATTTATATCATTAAAAAGTATAGTATGACATGAAAATCTGTGTCATATTTCACTTTTTAATAATATAAAAATTGTTAATATTTAAATTTGTATTTAATTTCTGTATTTGTAAACTAGTCCTTAAAAAATAATGCTATCTCTGCACTTTATAGGTAATACATGATGTATTCGCACAAATTATATAAATATTTTTTGAAAAAAATAAAATATTTATGTATGAATATTTTTCTTATAAAGACGTATATATGACAAAAAATATAAAAGAAATCTTAATTTTTTTTTGTAGTAACGGCCACCTAACTAGCCACTTCATAAAAAGAGACCATCAATTTTGGTAAAATTAAATCCAATTGGAAGGACATAGGGGAGTAGCTAGCAGATAAAATTAAAACAAGAGTCAAAAACTTTTGTAGTTTTGTCAAACACTTCACATATTCAACTTAAATTAAACAAGAGTCAAAGACTTTTGTAGTTTTGTCAAACACTTCACATATTCAACTTTTGCACTCCTTATTTGACCTATTAGCCCCTCCCCCTCTCAACTATCCAGGATATAAAACCATACATATCTTCACCCACCATACCCATCCTCTGTGTACGTACTAAAGGGCCAACCAAAAGGTTGAGCTTAGTTGTCGCCATCTCATTCAAAACTAAATAAAACAAAAATATAATTTATTTCTTCGCCTTTATAAAAAAAATAGGAGTAAACACACTCTCGTGTTGTCTGAGTGAGAAGGCAGAAACCAAAAACAAACAAACATGGGCAATAGCTTAGGAGGGAAAAGAACAACAAAGATAATGAAGATCAACGGCGAAACAATCAAGTTAAAGACACCGGTCCACGCCGGTGAGATCACTAAGGACTATCCCGGCTACGTGTTGTTAGAATCTGAGGCCGTTAAGCATTTCGGTATCCGGGCTAAGCCATTGGGACTTCATCAAGAGCTCAAGCCCAAAAGGCTATATTTTCTAGTAGAACTGCCCAAGTTTCCCGAAGAGAAAGCCCCAAGAAAGGTTCGGTCGGGGATTAACATGAGCGCTAAAGACCGGCTGGAGAGCCTAATGCTAGCGAGGAGGTCGGCATCGGACCTTTCGCTGCTGAAGCCCAAGAGCAGCATAATTGCGGAGGAGGAGCCCAAAGGAGTTGGGTCACCGGTGAGGCTGAAAATGAGGTTGCCAAAGGCTGAGGTGGACAAGTTAATGAAGGAGAGCAAAACGGAGGCGGAGGCAGCTGAGAGGATCATGCAGCTTTGCTTTGCTAATAATAATTCGGGTGCACCCAACAACAATAAGGGTCCGGACCAGGGTTCAGCCGTAGCGCACCCACAAGTGCATTGGAAGGAAGGTGGCCATGGAAGGCTCAAGGCGCGTGAGGTATATATATATGTGCTTCTAATTGGTTAATTTAATCTTTATTCGACATCGATCCTGTTTTTGTGGCATATTCATATGGTTTAACGTTTTGGGTTTTTGTTAAATTAACATATGTACATTATACTATATATAGTGATGCATGCTTTTAGTATATGAATTCTGATTATGTATTTATAATTAATGTTAGGTTTGTGGACTAAACTTAAGCTCTATCATAAGGTTCGCAAATCATAACCATAACATTTGACTTATTTTGAAGTGTTTTTTATGTTTTAATTTTTCTCTATATAATTGACTTTTTGGATGGAATACATGTATAGTCCTACATTTTCATAAGTAAGTACATAAAATGAAGTCAATACTCAATTCCTTAGGTTTTTGCGCGCCCTTTAACAAGCCAAAACTACTTTCTTAAGATTATCAAACTTCAAACCATGAAAACTACTTTCTTAAGAGTTCCTTTCAACAAAATTCATTTCCGTCGAGAATCATATTTTGCTGCAATAATATTTTAAATGCTTTCGACCCTTTCTGCCAAAAAAAAAAATGTAGGAATTTTGAAAACAAAGTCGGTCGGAAAGTTGCTCCATGGGAGTGCTGTTGGCCGACTTTTTTTTTATCAAGCAATTGCATTTGCTGGACAATTCAGCATGTTTTCATAAAGTAATGCTCCGCTTATTAATCCATCTCATTATGATCGATTACCCTAGTTTAATTTGTATGTTCACTATCTTATTTAATCCAGTTGCTTATTTATATTTGCAGAAGCGAGTGGGATTCTTGCCAGTAAATGAAGGAGAGATTCAATTAGCAGTGGCATGAAACTATTGATCAAGTGAAGCATATATATATATATATATATTATACATAGAAGGGCCATGCTCTCTCTAAAATGATCTTAATTTTGGCAGAGTTCTCAGCAATTAAATTAAACAAATGGTGCTTTCTGTAGCTATTTGTGGAGCAAACTAATTACGGATCATTAGTTATGATTTGGTGCTGAGATTGTGACGGGTACTTAATTAATTAGCTAGCTACCTTTAATTAGTTTCTGTTGAAAAACTAAGCATTTCTGTCAACCACTGGAGGTGTATTTGGACATTACCCCGTGTTCATATAAAGTAGTTCATTTGAAAAAAAATTTCTCTTTAGAAAAAGAGTTTCCCTAGTTTTAATTTAATATAATAACGTTCTCAAGTTTATAATCATGATTTTATTATCGTCATACCATTTATTTTAACTATATTAAGTGTTTATTTGACAGGAGGGTTTGGTGAAATAAAAATACTTCCTCTTTTTTTTTGTGGCAAAACTGCATGTAAAAGTAATTTTAAACTAAAATTTAATTTAATTTAAAGTACATCGTCATTCCGCCAAACTTGTCAATAAAAATACTTCTTCGCTCCACCAAATAGACACTTAACGGTAACATTTTAACATATGTGAGTTTAAGAAAGTCAAAAAGTGTTTGCTTACGCAATGATAAAAATATATTTAAAATAAGAGAATCGATATTTTCACGAGAAAAATAATTGATAATTTCATAATATTTCATTTATATAAATAATATAAAAAATTTACTTTTATGTGAATGAGACCTTATATAATTATTAATTTTTCTTATAAAAATATCAACTCTCGTATATGAACAAATTTTTAGACAACTATTGGTACGAGGTTTCCTTTTTTTTCTCCTTAACAATTAAAGGATACTTGTAAATTTGAGAAATAATAAAAATAATCGTTCCACTGTAATTTCAGAAGCACAAAATTTTTATGCGGCGCTAAATGTGCTTCGTACGTAAATAGGAAATAAAAAAGAAATATTGTTAAAATTTAATAATATTTACAAATAATTCTTTTCATGGATTCAATTCTTTAAAATAAAAGCTTGGACCCGTGTTTTCGCAATCAAAAATAGCATTTATAAGCTTTACAACTTGGTCAAAGAAAGTAACCTTAGAAAAAAGAAATTAAAATGAAGCCAGGGCATGAATGATAAATATATTTCCATAGGCAGGCAATTAATATCCCACCTTTCACAATTTCCAGATGTTTCACATGAAATTAAACATTTTCGCCCTGGTAAAATATAGCATTTTGGATTATTTTAAATTCAAAGAGGGTGTACTCCTGATCTCAAGAATTTGGGAACTAGTATTTCAAATATTTATACGGAACAAGATCTTGTTCATCTCTCTCGAGTAACAATTTAAATTTTTACTATAGTAATTTATTTATTTCTCATTTATTATGCTAATGACATAAGTTTTTTGCAACAGTTTGAAGCGAAATTTTATCAGGCGTAGTCATCATCATGATCATATATATATATATATATGATTTTTATTTTTGTAAGTATTTTAATAATTCTACAAATTCTTAATTATAATTTTTACTTGAGTTGTACGTACATAGTGCCTATTTACTTTACATTCATGCAGAGATCTAATGAAACAATTATAAAACAAAATAAAAATTAATTCCCATCTCCCGCTCTATCGTTATATATGCATGGCTACCAAAAGCCATTTGGATTATGTATCTGCTGATGTCCCATAGCGTGGTCAAGGTTTCCAGGTCACTGCGGCAAACTGGCAATGTGGAACGGCCAATTTTCCTAACCTAACTTCTGTTAATTAATTATATTCATAAGACTTACCGTTGCATTACACGTGCATGACTAAGAAAATTAAGGCACTCTTTTTGACCATGATGATATATAAATATATACATAATGTAGAGAGAGATAAATCTTGTTCATAAAAATGTTTTTCTTTAACTAACTCATGAGTCATTAGATAGTGTAGTAATGCGTACAAAATGTTCAACAACTATGGACAGAAACCCCTTATTAATTATCACTGGAAATAATTTTTACTTTGACTAATTCATGACAAGTTTGTATTGTAACTTAAGTGAAATTATAACGGGTAAGTTAGAATAACAACGTCCGACTTTTTTTTTTTTTTTTTTTTTCTCTTTATTAGGTATAATTATTATTTAATATTAATATAAATTTATTGTTATATATAAAAATATTTTAATATTATGAAGTGGGAATATAACTAACGAACCAATAAATCCCAATTAAAATATTTGTGATTCAGTTGTTAACCACTTGCACAAACAAAATCTTTAACATAAAAACTCAAGTATGTTATAAAACTAAAAAGGATATGCTTTTACAGCAAATATAAGGTTGTGGAAAGAAAAAGAAAAACAAGAAATGGATAGCATACCACTATTCAGCGGCGAAGACATGAACTTTCATATATATATATATATATATAATTTAAAAGTGCCTAAAAATTATACTTCCTTAATTTTAAATTATAAGATCAATATTAACTTTTGAAAAGTCAATTTTAAATATTTTTAAACTAAAAATTGAGATGATTTCATTTAGTTTATATCAATACAATTGTGAAAATAATAAACTACCTAAAAAGTACTACTTGTTATAATAAGATTTATTATTTTAAAATTTTAAATGAAACACGATAATTTTAATAATGATCTTATAATTTTGAACGGATGGAATATATATTTTCACTTTTATCCAAACAATATTTGTAATACTACTAGAAAAATCCACCCCTGCCACTATTATTTAACTCCAGATTTGAATTTTTAGCAGGATTAAATTTATTGGTTACCCATTGTACATATTCTAACACTAGTTATTTCTGAAATTTAAATGGGGCATTAAGTTGCTGAGAGTTGCAATAAAACCTTTTTTTTTAACACTCTAACACTGTAAACATCAAATATATTAATTTAAATCGATGAATTAATCAAATTAGAAACATGACCCAAAATGGAAACAGACAGCATTAATGTGGAAGAGTGCAACATCTGAAAATGTCATTGTGCAACATCTCCAAATTAATATTTTTATTGAGATATTATTTTAAAATTTTCTATTTTCCTTTTTTTTTTATTCACTCCAAGACTCGAATTAATATTTTTATTGAGATATTATTTTAAAATTTTCTATTTTCCTTTTTTTTTATTCACTTCAAGACTCGAGTTTAGGATGTCATTTCCGTGCAATATTCCACATACAATCATTATTATACTCATTCTACAATCATTATTTCCATAAGATAAATATTAATTTTTAGAAAATCAATTTTAAATATTTTAAAATTCAAAATTTAGATAAATTCCTTTAATTTATGTCATAATTAAGAATATCATAAACTATTTAAAAAACATTATTACAGTAGTTACAAAATTTATTATTTTAAATAAATTATGTCAATTTAAAAATATCACAAATTGACTTTTAAAAAATTAATAATAACCTTATAATTTGAAATTTAGAAATTATAATTTATATAGCAAAGTGTCTCTGCAAAGACTTGTTATCGCTAACAACATTAATAGGTCTTTAATTTGACCTGGTTTTCAATTAGTAGAGCATCCACACGAATTCAAATCCTGGAATTCCTTCAAGAACATGTACGGATATTACAAGATCCCAAGAAACTAAAATCCCCTAATTCTGTATAAATCTCTTGGGGCAAATTATGGCCACATACAATAAGAAGACTCTAGCCAAATCACCCTCTTCATTTCACTAAAACAACAATCTTCTTTCTCTAATTTATATACCAATTTCTCTGGCCTGTGTGTATGATAAAAATTATTATGCCTTTTGTGTTGCAGTTTATGCCGACCATTGATCAGGCACAGTGAGAAAGTAGGAAGTCATTGCCTTTCGGAATCTTTTCTTGTATTGCTTTGGGGAAACAATAGTTGGGGAAGCATTCTTTGGACCTCCTAGTATACCAGAAGCCTTTACCCACGTCTCTAAATGCTTGTCCCAAGTATATTGCCTCATGAAATCAATGATCCCCAAAACCAACTCTTTGCGCTCATCATCCACTCCGACCAGCAATGAATAGTCCATGACATCAACAGACTGAGAACAAGAAGAAAACTGATATATCAGAAAACAAGTAGTATTATACTCCCTCTATTCCACAAGAAGAGCCTCATTTGCCAAAAAAAAAAATCGTTCCACAAAATAAGTCCTGTAAAATGTCACAATGACCTCAAGTTTACCCTCCTAAATTTCACTATCATAATTTTAGGGATAAACCTGGAACAAAAATACATGTTTAATATTTGCAAATTGAACTCTTTTCAGGGAGCATCTAGATGCGTGACAGTCAAGGTACTAACACAACTACAAAGGTTATGACATCTCTTTTCTCTTTCATGCCATGCTATAATTTCTGTGATCAAGATCAAAGCTCCAGCCTTTTATTATGATTTCTAGTATCACTCATGTTGAAGATCTTAAAATAAATTGCAAAACTCAAGCATTATTTGGAATTGGATGGAAATCAGTTTACCGCTAAGAAGGATGTGTCGTTCCAAACTGCTCTTTCCAAGCTTCTCTTAGCCTTGCTGCTCAGAAACATGGGTGTTGTCCTAAGTGCTTCTAAGAGATTCATATCTAGTAATACTTTGTTGGATCCTGTAATATCTGAATTGTAACGAGAGCGGGCAGAGCCCTTAAGATCATACACTCTGGAAACATTTCTTTTGAAAAATAGATTCTCCATCACCATTATATCCATTTTAGTTTCCTTGCCACCCTTGAAGTGTTTGACAGTAACCTAACATTTAATCAATACATAAGAATAATGAAAATATTAGTACTACTATCAAAGCCCACCTACCCTACCTCAGTAAGAAACACAGGAAAATGTGTGAATTCACACACTCGCACACTTAAATAGAGCAGAAAAAAAAAGTCTAACCTGAAATATGCCAAGAACTTTAGCAAGGCAAGTTGGACTTCCAAGAGAATCTGTCAAATACTTAAAGTACTCGGGTGCAAACTCCTCAAAAGATTCCAACTCAGTCTTCATAACTTGTTTTATAATGAATCTTTCGTCCAAAGACTTGGCAAAATAGACATTACTTTTTCCTCCTTGTGCACTCCAACTCTTGCAGCGACTCAAAGAATGTACAAAATCCACTTCGCTACAGCCATATTTCTTCCTGAGAGCATCAAATTGCTTTGAAAAATAACAGGTAACAGAAAACTTCACCTTTCCTCCAACGTTGGATGACTCATCCTCGAAAGAAATTCTAGGATGAGGACTACTATTGGCATCTGTAAACAAGGTCCCAGTGGTTGTCGAAGCATCTTTAGAACCATAGCTTCCACAGTGGATATAATCCAAGTCCAGAGAGCCAAAAGACTGCCAGGCTAAAAAGGTAGAAGAAACAGAAGTTTCTATCTTCAGATCAGCAGCTTTCCAGGCTCCTACAAACCCATTTTTCGGCTTATCAGCTATCCAGTCTTTATACTCATTGGAACTAAGAGCATAAGATATTATGCTAGTGGGGTCACTATCATAAACAGCAATAACCAAATTATTTTGGCCATTTTGTGGAAGCAACAATCGTGCTCCGTCGGACAAAAGAGATGCAGAAGAGATCAATGAGCGTGTGGTTCTCCAATGATTAAACTTTTGGGCCTCATGAGGCAGTATCTGAGAAGATGTCCTCTGTACATTAGATATGGGATCTCTAATCATATTCCTATAATCTCCAGTAGCGTGAAAAGATGCAAGTGTTGATAAATGTAATGATGAGGGAGGCAGTCCTTTCCTGATTCTTTCTTGAATTCTTGTAGCAGAATCAAAGGAATAAACTCTTGCTGGTGATGATAGCAGCCTCCTAGAAGGTTTACTATCAGTTTTATTTACTTGCGCGAGTGAAGCACCTTCAGGTCCATCTGCCTTTATCAATTGAAGTAACTGAGTTTTCAATGGAAGATTGTCTGTACCAGTCCATGCAGAATCAATTTTATCCGACAGTTCAGATGCAGCTGAGGGGACACGTTCCAAGGATGTTTTGTGCACTGCCGCTTCCCCATCTGAGTGTATCTCCACCTCATTGTTGTTCTTGAATTCAGAGTGCAAATTTTTTGGGGGAAACTCCTGAAAATTTGAAAACTCGGACATATTGTCTTCATGACCACAGGCAAGACTGTCCTTAAGAGATGAAACACTTCTCCAATCTTTTAGATCAGAATAAGTGGCAGCATCCTGTGCAGCATTAGAGCTAAGAAGAGAATCCAATGTACAAAGCCGGCAATCCCAATCATGTGAACCAACTACAAGCTCATGTCTCAAGCGATTTAGTTCAAAAATGTCCACTGCCACTTGATCCATTTCTAAAGTCTCTTTACTAGCTGGTTGAAGCAGATACTGTTAAAAGGCATGGAAACAAGTGATAAGTAAAACAGTGTTACAAAACATATTTCACTATGAAATCAGCATTAGCTCAGTTAAACACTCGTATGACCATGGACCTTGTCATTATACCGACATGTAAGAACTGCATGGAGCTTACATTGTAATTATTTCTTTCTATTATAAGCTGCTCTTTCAACTCCATGATGTGGTTATGTAACTCATTTCTAGCAGACGATTCATGACCAGATATACTTTTTTGTTCAATGCTCTGAAGTGCACCCAATATTTCCTCGAACAAGGCTTCTGACTTGCTCAAAAGCTGTAGCAGCGGCAAAAGGGAGTAGGTTATCATATAGGTCATAGAAAACGCGCAGTATCAAGATAACTTCAAATCAAGCAAGTATATCATTTATATTTGGATTCTATATATCACCTCAGCTGCCTCTTTTCTTAGCCAACCCTGTTGAGCATGGGGAATAAACTCAAGCTCTGACGGGGGCAAACAAACAGAGAGAATATCAATAGGAGAATAGCGGAAGAATGCAACCATACTCCCAAGGCTGTTATAGAAAAGAAAAAAAAAACAGATTTTCATTAATCACAACCACCATATTAAAAAAAATTAGTTTCAAGCATAAATGCATAATCACATGGAATATTCAGAAAATGAAAAAGCAGGTTTAACCAAACAGCATTTTACCCATAGTAACGAAGGCAGTCCTTTTGCAGAGAATGACCACAGCTTGCAACACGATTAGCAGTTGCATGGTTTGAGAAACTAAGTTCTAAGAACTTTCCAAAGGAAAGCCCCCAAGCAGCATCAGACATAACCACCCTGCGGGTTGCTGGTGGAACTCCATTTAGGTGCTCACACCTGAGGCATCGGTGCCACATCCATAACTTTCCATCTCGTTCCCCAGGTAGCTTCACTGAGGGAAGACGTCTAACATTTATTGTGAGATTACCCTGCTGGTGGGTATAACATAAGACATGGGCTTCAGCTAGCTCTTTGCATGATCGACAGCAAGACGTCTAGCATTGGAAAGTAAAATAATAAAATAAATCCATATTCTAAGAAGTTCGAAATGGTACAACAAAGTATAAAGTAAGACACATAATAAAAGGTTACCTGATCAAACAGATCATCTTGAAGATACCTTCCAAGTGGCTTATCAAAACAGCCATAGAACTTAATGCGCAAGAGTCGAGAGCGTTCACATACAGTTCCATTAAGCACACAACGGCTTGAAAAGGATACTAATATGCTCTGGTGACTATCAGCCGCTGAATAGCGTTCACTAGATGCATCAATTTGATAGACTTCTTCCAGCCTTTTTAGGTTGGGAAGTTCCCCTTGTTGCCTCTGTATATGATCTATTGTGTCCAGAGATTCCTCCTGATCACAGTTTCCATACACAGCAGGAACAGGCTTATACTCCTCCAGAGCCAAAGAAGTTGCTAAACCATCAGTTAATGCATCAGAATGTAGATTTCCAACTCTATACTCCACAGAGGTAGGAGAAGAGGTGCATCGAGGATTAAAAGATTCAACCACCAATGCCTGTTCTCCAAGTTCTAAGTTAATGCATGCAGACTCCTCACTAAAACTTGGGAGATCAGCAACTTCTGGGTAAGAAGTAGGATCAACATTAGTAGGGATAACAGAAATGGTACTATCAGCAGTTGTCCTCTCTAGTACTGCACGTGAGGGTTTCACAGTCAGTTTAGGTATACTAGCACCCTCATCAGCAAGGAAGGAAGTCTCCAGGGACAAATGATAGGCTGCAAACACTGCATATTGAACAACATGTTTGACCTTCTTTAGTTCTTCACGACATGAACCTTTCAGCAGGACCTAGAGAAAAACAGATAAAGGAAGTTCAAGAAAACCCCAAGTTTCTTTCCAAATAAACAATGAAGGAAAAAGTAATCCATAGACATCAAGAGTGATACAACCATCTCACTATCAGAAGCTTGTACCATCGGAGATTCAAAAGCAACCAGAAGGAACTAGATGGACAATGCATATTATTATTTGCCTATTCATAATCACCATATATTTCATTATTTATATTTCACATACCTTATCATAGTTAATTAAAGAGAAACAATTTCTCCATAAAGAAACATGCGTCTAGCCTCTAAAAGCAGTAGTCTAAAGAAAAAATTATGCTCCATGTTTTCTAATTGAATTCAAATAAAAATATTAATTAGAAGTTCTGAAAAAAAGAGAAACCTTGTGTTGTAATATTCCTTACCGAGTAAGGGATTTACTTATAGCTAATGGATTAAGGTAATAGTTACCGTGCAACCTAAACGCCTCGGACAACCTTCAAAGAACATCAAGGTTTTGGATGGCTTCTTGTTGAATTGATTGGCTGCCTCATGCTCTTCACATACTTTTTCTAACCGGAATAGTTCACAGTGTCCCAACTGCGTTGTAGAGAATTTATCAACTGATGGAGTTATAGGAGCACCAGTACACCTGGCTATCCTCTCCAGTAAAGGCCTTTTAACATTCAAAACTAAGGAAATCTCCTTCGCTAACAGATACTCTTGGGCATATGAAGATACACTTTTTTCAACCAACAGCACATTTGGACGGTGAGCCACAATCTTTGAAACAAACAACTTCAGATGATCAATTTCCTGTTTGGAAAAGTAGAAGTTCATAAGCTCATTCCATTTACTCAGATCTCACCAGATAGATCAATTTGGCAATTAAGAAAGAACCTGTTGGAGTAATGTATCAAAAGATGCCAGTTGGTTGGGAACTCTCTGGTACTCAAGTGCTCCTCCTAAAATAAGTAATTTGGCGTTTCTATATTGTGAAGTCATGCGCTTGTGTTTTATGTTCTTTGTACAAACTATTCCTTTAACAAATGTGCTGCATGCAGAAACAGAATAAATCTTAAACAATCTAATTAATAAAGAACCTACTTTATGGCCCATCTCGTGGACCACTATAAGCAGGAAAAAGAGATGAGAGCATGTACAAAGAAATTAAAGAAAGAATACTAGAATATATACCTCTCACTAGGACTTCCTGATGCTATACACTTGACCTTTACATAATCGCCAGGATCCATACTGCCTCCTCTGCTAGTATCTGGTTTCACAAATTTTGCAGCTTGCCAAGATATTGCTGTAACCACATCAAGCCAGTCATCTTGACTGTTTTCTTTGCCCAACTTTATACCCTCCGCATGCAAGAGCTGTGATACTAGAGCCCTAAAATGCCCCTGTACCACAGCTCTCAGTGGTTCCTTGTGATCACCATTTTGTTTCTCCTTCTCCGACAGCATGCTGGTAAGGCTACCACTAGATGAAAAAATCGCACTAGACTCTCCAACTTCATAATCTTCATCATTGTATGAAAAATTGTCTTCTCTCTCATCATTTTCATCATCGGGTGGTGGAGGAAACCAAATGAGACCATTATTCTCAAAATCCAATGGTTTGGGCAACTTCTTACATTGGTCTTGGAATATCGAGAAATCATCTGCTCTTTCAGAAGTATCATCAGTCCCTGTATCAGGCCTTTCTAGAATAGCCAAAGTTTCTTTGTAAAAGGGACCATCAATGTGAGACCTTGAGGCTCCCCTTTGTTCCTGCTGTATAGAGTGCCCTACTCCATCGGAAGTAAAATGAATCCTAGAGGGGCTGTCCAAAGGACTTGATTCAACTGACTTAAAACTGTAAAACTCATGTCTAGCACTAACACTACGTGAATCTACATCTGAAATATCACTGCAATATGAACTGAAAAAGTGTTTTGAGGGATCCTCTCCGTCATCTTCATCACTCCTACAATCATAAGGATAATATAATTAATTTATGAAGCAGCAGTGAATATTGATAATTAGCACAGGGACGATTGAGATATTGTGCAATTAAGATGTTCTAAATAACGAGTGCTAATGATTAGAAAGATCGCTTGGTCTTCCAAGCTATAAATGTCTCCAAAACTTAATTATCTAAAGGTAGAAAGGATGTTGCTCAAATCTTCAACAGAATCACTACTACTAATGAAAATGCAACCAAAGTGGTAGATAGAAATAAGATAAGAAGAAGAGGAGGAGGAAGAGGAGCAGGAGGAGAAAAGAAAAAATCACACAGAAGTCATTAGTTTGCAGCATAATCATGAGACTCCAGGGTTGTATGCTCCATGTTTAGCATAAACAAAATATGATGCAGGACAAAAACGGGTTCAACGCGAGACGTGGTTGGAACAATACGCTAGACTTTGGAAGCCCAATTAGGAGGAATTGTATTTAATTAGGAGTTGTATTTTATTTAAATTCTTTAATTTGTAGTTACCTTATTTAAGTTGTAATTGTCTTATTAGAATCCAATTAGGGTTAGGAGAGTTAGATTGAAGTATTATAAATAGGATTGTACCTCAGTATTTTAGGGACATTGAATTATAAAATCACTTTGAGTATTTTGAGTTCTCTGCGTGAGATATTATGTGCCCTAATTCCCCCGTCCCCCATTAAAATAATTCAACAACTTCATACCATCAAGTTATTACATTTTAGACATGAATGATGAATCTAAAGATTTGGAGTTGAGAGAAATTCTACAGACTACAGGAGGTTATTACAACAGTCTACATACCTGCTTGGAGAGTGACAATCCAATACTGAAGATGGGTTACTAGTAAATGATGTAATACTGCATCTAGCTGCAGAATGAAGAGCACGTCCATCTAATCTCTCACTGATTTTTTTGCCACTGGAACTTGGAGATGGAGGTTCAGGGCTTTGTCGTGGAGAGTCTGAAGGGTGAATTTTTTCACTGTACCTTCTCCCAGCTTTGTTCCTAATTCTAATGTCAGAGCAAAACTTGCAAGACTTCATATCAAATCCATCGCCAAAAGAACCACTTGCCTGCGCACAATTCTCACACAACATCCGACCACATCTTTCACAGTGATACCTGATGCGAGACTCTGCAAGATTCATCAAGCAGTCACAACAAATTCTCCCAATGTTATTGGCCATTTTAAATTCACCAGAGCAAGAGGTTAGATCACCAGTTCCCCAAGAAATCCAAGACCTAACTTTCTGTATCATCTAGAAGTGACCTATCAGGTATTCCCATAGAATACAACAATCCACCCGGTATAACCAGCCAATTACTCCATAAAGCAAAAAGGGTATCAATCTTCTTCTCTCCCTAATTTATACCGAATAAAGTTTACCCTTTCTAATAGAAGTGAAAATTATCAAACCCACAATAAAAATGGAGGGTTTTTTTTCCTTGTTGCAAGGCCTGCAAGTTATATTGTTTTTCTTTTCTATGTGATGAGTAAGGTTAAAAGAAAGGAATAAAACTCCCCTGGAATAACAAAATCTCGAGGGAATGGCTGAATACCCTTCAGTACACAAAAAAACTGACAGTATATACACGATTGTATTAGTATAAAGGCACAAACAAATGTCAAATCCAAAGATATAGATTATTTTTTTTCGTTCTAATCAATCAATCTAGCACAAAAAAACTAGATACAGCCAAAGGCTCTCAGACCCTAAACCCAATTAAGCAATCCCAGAATCTTCAAGACTATAACCCAAGATCGATTTGACCGTTACCAAAACAAGATGCAGAGCTTAATTAAGCACCAGGAAAAGAGAAACACGGATGAGTTCAAAATCAAACAGCTCGAGCAAAAATAGAGAAAAAGAAAATCCTTAACAAACACCTAGAATTACAACAACAAGTGAGCATTTGATTTCAAGAAATAAAAGTGTTAGAAAGAAAAAAATCAGACAAATCAAAGAAAGTGTATAGTAAAGATAATGAAATAAATTAAACTAAAGAACGAAGAGGATGAGAATGAAAAGGAGGAAAAGGAAGAGTACGGAGAAATTTCCCTTCCCATTAAAATCGTTAGCTCGCATCTCAATAACCATTTGCTTCTGCACCTTCATCAACACTACTACTACTGCTTTCCCTTTCTTTCCCAGTTTTCCCGCAATGCTCTCATTTTCACTCCTCAACTTACAAATACTCCTAATATACTTCTCACATGCTCGTGCTTTTGTACAGTACTCCTACGCTCACACGAACCGCGCGTGATTGGTTTTAAAATAATATTCTTCTTATAATTGGAATTTCGATAATTAATTAATAAAATTAGGAGGGTGGAGAATTTAATAGACTAACTAAATTTACATTTTTATGTACTCCTTACATTCTAAATTATAAGACTATTATTAAATTTTAAAAATTAATTTAAAATATTTTAAAATTCAAATAATTTATTAAAAATTATAAAATATTAAATTTATAATAAGTAATATTTTTTTAGATAATTTATAATATTTATGTTACATTGACTAAAATTAAAAAAAATTAATGTTAATTTTAAGTTTAAAAATATTTTAAATTAATTACAAAAAATAAATAATAATCTTATATTTAAAAACGGAGACAGTATAAATTATGACACAACTTAACGAATCAAAATCATCCCTCGTAGACCTGATAAACGGGCCGAGCCAGCGACGGGTCGGGTCAAAAAGGCTCGAATTTTTTTGAGCCAAAATTCTTCAGTCCGGACGGGCCAGGGTAGCCCGAGAGCCATTTGATTATTTTTATTTTATTTTATTTTTTACAATTATGATACATAACATGATGTTTTGATTTTAGGCTATTGAGTATAGCATGTAATTTGTTTTTATTTAATAAAAAATGTACTTATTAATAAAAAAATATTGAAAAACTTACGTTTAAATAAGAAATAATTTTAACTTTATAAACTATTGTGAGTATTATTTATTTGATTAAATATGTGAAATTAATAATTGTAATTAAATACCAAGTGACTAATTTTTAAAAAATGCTAGAATAATATCACAAACACATTACACATGTATGTATTTATATATGACAATTATTTGATTATACATATAACGTATTCTGCTATGTGCAAGTATCTAAAAATACATAATTAATTATTATTTTTTATTAACATTTGTTAATCAATAATATTTAAAATTTTATCTTATTTCTTTCATATCTAATACTAATAGCCATATGTTTGGAGATAATAGTATTTTGAACAAATGAATAGAAGTTTTTTTTTCATAAATTGATCTAAATGATTAATGAATTAAGTTATTTTAAATATTTTTTTATGTATTGATATATTTATTTTTTTTTTTAAAAAAATATTTTAGGTGACGGGCCGGACTAAAATGACCCACTTTTTTGGAGTTAATAAATGAAAGCCCATATAGTCTATTTTCTTTTGAGCGAACCGACTCGTAAGCTTAGGCCATTTTTATCAGGTTTAATCCCTCATCCATCTCTAAATGGATACATAATGGTAATTGTTGTCTAATAATTAGAAAATTCATAATTTTACATAAATAATATTAAAAGTCTCAAATCTTTAATTTCAAAATTTGAGGTGCCTCAAATACATATTACATCAATATTTTAATTAGTATTATATAATATTTTTTAAGAACCTACTATGCATAATTTTGTATGAACAATATAGTATATACTTAATACACATTTGAAATCTAAAAATTTAAGAACCTTAACAATATTCTTTCCACAAAGGTCATCATGATTGCCGTGTGAAAATTGATCAGTCGTGAACATCCATCCTATCCCCATACTTGTCAATTGTCATATCTACACTTGGAAATGTATTTAGCCTTTGAACGTAATCCCAACTTAATTAAGTGATTAGTTTAATGTATTTACATCTAATTTTCTAACCTTAAAAATGAACCAGTGTAAACGAAGAAATATAGTGTAAATATCATTTTCAACATAAGACATTTAATTTTTATATACTGTACGTTCTAAATTATAAGATCAGTATTAATATGTTAAAATTAATTTATAATATTTTAAAATTTAAGTTGATATAAATTTATTTATATAATTTTATAGTCTAAAAAATATCTGTATTTATAAAATTTTATTTTAAAAATGAAAAGAATCATACTAATTTTAAATTTAAAAATATCTCCTAATTTTATAACAATTAAAGTTAATCTTATATATACCAAAATTTAATATATTTAATAATATCTTTCTGTCTCTTTCTATATTTATTCTCTTCACATTGCTATCAACATTATCTATTCTTGGTTTTATGTCGTGAAAATGAATTGTTTTTCGTTGTTTTGTCCTTATTATTAATTTAATTTTGATCGTGTTTTTGATGATCTATCTATCTTCAACACTTGGTCGGCACGAAATTGAATTTGGTAGTATAATTAATTAGCTAACTGGAATTGTATTTAGAGTTTTTTTTTTTTTTTAATTTACTTTTAAAAGGTCTGATATGCTTTCGGTCAGAATCAGCGTATCGGAATTAAGTATTTTGGCTGCACAGTCAGCTCCAGTATAAAAATGTCAAAGAAATCAACTACTCTCACGTAACGCGCGTGCTTTATGCGACCGGTTTGGTTTGCTTCATATTGAGGCAAGGGAGTCTGTGGGTGCCTCCAATCCCATCCTCTTGGTTTATCTGGTTGGTGCGGGTGGTATCCATAGTACAACGGTCGAATAGTTTTCGGGTTTTATCACATATGGGTCAACCGGATGAATAATATTAAATTTATTGACTAAAATTTATATTAATAAATTTGTCAGACTCATTACAAGGTATTACTTCCTCCTTTGTGTTGTTCGGTTAAATTAGACCCGACAAAATGGGTACAAATTTAATGGGTGATTTATATTAAATAAATTTGGGTTAATATGTGTATAATAAAAATTATAAATAATTCTTGTTTACATTCACCCATATAATATAATAAATGGGTGGATGCGGATTTTTTATTTGGGCTCAATTATATATAAATTATCTTCAAAAATTAGCTCATTATAAATAAATATTTTATTATACTTTTAAATAAATAAAAAAAATCTCGCTCTTTAAAATTTTATATTTTTTCTTTTTAAAGTTTTTATTTTATTTCTCTTCATTAAAACTTTTAATGAATTGATATAAGAGTATTTTTAAAAGTTTTAATGATACAAAATATATAATATGATAATTAATCACCCTCATTATCTATATATGTTGAAATCTGGTTTTTTAATCGATCATTCCTGATTGTTTTTGCAATTCATTCCTGATTGTTTAAAAAAAGTTTGTTAGGAGGGTAGTTGATGGGGCAAGGACACAGATATTAGTTACAAAAATGAACATTTGAAACATTCGTTACTTACAATCATGATGACATATATACACAAAACCGAAGTTCCACACAAGCATCAAGCATGCCTGATGATCCCCCTCAATATTTGGAAGAAATGCTCATGTTGCTAAAGCCAACAAAATTTAAAAGAATAAAATAGAGAATTGATATTTTCATAAATTAATTTGATATTTTCACAAGTAAGTTTTATGTAATCTTGTGAAAATATTAAATTAGCTTGTGAAAATTTTAATTCCATATGAGAATTGATATTTCTATAAGTTAATTTGATATTTTCACAAATAAATCTCATTTGATCTTGTGAAAATATCACTTTCCATAAAATATTGTTATTCCCGATAATAATTCAATCTTAGAGGATAATCGCTTTAGTGTGACTACAAAATACTTTTAATAATAAACATATGTTACGTTTGTTTGCAAGAATTATAATATTGAGATTCTTATCACAAGATTATATTTATTTGTAAGAATTACACTTAAGATAAAACTATTAATTTCAAAAATATTTTGTTTGTTTTTAAATTTGAACTTGAGACTATTAATTCAGATATTATAAAATAACTTATTAGTCTTGGGATTATTATCCTTGATTCAACATGGTATTAAAATAATTTCTCGTATTAAGTCATTTTATAATCCATGAATTAATAGTCTCAAGTCCAAATTTAAAAACAAACAAGACAAAAATGAGATTAATAGTCTTATCTCAAGTTTAATACTTATAAATAAACATAACCTTTAGATTATAATCCTTACAAACAAATATGACTTAGAAATCAAAACATACTCTATTCGTTTCAAATTATAAGATTAAAATTAATTTTTCAAAAGTCAATTTCAAACAATTTAAAATTTTAAACTAAGATAAATTCATTTAATTTCTGTTAATATAATTATAAATATTGTAAAGTATCTAACCAGTACTATTAATTATAATATTTATTATATTTAAAATTTAAATAAATTATATTAATTTTAAATTTAAAAATATTTAAAAATTAATATTAATCTTACAATTTGAGGAATTATAAGACATTTAAGAATATCTTTTTTCTAATAAAAGAACTCAGCCTAATTAATGTCCATCAAACACTGTAGTTAATATCTACCGGGTACTTTGACTTTGGCTATTCATTAATCATTTTGTTCATCAAGAATATTGTGAATCGGGTAGTTACTGTATATGCTTCATCTATTTACGTTTTGTAGAGAGGGGGAGAGATAGAAATTAGAGGTAGGAAGCGATATAAAAATTTAGAGAGAGAAAATTTTATAAATTTTAAAGAGATAATATTTAAAAGAGAGAAATTAAAATTCGATCCATATTAATTCTAACCCAAACCCATTTATATTTACCCAAACCCACCCGTGCATTTGCCAGATAATCCAAGAAAAATAATGGAAAAGGACAAGTTTGTTTTATGGCACGGAAGAAAAAAAATAAAATTAAGAATTATTAGGAATATGATTTTAACATTATAAATTTATTATATTTCAAAACTCTCCTTTTCTGATAAACCCACGATCCTTATCTTGGTAATGTATTGGGAATTTCATAACCCCAAAGTGCTTCTATTCACCTTAAATTGTTTCAACTTTTTTCCTCGCTAGCTACCAAACAAAGAAATTCCCTACATGAATTCCACCCTCCCCTTTTTATCCTTCCACTTTTCCTCCATAGCAAGATATATAGCCTAACAGTTGAAATAAATATTTCCTTTTTGTTTTTCTTGCATATATACTTCCCTTGCATGCTACTCTAATTAAATATGTATTTTCTTTTAGCATACCTTGAAAACTCTTAAAACAAGAAGTAAAAACAAAACAAAAATACATGTGAAAAACCATTTAATGAACATATGTTTAATTATACTTAATTTGTTCTAAATTATAATATTAATTTTGATTTTTGAAAAGTCATTTTTAAACTCAAAATTGAGATGAATTTATATATTTTATTTATGTCAATACAATTATAAATATCATAAATTATTTTAAAAAATATTACTAACATTCATTATTTTAAAAACTTAAATGAATCATGTTAGTTTTAAATTCAAAAATATCTCAAATTAACTTTTAAAAAATTAATAGTGATCATATAATTAGGAATAGGGGGTATTTATTTTTTTAGAATAGCATTTCAGGTGTAATGTTAAGGAAGGGAAATAAAAGTTATACTCTCTCTGTCCCAAATTAAATGCCAATTTTAACTTTTTAAGTCAAATTGACTATTTTTTGAATTAATAATTAAGCATATATAAATATATTTTTAAGATTATAAAAAATGGAGTTATTAGTAAATTGTCTATACTTTCTTTTAGTTATAATCTCTTCACCTATATTTTGATAAAAATGGTATAAAATTAATTTTAAAAATAATTAATTTGATCTTAAAAAGTCAAAATTGTGCATTTAATTTCTAAGAGATGGAGTAATAAATTTTAATTTGTTTCCCCTTGTTTATTCAAAGTGAAAAGGCAGCCCTAATTAATGTTACAATTCATATTGAGTTTTCTTAACATGTGTCTTAAGAATACATGTTAAGTACGAAAAATAAAAGATAGAGTCCACTAAATATTATTTGTTTATACATTTGCACTGAATTTAATGCATAAAAAAATAATATGTTAGTGGATCTTATGTATTAAATTCAGTGCAAATACATAAATAAATAATATTTAGTAGGTCTCATCTCTTATTTTTCGTGAGAGCACATGTTAAGAGGACCCATTCATATTAACAGGACAACAAAGATGGGCATAGGACAGTTGATACTCTCTTTACAATTTTACCCTTATTATTAAATCCTCCCCTTTCATATATTCTTCGTTGAAAATTTTGAAAAATATGTGAAAAGAGTGATGGCTCTAGACATGCATTTCTAATGAAATTCTAGTGTTTATGTGAGTTTTTAAAGAATAATGAGAATAAAGGGAGAAGTTCGGAGTGTCTATTGGGAATTGATTCACATTGATCGATCCATCCATGCAAACAACATATATTGTTGCGGGAGGAAGAAACATCATAATAAAACCTTATGCTTTCCCCATTTAATTCATCCTCCTCTTCCTCCCTTTCATGGTACATCACATCACATCTAAGGGAAATTTTAATTGCCGCTTAAGACTCTCGAACAAAAATTCTCAATTTGGTGGTGGTGATGTATACCGCTGAGTTGTGTTACCCTTTTTTTTCGTAGGAAATTTTTTTATATTGACGCTTAAAAATTTGGACCATTTCTCATTGTGTGTGTGTCATCGTTGCAGAGGGGGCTTGCTAATATTTTCTGTATCGTTCCAATTTTATTATATTACTTTCTCCTTTCTTCTATTATGGGTTGTACTTATTTTTGTACATTTTTGTGGAACTCAAGTCATTAATGGGTTGTTCTTGTTTTTGATTTTGGTGGAACTTAAAAGTAAATTTGGTACGGTTGTTTCCATACCAAATCAATGAATATTTTCCCTCCAAATTAATTAGTGGAATTTGTATTGCAATGACTTCATTGGCTATCAATACTTTGTTTTTGTAAATTATTATGCTACTCAGAGCCTATAAATTATCATCACAAGGTTATGAATCATATGAAGCCCATAAATCTAATGAGAAAAAACAGTTTCAAGCCCTTGAGAATGTCTCTATGGATGAAAGAGTGACAGAAAGATAGAGGTGTATAGGTTAGTTGTTGCCGGATGATTTGATATTTGTACGGAATAAACCGACAAAAGAGGAGAGAGAGAGTAATTTGTTAATAATAAGGTTACGGATTTTATTATACGCAATGATTCATATAATTATTATTTGTAAAATGGCGAGTCTCGTAGAACAATTGAAATATGAGACTCACTATTTTATAAATAATTATTGTATGAATCATTAAGTATAGTAAAATTTTAAGGATAAAGTTGTCAAAATAATAAAATTACCGATGTGCCCATCATTATTGCTAATGTCGATGATCAAATAATGCAAAGTGGTAGTTCAATGCGTGCAAATGGAATCCGGGAGTCTACCGTTGACAGAAACTAGAAAGTAATTATAGTAATTAGTATTTTGAAGTATCACATATACATGAATACTTTCGTGGATCTACGACAGTACGACTGAATCTAGAACAAGTTGGTTGGTCCTTTTCTATAACGGATAAATAATTAATGTTCAACATGGAAAAAGGATGGTGTTCCGTTTGCATGTTTGGACCTTTTCCAAACTCAACATTTCGGCCCCATGGCATGTACATCAAGAAACTACCATCTTAATTGCTGTTTTTTCTCTCTCTTCTTTTCTTTTCTTTTCAGTTTCTGTTTTTTTCAAGTTAAGATCTTGCTTGCAGGTATATATATATATATATATATATATATATATATATATATATATATATATATATATATATATATATATGGAAATCTAGAAAAATGAAATTATCTATAGATGAAGGGAGAGATACATGTAGTTCTAAATTTAATTTGTCTATAAACTCCTTTCATTGGTGGGAAAATTAAGTTACACTTTTTAAAGAATTATATATCCACTTGTAAGAGAACAAGCTAGTTTTAATATAGAATTAATTAGTAATATGGACACTGGCTCATTGTGTGTGGGTTTTCTTATTCATCCTAAAATTTAGTATCAAAAAGAAAACCATTGTACAATTTTTTTTGAGACTAAATATTTACTAGCTAGCTAACATTAATAGACCAAAAGAAATACACCAACTAATTAAATATATAGAACTCTCGATCCTTTTCAGATTGATCGCATCTTGGAAACTGGCTTTATTAATGAAGTATAATACAAGAAATAAGTATTGCCATTCTAGAAATGTTGTATTTTTAGGAAAAATAATCATCACTCAATATCCCAAGATATTACAAGAAATAAATAGAACCCGAATAAGTTGAAGCATCTCATATTATTATACAGCATGGGTAATGTATAGGAGACAAAGTTTATGGAGGTGATCAGAGCAGGAATGTGGTTTGGTACCTTTTTACGTTGAACCTTTCGGTTTGGTGAGAAGACAATATCTTTCAAGGCAAGTGTACTGAAATTAAAAAAAGAAAAAAGAGAGGAGGAAATATATGACTTTACCACCCTTTTGGCTTTTTTTTTTTTTTTTTTGGCCTAATATAATATATTAATTCCTAGCTACTTGTATTATATTTATAATATTTCAATTTATGTGCCTAATTTTTTGTGTGCCATATAATTGGGACTTTCGTTTATATTCTTTAGTTCCACCACCATTGATCTAATCTAAAAAGTTACATCATTCCAGCCACCATGGGGTAAAGCTAAATAGATAATCAGGCAGCCGCCCCCTGCTTTGTTTTTCTTCTTTCAGTTCTTCACAATCAACATTCATGACTCACATACATGTGGGTTCGTTGATATTTTGTGTCTCAAGTAATCAAACCCTTCATATCTCAAGCGATGCTTTGTCAAACTAGGTTTATAAGGGTCCTACTTGTACAAATTTCCTTTCAAAATCCTAGAGAAAGCCACTAGCCTTTTCTTCTTTTCCAACTTCTTTCATTCTTAATACTACCTCCCTAGTTCACCCCATTTCTTTCCTTGTGTCACAAAAAATTGTCTTTATTTTTTTTCTTTTAAAAAAAAAAAAAAGCAATTTGGAAAGTGGACATCAATAAAGTTAATTTTGTATAAAAATTAAGCAACATAACTAAATTGGAACGAATTCCATTCTAGGATAACAATTCTGACTTGACTTTCTATTGAGAGATAGATTTCAATCTCTGTAGTGTCGTAGAGGGGTGGAAATCGAACACGTGACCTTGAAGGTTAAGGAGAAAATTTTATCACTAGACTATCACCTTTAATCTTAGTTAAATATAATATTTTATTTGTTTATTAGGGTCATCCACTAAAGCGGATTATGCATAAATAATCATAAGTTGACCAATTATGATCAGTGCATCATAAAAAATTAGTCTTCTCCAGTAGATTATGTTTCTTATTGATATCATTAACTCTGCACTAAGAGAATTTGGTTTAGTGAGAAAAATGTCGTGTGTATATATATATCCTTCCATAGTTCCATTCATTATCTATTAATGATGGGTGCCATTAAAAGGAGAGGGTATGCATGACACAAACCATTTTGTTTCTATAATGCGTTGGTATCTATGACGACTAAAGTCTAAAAGCATGGATTTCCATTAGCAACAATGTAAAATTCTCCCCATGTGAGTCGGTAAATTTCTCAATCGTTGTGATGAAGGTGCAGACGTCAGACAGATTTGCAGTATATCTATATTTGACTTTGCTGCCATTGACCAACTAAAAGTGGTAAGAGATGAAAAGTTATAAGGCTGCTCTCAACTTTATAAAACGTATTTTGCTTTAAATCTTGTCTGATTTTCTCTATAATACTTTTTCTCTTTCACAAAAAATAGTTTTACTACCAATCCGTTAACAATTGACCAGTAAAAAATATCATTTCGGCACGATATGAGACGGGTGGGCTTTGCAAAATTTATATAAAAAAATTCATGCATACCCTAGTTTAAAATAATAAATTATTAATTTAATAATATAATATGATAATTAAAATTACGACGATAAATTTGATGACCCAATATTCATCCCGATAATTCAGCTCGTCAAACTTTTTTTATTTAATCCAGTGGACTTTTCTAGAGGTTCTTTCTCAAAAAATAACTTCCGAAATTTTTTATATTTACGTAGCTACCTCTCTGCTCATTAAAATTTTTCTCTACTCAATTACATTTGGCTGTCTCTTTCTTTTTTCTTTTTCCATGAGATAATAAATACTTCAACGCGAAATCAATCAAATTAAACATCTTCTATTTTATGACAACCCACAAAATTGAGCCCGTGAATTAACAAAGAAGCGGTGTTGCATACAAGAATTATTAAGAGGGAATGTATATGAAATAGTGGATCTGACAATCCAAAAAAAAAAAAAGAATTGAGTGAAGAGTATATTTGAGATTACTTAAACAAATGTTATTACTGATCCTAATTATTATTTTTATTTATAATCAATTTTTAAAAAATAATTTGTGTTAGGTAAATAAAAAGCATTTTGCGAAAAGTGTCTAGTTTAAAAAATTTGCTAATATCTTATTTCAAGTGTATATTACTAAAAATGAATGCTGAGAATAAAAATGGATAATGGATAGAATGGTAATAGATAGAATTAATAAATAAGGATATATTAGTAATATACTAGGTCAAACCTGCTTATTAGATTTTATAAATAATCAGAAGCTCCAAATTAGAGTTTCTAATTATTTTCATAAAAAATAATTATAAACAATTTTGAAATCAAATTATCAAACACTTTTCTTAAAACTAATTATAAGTAAGTATCATTACTTATAAACAATTCCAAACACTATAAATTAACACGTAGCTCTGTCCTAAAAAAGGCAATCAGAGCAGTTGCAATTTTTCTTTTTCTTTTTTAAAATTTTTTATTTATCAAGATAAAAAATTAATGATAAGATTTACGAATTCATCAAGTTGTGGACCGATTAGTAGTACTCTATAAATCAAGAAAATGTCTATAAAAAATAATTAATTCATGAAATAATTAATGTAGTAGATAAACCCTAGCCCTAAGTGACTCCATGAAGTTTTTAAACACATACATCAGACAATTATGATGTTCAAGACTAGAGGAGAATCATTAAAAAAAAAAAGAGTCTCAGTTTCTTTTATTTTCTTTTAATATATAGCAAGAAGGAGAATTTGTTAATTACAATGAGATCCTCACTCTTGCTTCCGATACGCGTATTGGGAGGAGACCTATAACCCAAAACAATAAGGTTGTAATCCAGCGGCAACTATGGGTTTTAAATACTCTAGAACAAACTTGATATAAGTGTCTATAAAATAAAAGGCCATAATTGCCAAAAAAATAAATTAATTAAAGTGACACAATATTTATCTAATACTCATCCCTTAATTCGCTTAAAAAATAAAAAGACTCTCAATTGCCAATTTAACTTATTTTTATTACAAAAAAAATATTATAATAATATGAAGTGACATAATATTTAAAAGTTACCATCACAATTTCATTATCATAATATCGGTACATAATTAAATACTCAACAAAAATATATTTATAATTTTACAAATATAACTTTTTTTGTTTGAATGGAAAGAATATGTATTTACCTACTTTTATGTTTCGTCATGCACCAAGTAATGACGAAAAATAGATCAAACGTAGTAGTTGATAGCTCTTTTTATTATACATAATTACATGTTCGGATCTAAAAGACATTTAGTAACAAAGTTCAACCAAGTTTTCAAGAAGTCAAAAGGCAAGCAACTGTTCCACAGAAATATCACATTTGGACTTTGATTTTTAGACCATATATCTTAATTTATCTGATGGAGCAAAGAGGCTAAACGAGATAAGTAAATTATGCCAACAGAATTCTATTAGTGACAAATAATTTCCGACGCATACTATTCATTTTGGACAAATGTACATATATAATATCTAAATATAAAATAAAATACTATATTCATCTTATTCATTAAAAAGTAAGATAAGATATGAATTTTAATGTCATATCCCACTTTTTAATTATCAATATGAATATAATATTTAGATGTTATATTTAAATGTTATGTATTTATACTTCTTCGTCGTACAAATTTAAGAAAACAGCAAATCGCTGCCAATCGATAGACTTCTCAGGAGTATATAGTGCAGGATCAAGTTACTACTTCTGATGCACGTATGATCCCTCCTCCGTAAAGAGGCCTTACAATATTTGATTAAATGATACTAAACATGTATCATGCCTAACCCCATCTTAAATTGTTGTCCTTTACAAATAGAAGGAGCTATTTCAGACGAGTGTCTCGAGACACTGATGTGAGGGGATTATTTTATTGTAACTACTCTTTCCGCTTCACATAGCCGTGTGTCGGAAATCTTGACACCGGCGTAATCTCAAGCCGGCCGGCACATATCAACAGCAGATATCAATTTTTTATTTTAATCCCGTGCATATCACACAACCAATTTATATTTCAATTTTCTGACTACAGTACTAATCTAGTAAACTCAATATAATAAATTTTAAAATCGAGGATTTTAAATATGGAGAGAGGCTACCAGATAGATACAATACAATATTCAAAATTAATTGTTTTTGATCAGCTGAGATATCAAAATCAAGAAATTTAAATACCATAACATGCCCAAAATATTTGGAGTGTTGTGCCCCAAAATAGATGGAAAACAGAAACAAAAGTCGAGACAAAAAAACATAATGTAGCCTGTGACGATCATCAGCATGCAACAGCTAGCCAATGCTTAAATGAATGACAATGTGTTGAACATGCAACTTGATGATTCCCTAAAATTATCTTTATCTTTTTGAGTGTCAGTGTATATATCGACCTTCTAGACCCAGTAACAAACAAATGCAATGAAATTCATGCAAAACATGATCGACTTTATGAGCATTATTGCCACACTCCAAATTCGCCAATTATTTGGTAAAATACAGAGATCCATCACAATATTTTTATTTTTATTTTTATTTTTTTATCTAACTATTCAATATAATTGAAAATTGCAATATTATGTCACGTTGTATGAGTTCAGATATCAGAAATTCAGAGTTATTATAATTCCCATTGTTTTGTCAATTATTTCCACATTCTAGATGCCAATAATTCGGCAACTTTTAATAATCGCTATTCCTATTATTAATTATGCTGAGCAGCCGTCGAGCCAGCCATGGCATTCAATGGTTTGAAGGTACACATGTCAATTTTTTAGAATGTCAAAATAATCATCTATATTTATCTCATATCTAAGCCAGCCTAAAGTTTTATTAATATTAAATAAAGGGAAAAAAAAGAAAGAAGGCAAGGGCTACAAATGACTTGCATAAAGTGGAAATTAATAATATTTTTTTTAGAAAAAAAAATAAATACCCACACGCTCGTTCAAAGACATAATTTCCCTCTGTTTCCAAATTGGCATGCTATCGCATGGTTCAGGCAACGACTTTTATTACTACTATTATTTTTAGCTCAATTTTCAAAGCCTTTAAAAGACAATGCGCACAAGCTCACTCATTGACAAATTTCAGTAGTTAATAAATTCTTATAGTCCAACTACAAGCGCCATTCCATTTCATCTACTTATGTATTTCTCTCTGTTTTGTTACATTTACATATAAGCTCTTCCATATATACAGGGTGGATCGACCAAGCCGAAGAAATTACAGAAGAAGAAGAAGAATTGTACAATTAAATAGCAGGCAGCCATGTCCTTTAATGAGAGATCAAATATAAGGGTTAATGCAATATTAGTTATAGTTATGATTATAGTTGCAGCAATGGGTTCAACAGGGGGAGCAATGAAAGTGAAGGATATGGGGTTCTATAGCTCGATTCAAAGCCAGCTACCGAGAGGGCCGGTGCCTCCTTCTGACCATTCTCCATGCCATAACAGGGTCAAGCTTCAACATGAAGCTGAGGATACTTATGGCCATGCTCATTTTATCATTTGTCCATAAACCCACCCTTATTTATAATTAGGACTACTACACGAGCAATATTAATATTTGTTGTTCTTAATATGTCTCTGTTTCTGCCTCTCCTTTTATTTGTTTTTCCAAAACATACCGCTTTTTCTTTTCCTTTTTTTTGGTGAACAATGCTTGTTGCTTCCCCTTCTTCGTAAATTACACAAATTTTGAATGAAATTCCAGAAACTGCATATATATATATTTGATGATTATATATATAGTTCTCAGATTTTGAATGAAATTCCACAAACTGTTGGTTTTTGACATTATTTGATAATTTAATATAGTTCTGGCATTGTTTATTATTCCATTAGTATAATAAATTTGAAACAGAGCTGCCATCCAGAGGACTGATTTCAACTTAATTGAATACTAATTGTATCTGTAAACAATTAAAAAAGAAGTGGGGAGTTTTTAGAAGTGGAATCAAGCCCATTTTCTTCGATGGATGAACAATCTTAATTACCACCATATTTTGGTGGAGTAGGTTTTAGCAAAATTATTAGTACGGTTGTACAATACAAGCTCAGTGGTATAGACTTCTTCCTTCACCATACAAGATCATATGTTCGATTTTAGCTCTCGGCATAAGTTAATACAGATTTAAGAATTAACTAAGGCGCTACATGAATAAGGTAATTTTCTTCTAAATTCTTTATATTTCTCTTGGCCCCTTTCCCGGGTTCCCCTATGCAATGCAATGAAATATATCCCTAAATCAAATTGTAATATAATAAGATTATTGAAAAAAGAAAAGATACAAACTATACGGACACAAGAATGCTATATATCTTATTGTAGATGAGTACCTATTCACAATACATTTGGTAGATCAATTATCTTTATATAAAAAACTTCTTATTGCTTTCAAGAATTTTGAACTAGGAAATATATTATGCAATGTAGTTCTTGGAACTTCTTCATTCAATACCAGTAGCAAAACTATAAATCCAATTGATCCAAATCTAGCCCAACCTCCTTGTTTTGTCAATGGGCTATAATCAATTTTTAATAGAGCAGCATGTTAGGGTAGTTCTTAGCCCGACACAGTCAACCCATTATGTAAAACTCATTGAAGCAAATCCAAATAATGTGTTGGATTACATCTTAATGTATCTTAAGAATTCATCGCTAAATACATCTTAATATGATCTTTTGAATAATTTAGATTGAATTTTGTATCTTAATGATTTAGAGGTATTCAAAAGAAATTTTTTTAATCCCAGTTTCAAATATTAAGATGCATTACGAGATGGACTATTAAGATGCATTAAGATACAATCAAACACAAATAGTAACTACTCAAAGTTTCTAAACATTTTTTTGATGGGAATTAACTGATAATCTGGGGTTTATAATTAATTTATTAAGATAAGATAATACAGTTGCCAATCTTATGACTTAATTATAAAATCTAAAAAAAAAAATTAAAAATTACTCAAACTAGTACACCTAGATACATATATTTTATTAACCATTAATGCTTTGCTTCTTCTTTTTTTATTAAATATTTTATTTTATTATAATAATTTATCACGCGTTGTTGTCTTATAAATATGTCTTCATAATTTATTATCAACAAAAATTATCAATAGATTTAATGATCATCGATTATTAATGTTTGTATTTTACTCGACCGTATACGTAAGATTGTAATGCGTACATTTTCATTATCATATCCAACCTTGCATTGTGCTATGAAAGAGTGCCATAGATAATAATTATTTTTATGATGCAATATATACACATGTGTAAGGTAGAAAATCATTAGTCATGAAGAAGCACCACGTCCACAAAATAAACTTTATATCGGTGGTGCCGCATAAATATGCCAAGCATGTGAAAGAGGCAACTCAACCATCAAATCATGGTTTGAATATTGAGAAAAATATTCTACAGAGAGAGAGAGAGAGAGGTTAGGTGAAGATTTTTTTATGTGCTAATTAGGTGATGAATTTTCTCTTGTACTAGTTTTTAAAGAAAATGTTGTTTACCACTTTGTCGCCACAAAAAAAATGTCAATTAAGAAGAGCTATACCTACGACTCCGTACATCCAAGCGACAATACGACCGATTTAGGTGGTGGTGTTTCTGGTCCAAGATCATTCTTCAATCGCTTTACCCAACAGATTTTACCATCCTAACGTGGCATATTGCAACATGTATGTATGTATGTAATACCCGGTATATAAAATAATATTTAAATTTATTTTTAAAATATTTTAATTGAACTTTATATAATGTTTAGGTTGACTTTAATTTTTTGTTATGTTTTGCGGATTGATAATATTTGTATCGAATACATCTTTCGATTTTACATGCATCTAGATTTGACCGGTTCAATGTATATTATGCTTGTGTGACATTGTTATGACTTGTCTATGTGACAATATATATTTTGTTCAGCTTTAAACTCAGTATGAAATAACATTCAACCATTTAATTTAGTCTAGTATTTTGTCGTGATAGTTTTTTTCATTTCATTTCAGTTTAGTTTATATAGATATTTATTTTAATTTATTATCTTTGTACTCTATATACGTACGAGACATATGACTAATTGTATTTTTTTTCTTCTTATAAGTAATCAAAAGAGCTCCCTTCTATTTAAATGGTCTATATATTTTATTTAGATTGTGGTACTTTGATTTATTTAGAGTTATTTGTTATTTAGAGTTGTAATAAATAATTTTACTTGTTAATTTTAAGTCGATCTGACATTTATTATTTATTAAGACTATTCCTTTAGTGGTTTAGATCTTTTGTATTATTTTATTATTTTTATTGTGTTTGTGCGTAACTTCTTATATATATTATGAGAATTAATATTTTCACAAGTAAAATTTGATATTTTATTTACTATTTATGTAAAAAATAATATTATAAAGCATAATGTGTTATATATAAAATAAAAATATATGATATAGCATAATGTGTTATATTGTCTTAATTAATTATAAAAATTTGTGATAAAATCTTTTGTGATAAAATTGATAAAACCAAAAATAATTTTTTTTTTTGTCTTAGTTAATTACATAAAATTGTGATAAGATTTTTGTAATAAATAAAATTGGTTAAAGAAAAACTATTTTTTTTTAGAAGTTACTTTTCCTATTAAATATTAATTGGTTGGATTTATTTTGAATATTTTGCAAATTTGGATAGTATATATTTAATTATTATAAATTGGTAACTTATACTAATTTAAATAGGAACATTTTTATTTTATTTTTGGTATTACTATTAAAAATAGGAATATTTATAAATTTAAATAGTATTTAATTGATACAAATTTAGATATTATTTATACAAATATAAATAAAAAAATTGAACTAAAAAATGATAAAATAAAAATAAATTTACACTTTTAATTATATAACTGATTTCTTTTTTTGCTGATAAAGGACCAACACCGTCAGGGCGTCCCTTACTGGGCTTTTATGGGAGCCCATCTCTTATTCCAAAATATTTGGCTACGTAAGGCTCTTATCATCTTTCGGTCAAATTGAGGAAAGATTAAAAATATGCGTTGGAACTCCCGGTGAATCACAGCCATTGATCTCGTCGGGAAAGCTGAGCAATGTCGTTGTCTTCTTCCTTAAAGCTGGTAGTGGCCCCTAGCTCTCCGGTGACCGGCTCGATGGGGCTGAACGTGAAAGTGACAACGGTAGCTATGGTTAAAGGAGCTCATGATCTTCCTCAGGTTCAAACTCAATTATACACAATCCCCAAAATTTTACAGGCTTTTCTTGTTTATATGACCCACCCTAACTCTGTGTATAATATATAATCAAACTGGTGAAGCTGATCATAACTGCGCAGTAGATCAGATTTAATTTTGTTGATTGTGAGTTGTGATTATAAGGGATGCCTATTTCTGCTTACCAAAATAATATTAATATTATAGTAATAAAATATTAGATATTTTTTTGTTTTCATTTCTTTCACTTGGCAGTATACAGCTTGCAGACATAGCTGATAGCACCATGCCTCTGTTTTTTTTTTTTTTTTTTTAACTTTGTGCTCTTTTATAAATCTCAATATGCTTTTCTTTGTGCTCTTTTATTGATAATTTACTAATTTGATTGTGGCTTGGTTTCTGGGTTTGGCCACTTACGGTGTGTTTGTAACTTTCATATTTTGGGGAAGGGAAAGTTGGACAATTTGGAAAGAAAGCGTCCAACTTTTCCTTCCATTCTATACCCCTAAATAAAACTCACAAACACACCCTTAAGGCCCATCCAAGTTCTACTATTTTGGTCATAGTGCCTGTTCGGCAAAACCAACTTATAGAGGTCTTTTGCCAAAGTGTTCGGCAATTACTTATTTTGTGAGTTATGAGTTGATTTTTAAGTCAAAAAAATAAGCAACATTTTGCAACTTCTTAAACATGATTTATAAGTCATGTTTAATAAATTGGTCAAACCACATAAAATGACAATTTTGCCCTCAACTATTTTTCTAAATGATATCTTTATCCTTTCAACTTCTCCCTTCGGCAAACTCCAGTGTAGTCCAATTCCCCTCCGTCGACAGGCGGTCCCATCCCTGCCGTCCCCCAACCCTCCTACGATAATCCCCTTCCTCTCCCAAACTCCCCTCTCCCTCTCCAGCGTGTCGCCACCATGCCCGAATTCTCCATCCCCAAACTTGAACTATCGCGATTCGACCCAATCATTGAAGAGGAAAAAGAAGAAGATGAAGAGGAAAACGACTACACCGAGAATAACAGTCACAGTCACACTGTTGATCACTTTATATAATGACTAAATTACGCAAGTGCACGCAGTCAACAAGTAATACAATGGTAAACAGGATGTCGAACCCACAAAGAACTGTACTAAATAATGTATAAAATATTAGTCTTAGCTCAATTCAACTTTTCCGTAACGATCACGATTTTGATTGAGATAAATGTTAATATGAAATTTAACACGAAAATTATAATAAAACAAGACTTAACAGATTTTAACAAGATTGGGATCACAACTTCCCCTATTATATCACATGAACCACCTTACCTTGCTTTCGGTAAATTAATTTAATGAATTGTTGACTGGAAATTCACAAATTATTAATGAACCTTTTCCAATGATTACATAAATATATTCATCTCTCTTAACTTGCTATATTCCTATGCAAGCTAAATGAAACAAACTCATTGAGAACCAATTCCCATTACAGTCACATGTAGTGCATAGATATATGCCTATTCCATACACGAATCCAATTAATCATTCAACCATAATAAATCAGAATACATGCTATCTTACTTGGACCTAACCTTAGATTTCATTTTCCAAATCCATCTAGGTTGTCAAATCAATTGCTGGCCAAACAATCTCACAATTAATACAGACTATGATAGACAATTCAAACTAAATCAACAACTGAAAATATAAGCAAATCGATTCATGCTAATAATAGGTTCCGTTGTGACACCAAATAACCAATTAGTTCATAAGTATCCTATTGGAACTCATAATTGTTAAAGTAATCATAAACCCAAAAGTATCAAATACAAAAGAATAAAGAGAAAAGAAGAACTCTGGAATCTCTACTATTTTGATGCTTTGATCTTCCAAAATCTGCGTCACCCCCTTGTCCCACAACTCCTCGACTTGTATATACCAGTTAGGAATCTGAAAACTGCAACTAACCCACGATCTGGCCAACTGCTGCTGCGACTTAGCGCCAACCGCGCTGAGACAGTACTAGGTTCAACGCCAACTGCGCTGAACTTGTAGATATTTACAAAATTGCCACTCATGCCCAAAATTTCTTGTTTTGCCCTTCTTCCACCTATTCCTGCAAAATAAACTTAAAACTTAATAAAAAGGAACTAAAATCACTCAAAATTAACAAAGTAATAAGCTTCAAGACATCCAATTCATAGGCATAAGACTCACTCATCACACACCGAGAAGAAGAAGATGAAGAGGAGGAAGAAGATTGTGAACCGCCGCCCTTTCCGCGGCCGGAGACGAACGGAATGCTTCGTGGGACTTCTTTTTTCCGTCGATAATATATATTCTAAAATTATATACATATATTCATTTAAGATTAAATTTATAATTTAAAACTATATATATATTTTTATTAATTTCTTATATTTCAGATAAATTAAGTACTATCCTATTTGTTATTATATTTTCAGCCAATCAAATTGTTTTAAAAAATATATATTATTATGTCATTAATACTATATTTATGTCTAGTATATTAATTTATTGGTATCATTATTGTTTTTGATTATTTATTATTACTAGTTTTGCTATTTTTATTTTAAATTGATGTTTTATTGTTAGGGTTTCAACATTGAAGTGTTTTCAGGTGATTATTTTTTAGTTATAATATTGAATTAGTGTATCTTCTTATTAATGTCTTTTTTAGTAATTTTCACGGTTCTAAAAGGCGCTAGGCAAGAGGTGGGCGGTCAGGGGGGCCTAGCGCCCCCGCCTCTCACCTAGGGGGCCTAGACGAGATTTTTTACTTTAAGTCAATTTTAATATTTTATCTTATATTTATTCAAACAAAACAATAATATAAAGGAAAACAATCTATAATAAAGATAATAAAGGCCTTTGCTTAAAGTTCAAACACATATTCATATTGCTAATGTCAAAGTTCAAACAGAAATATGCAATTGTTTAAAGTTCAAACATAAATAAATAATAAAAAATACAAACTAATAGTCTTCATCTCCATATTCTTCTATATCTCTCTCTAACTCTTTTTCTCCATATCCTTCCAAGATAATGTCCCCATCGGGCTCACACTCATACTCATCATCTCCCTATTCTTCCGTGTCATCATCAAACAAAAAAATTTCTTTATAGAGTTCTCTTACTCTAACATTTCTACTATATCTCTTAGGCTCTAGCATACTATCCGCTTCGGATGCTTTACCAACCGCTTCCCAAGTAAGGCTCGAACAACCCTTACCTTCTTCATATATTCCTACGACGTCGTTTTATAGCTTAGTTATTAAAATTTTAAAAAAACAATTGCAGTCCTAAATTTTTCGCTTATGCGCCTAATTTCTTTGTCTCGCCCGCCTAGTCCTGTATAATTTTCTGAAGGGATTTTTTTCCTTCTTGGGCATAGGCGATGAGCTAGGCGACCTAGGCGTGGCGCCAAGGGAGGGCCTAGTGCCTAGACGGGGATTAATCGGACCTAGGCGGGGATTTTTAGAACACTGGTAATTTTTATATTTTATTTTAACTTATAAGTCATTATTAACCGAATACCTTCACAATAATTTTAATTTAATTTATGACTTATAAGTCAAACTGATGTTGAACACTTTTAGTAAAAAGTAACTTAAATTTTAACTTATAAATTTACTTAAATTTTAACTTTAAGTTATTGTTGAACAAGCTCTTACACAGTAACGACTGAACCTAAGAAACTTCTAGTATCAAAGTCATTTTTATTGTCCAATGGCTTTAAATTTGACAACTTCTGAGTTCTACATTTTGCATTACCTAAGTTAGCCATGTTTGGGGTGACTTGTTCCGTTGTGCTAACAAAGCCTAACACTGGCATTCAATTTCCGAACTTTTTTGTACCAAGGTTTCTTGCGAAAATATGATAAGGGATTTGTTTGTTTTATGGACTTGGTCATTGATTAATATTTTGATTTCCGATATTTGTGTCAAAGAAGAATCAATACTCTAGGATATTTGACATCTTACAATGATTTGTGAGCTGAAAATACCTATATTAGGATTGCACTAATGCAATGAGTTTGCCTTTTATGTTGAAAATGTCGATTCTGACTTCTGTTAGCAACTAGCTCAATTTCTAGGTTGTCTTATCATCATCTTGCAAGCATTCTCCTTGCATCATCTGAGCTTGAATCTTGATTAGTAGGTTCTCTTATCATCATCATCATCTTGCAAAATCCACCTTGCATTTTGTTAGTTTGTTTAAATGAACGATTACGAATAAGATAGTATCCTGCGTAAGATACTGAAAATAAGTGGGGGCTTCGGTCTAAACTTTCCTTGGATCATTATACTTTGGGGAATCACTCCATGTGAGTCCATGATTTATAGTTCTTTTTTGCTGCCTCTCTGCATCTAGAAGAACCCGGGATATGGATCTGTCTGTTTCACAATCAATTATTGTACGACCTCCAACCTGCCACATTTTTGAAATGGAAATAGAGATAATTTTGCACAGAACTCTCTCAAACATCTTTTGATTTAATTCATATTGATTACAGCAAAAGATTAGACATGGGTCAGTTTGCAACTTATAACATTTGAAGTCCCATATCATATCAGATATAAAATCATTTTTAAGCAGAAGGAAACCAATGGTATGAGCAACTGATGTTTATTGTAATCTGTATAGGGGACCCAATTTTGGATTTAATTTCGATCAGTGAGGTCTAAGATCATGGTTATAAGCTGTAATATTGTCTGATGATGTTATGCAGTCTAAGACTGCAACTGATGTGGGCAAGTACAAATTACAATTGAAGATGCATATTCCACATTCTAACATCTATTGTCGGCTTCATGTTGCAGGTGAGAGGTAAAGAAGAACAAAAACATCAGGCACTGAAAACCTTAACCGTTCTCTCGCGAAGAGACATGGCATCGCATTTGGCTGTTGCCTCTCTAGTCGAGGCCACTCTTTTCTTGCCAGAGCCTGCCGAAGCACGTATTGTGAAACCTGAGATCAGGAGGAAAATCTTTGAAAAGCTGAAAATGCTAAGGGAAAAGGCTGGTTTATCAGAACCAAAGACTGAGAATGAGGAGAAGACTGCACCAACACTACCATCAGAAAAGGAGAAAGAAGTTCCTCTTCCACGTCTGCCTATATCCGGCTTCCTGTCCAGAAAAGTCCAGCAGAATCTCTAATAGAAGCAAATCTTCCATGTTTATCAATAAAAAGAAAACACTAAGTTCAACGAATTTTAACCTCAGAAATTCCTTGGGAGCTGCAATGCCGTGTAAACATGGTGAACAGCATGTGGCACGAAGTATTGGTTTAGATCACTCCTGAAATTTGGCTGTATTTTAGAATTATTTTTGTCCACTAATGAGGTTAGTTTTTTTGTTTCTGTATTTCTGAACTCGCAGTAATGTAATAGTACTCCAGGATTTCTTCAGTTCAGTAACTTGTATGCTATGCAAAGATGAGTCTCGTCTGTAAAAATCATGAGACTGTGACAGCTACACAACCACGCTTTTCCTTATATTTAGCAAATATATGCAACAATGGATTTATACCATTTTTGTTTTTGTTGCCTAACCTCATGGGATGTGTGTGGTATCTTTAACGGTCAGGCGTTTTGTCTCCAAGTTTTTGACTTGGTGTTTCTAATCTCTTCGGGAGACGGGATTAGTGTCTTGACCTTCATTGTAATATCTTTAGTTTTTTGCTTTTAATATACAAACAAATTAGCAACAAAAAAATAAGTTAGGATTTCTAGTACTGTGATATGGGGGTTCTCAACAAGAAAATTAGTACACCATACTCTTTCCACTTCCCTTCTTTGAAAATTTCTAATGAGTGACAAGGACAGTTTATTTTTTTTTTGCATCTTTTGTTTTCGCTTGTTCTCATCTAGATGGACAATAATCATTCAAGAATGATTAGTGTTGTGTGATGTTTGCACCCTGCAGATTGTGAAGAATGTTAGGGTTTTTTTGTTGGAAGGATAGGCATTCTGTTGCAGTGGAAAATGGGTGTTCTAATCGAATGTTCATAAATATTTCTGTGCAGGATAAATATTACAGCATGAATGAACTAAAAAGTATGTTTTGGGACATGGCCCAAAGCTTTGAGTTTCCTGAGTGGTATAGCTCCCCTCAGCAGCAGGTAAATTGGTTCAGTTCTCCGCAGCAGAAAGTGTACGAGTCTGCTCAGTGGTTTGGTAGGCAGTTCCCTCTTGTTGATTCAAGAAGCTCAAAGAGGGCTTGAAGCGAGACAAAACCTGTTTTGTAAAAAGGTTCTCACTTACAGGTATCAGGGTTGGAAATGTATGGGACGAGCCAATTTTGAAGGTGATAGAGTCCAGGGTGGAGACTCATGGGGCGACTCAATGTGTGGTAATCCTAAGCATTCAAATGCTTCATCTTGTTTTCTTGTTTGGGAACAACAGAAAGAAAGGATATGGAGAACCATTAGAAGTTTATAGCAGAGCAACTGATAGGAAATTTGGAGTACAGGTGATGGGGATCCACGTTAGATTGAGTGACATGAATTATGGTCATTTGTGTACAAGTCACACGAGTATGTATCAAATAAGATGTTGATTGAAATTTTGATACTCTCTTATTCTGGCTTTTATGTTTACTTGATAATCTTTCCCAGACAAAGGGAGCAACACTGCTAACAAACAAGTTCTTACTGTGATGCTTTTGATTGAAACCAAATGTGGGATCGATGACACGGTCTATTTCATGGGAGTGTGGAATCTACAACAAATTTAGTTGTTGATAACATGGTTAGGTTTCTCAGAGGAAATCTATTTAATGTAGGTAGATCATATTGTGAGACAGATGTTGGTTACTGGTTACCTAATTTTTCCTCTACTTCAATTTCCTTTAGTTTTCACATCTATTCCGATACATATGTACATACATATATACATACATACATTCATACATACATATATATAGGATCAAGGCTATTTTATTTATAAGAGATTTTTTTTGGAATCAAGAAAGCTCTGGAACTTTAAAAACACGAAGGACAAGCCTAGGAGACCAAATTTACATAAAAAAGAGCTTGAAATTTTTATATAAAGTATACCGCTAGAATGTAATGAACTCCAAACATTTTAGTTTTCATCTTCATCATGTTTCTCAAGTCTTGTATAAAGGCAAATTAAAAAGGAAATTTTCTTTATTCATGTATAATTAATTATTTTTGTTCATGTTTTTCAAGTCTTGTATATAGGCAAATTAAAAACGAATTTTTTTCTCTATTCGTGTATAATTATTTTTGTTGCAATGATTCATTTCTCATCTATCACTTCACCAAACGGTGACACTTAAGAGTGGGCATGTAATCATGTATAGGACTTCCCAAGGAGTGTTAAACCATTGTCCAACTCTTAAGCAGTCTATATCATGCAAACAACAAATCTTAATTTTATATATTTATTCTTATTGCAAAAATATAGGTGATCTAACTGAAATGAATGAATGTGGGCCTGAAACAAGCATGTAACTCCGGCGAAAAGATGAGAAATTCATGTCAATAAATAAATGCTGATCAAATTCGGTGTAAAGTTAAAATTTTACAAATATAATAGCCTGTTAAGAATGCCCTACACAAACAGTATTTGCGTTTATTAGCTTTAATTGTAAGCTAGCTGGTAGTATGTATGTGTGTGTGTGTGTATAGATATGGATCCCCTAACCATTCCATTATCTTTATTTATTCATCATGTGGTGGGTCCTAAATTTGAACCACGGATTCCTTGTATATTAAGCCAATACTATATAGTATACATATATAGAAGAACAATCACCTAGTAGGATAGTAGAATGGTCAAGCGGTAGCCATGCACCTGAATTTTCTCGCGGGTTTGAGTTTTAGAGTTCTTTATTGAGGTTTTTGGTGGTTGATACTGTTTTATTCGTCTTCCCGCGTTCAACATTTACAGATGGTAGGATAGTAATTAAAATTATAATTTTGTTTGTTTAAACTTCATGTTTGATTGTTATGTCGGTCAACCCAAATTTCTTTAATAAGAGGATCCTTGCTACTAATAATATCATGACTACAATTATGGCCTAAATTCACAAGTTTGTCCGCACATCTATTTCCTTCTTGTCTTGCTAGAGATTAATTGTAATGAACCTTTATTATATTAATTTTTGTCCGTGAGGCCACCTTTGCATAAAATAAAAAATTTCATTGGTTCACAGAAGTGACAATAACTCTGTATTTTTTTTTTCTCTCTTGATTGAAAAGAAAAGAGCATATATAGAAGAGGAAACCTCCATCATGCATGTCACTCTCACTCCAATTTATTTAATCAAATGAGCAATGCTCTTCTTCATTTTCCATGCACCACCTAATAACGCATCCAATCCCATCTACACTTTCCTCTTCTTTTTCTCTCTCCAAACCCACCCCACCCCAACTCACCAAACTTATATATACCACATATACCTACATATATAACCAAAATATATCAATCAACCTCTGTAAGAGAATTCAATAAATTCGGCATAAAATTAAGATGTCATATTTACTAGCAACTTTCCTCATTATCCTTAATGTTCTAGCTCCGATAGACGGATTGCAACCAAGAAAGCTCGACGAAGTCCCCGCCCCACCTAACAGTACTGAAGTCAAGTGTGGCGGTTGCCCGGCTTGCAACAACCTGTGCAACCAAAGTCCTCCGCCGCCACCACCTGCAACACCGCCGCCGCCCCCACCACCAAAGAAGCCGCCAACGCCAAGCCTGAACTACCCTCCTCCACCATCCTATATTTACATAACCGGTCCACCCGGAGATCTATATCCTATTGACCCATATATTTCGGGGTCTACCCGGAGCTCCGTGGTGGGGCTACCACTTTTAGTTGGTTGTGGATTCTTGGGCCTGTTGGCTTTTTGGTGAATTTGATCATGGCCTGTGAGAGCTAGATTCAAATCCCTAGAAAAAGGAGGATTTTTATGCACACGGGTGATCGAGCTTCAAGGACGAGATGGGAAGTTAGGACTTGGGAACATTATAATTCATAGGTATGGTACTAGCTTTATCTCAATTATAAGTGTACTTTAATAAATCAACACTAGTTATATTAAAACACTTCGTTCGGTACAGGTAAAAAAATATGTCAATTCGACCATATTTTGTTTAATTTCTCGTAATAACATTCTCATCAATACTATTTTAAGTGTTTAACTAATTAAACCCAAGTAATTTCAATTACAATCTTATTCTCTTCTTTCTTTTTACTTAATTCGGATTTGGAATAGGCCCAATAGGGTTATGTTGATCAATCATAATGAATTACGATTCACTATATTTTTTTTTTTTTTTTTTTTTTTTTTCTTTTTATCACCCATTCATACTACCATATTCTGTCTTCTCCTTAATTAATTGTTGATTGACAAAGGGGAAAAATGATCAATTTATAATTAGTTTAATTTGGATCCAAATATACAGATCTAAATGAAAATGATGAAGAAGTAAATGTGTATGTTTTTAATTTATTTAATTGTCAAATCTAGTGATGTGGTGAATGAAAGTTGGTTGTATACGTGTATATTATTATTGTACGTACGTATATCCTGAAAAAATAATTATAAGTAGATGAGAGAAAGCTACGCACGTAGGTATTATCATCTGCCAACTTGTGTTTTCACATGCAGCCGTCTGTCTCGTTTTAATTGGTAGTTGGATTGTGAATATATAAATTTATTTTCTTTTCTTTCTAATGACTCTCTAGCCAGCAAGCTTTCCTCCTTGCATGATATTCGACAGAGTTGCGTAAGTTCTAAAAAAAGCACATTCTTTTATGGGGTGTACAATTAGTATTATAAAAATAATATATGTTGATAAAATTAAATTAAATTATAATCACTATAAAAATTTATAAATTATAATTATATTTAAAATAAAAAATTTCACAATAGTAATAAGACTCGACAAAAACAAATCTATAATTATTATGGATCCTCTAAGCAACAAAGGTAAATTTTATTTGTTTATATATTTGTACGGAATTCAATACATGAGGTCCACTAGTATATTATTTTTTTATGCATTAAATTCAGTGTAAATACATAAATAAATATTATTATGCATTATTTTTAGCGTTTAGAATGTGTTCTTAGGGCACATTCTAAGAAAATCCAATTATTATATATATATATATATATATATATATATATATATATATATATATGCCAAAATGATTGGATGTCAGAGTTTGTAGGAGTAGATAAAAAGATGAGATCAATTTTGTTTTCACCGAAATCCTTGGACCCACTCGCAGTTTGAAACAGCCAAAACTAGGTTAGGCGTAAGCTCATAAACTGCGGACAAAGGTGGTTAGTTCACCAGAATTAATTACCAAAAGCGAAACTCCCACCTTTTCATGAAGAGTTTTTCTTTTATAAAATAAAATATTTTTACATATATTTTAAAAAAAATCTAATTATTTTTATTCCGTTTTTTTTTTTATCAAAATAAAATAATTGTAAGAGAAAGAGAAAAAATAATTAATTAATATATAAATTGTAATAAAATATCAAATTAATATTAATTAAAAAAAATTAATCTTGAATGTTATATAAAATGGAGAAGAGAGAGTACCATAATAATTAGTAGTCGTTAAGTTCTTAAGACAAGTAAATGAGTATTTAATACTTTCTTCTTCAGATATGTAAAAGTAAATGAACGATTCGATAGGACTTTGTGTATTAATGTATATTAATATAATACGACCATGAAATTAGAGCAAATTGCAAGCTTTATGCTTATAAATTTGGCCACATAGTCACATGTCACAATCAGCTTTATCTGGACATTATATGTCAAGTTGCGTATTATTTTTGTGGAACCCGTACCAAGTGTTGATGGGAGAATTTATAGAGTACGTCGGTATAAAGTCAGTAATATGGAATCATCAACTCCAATTAAATTTCCAGTCAAGAATTAATACCCCTTGTATTTGATGTCCATGCTTCTTCACTACTCCACGCTACCCCCCACTATATCCTCTATATGCATGTGTCTAACGAAGTTATGAAAAATTATGGAACTTAAAATATTCTACAATTTTAGGCTTAATTTAGAAAAGAATAATGTTTACTAAATATTATTTCCTCCGTCCAATTTTACATCCAATCCTAATTTAAAAATATAAGTCTATTAAAAAAATTATTTCTAAATTACTCATCCTGCCTACTCTATTATCATCTTTTTTTTATTTTAATTAATCTCTCAATTCTTCTTAAAATATTAAAATAGAGAAGAGCTCTATAGGGGAAAAAGGGTGTAGTTGTACTTCTAACATCAAGTTATTAGTGTTACTTTTTTTCAGTGTATGATTTTTTTATATAGTTAAATGAGGATAGTATTGAAGAAAAAAAGAAAATAAAAAATAGTCTTAAAATGAAAAGATGACAAATAAATTTGGACAAATTAAAACAAATAAATTTCGATGGAAGAAGTATAATTTTACAATAGTAATCTAATATTATTGAATATAAGTACTCTCCAACTATTAGTAGTACTTTTTAAAAATAGATGAACCATTTCTCATCAATCTGTCGCTTATAACAGAGACCAACAAAGTGGTGGATCCCCGCCCATGTTTTCTCTTAATCTATTATCTATCCATTTAGTCATTAATTTATTTTTATGTGGAGTTGTCTCCGTATGAAGCTCCTATGGTACAGCAAGTGAGACACTTCTAATTTATTTCACTTCTTTTTCGCCATGCAAATAAATTGTTGCACTTCAAATTCTTAAACAGAAAGAGAAAAAAAAAAAAACCGAACAATTTATTGAACCAAATAACAAGCAAAAAATGAAAATCTTTGGGCCTTTGGCCACTAGTTTTTCTTGGTCCTTGGTCCTTTTCTTACTGTTGATTGATTAATTATATAGCATATATTGGATGAGATTTGGATTTTCGCAATCCATAATTAACATAGAACATGGCTATCATTACGAGTTAATTTTTTGTATTCGGTAATTGATTTATATTTATGTTTTCAATGCTATAACAAAAACAAGATCCAAGACAGTTTCAAGATGGCATAGGAATTTGTTGGAACTTGTGGCTCATATGATGTGTATGAGAGGTACTGAAAAGTTATTGTAAAAGGTCAATGCCAAGCGGAGCGGTATGGTACGATGTTACAAAGGTATTATAGATATTTAGGTTATAACGAGAATTAGATTTGGAATATATCGAAGTAGCAGTTATATATACTATCTATTGTAAAATAAAAATTGATGTACTCAAATCATAAATAAAACAGTTTCTCTCTCCGTTCTCTTGAAGGTATCCGATTTTGAAAAATCACGTATATTTTTGTGTAAATTCTTTACTGTTATGTGCGTGCGTGATCCAATCTTAACAGAATTAAAAATTAAGTGCATCCCGATTTGAATTCTAACCGAACAATAATGCATTAAATATTTTTTTCATAATATACAAACAAGTAATATATATTCACGTCCGGCCCCTTATCCTATAGACCTACATTTCACAAGAAATTCCAGTCCTATAATCGAGTTTGACTGTTTGAGTAGTACGACTCAGAATCTGAAAATTAAGGGAATGATGTCATAGTTGCTGCATGCATCCATTTTATTAATTAAAAAATATTTTATTCCACCATCTCTATCCATATAATGAAAATTAAGGGAATAAAATCAAATTTCACTCTACTAAAATAGTTTATCCGTCAAAATGATCATTAAATATATATTTTTTATTTTATCCCTTTAATTTAAACATAATATCAGAATTCATGTTCAGAAGCTCTGAGTTTGTAAGAAAATAAAAAGAATGGAATAAATTAGTGCATATGTGACCATTAAACCTCCAAACGATGGACATATTCGAGAATGAAGTAGTTAAAAGACTAGGCATTTTCTATTATTAGGCAGAGGCTTCTTTGGCCTTTCTTTTGTTGACTTGGGACTTATCACTACTCTAAAGTCCTCTAAATAATCCACCTCACCAACCTCTCTTTCTATCTCTTTGGCCTTTCCTTAGTGCCTACTCATCATAATTCACACCCCTCTCTCTTTCTCTCTCTTCATTTCCCTCTCAATTAATTACTCTCTCGCCCCTTAATTACCTAATTCCATGGCTTCAAAAATTCTCCTCACTTTCCTCTTTCTGTTCATAATCTTCAATTCTCCAGCGACCACCACATCCCAAGAGTGTCCCTATCCATGTTATCCGCCACCCACCGGTCCCGGAAACGTACCGCCAGCCACTCCAACACCGCCATCCCAAACAGGGTATAATCCACCTCCAGCTTTTAACCCTCCGCCGACAGGCTTTTTACCAAATTACCCTCCGCCACCTTATTTTGTGAACGGTGCTGCACCTCCCCCTCCAGACTCTATAGTGCCTTGGTTCCCATATTACTACAGGAAGCCCCCACATGGGACTGATCAGTCTTCGTCAACTGCTCTTGGAGGATGGACGGCTGTGATCGCATCAACCCCTCTCCTTGTTTTCATTCAATTTTTACTAATTTTCCACTAAGTTACTGCATGCGAATTTTTCTTAGGGATGTTAAGGAATCACTCTTCTTTTTGATGTTACGGAGACGGAAAAGTATATGCATCTGACGATCAGAGAAATGATGGTGATGATCATGGCAGGAGAGAGAGAGAGAGTGCTGTTGGAACTTGAAGGGGATCGATATATGTTGTACTGATTTTTATTTTTAAAGGGTCTTTATGTAATTTCCTTGTAATGTAGATCATTTTGTCATCAACTTTTGATTACAATTTTCCAGCCTTTTGAGTTGAATATTGTTCTCCAAATTTGTTACAATTAATCACTTTAGTAGTTACTAATTTGCATTCTGTGGTCCATTGCAACTACTCATTGTTTTCTTGTTTCTTTATGCATATTAAAGTTTGATTAGGACATGCAAATGCATAGTATAGTCTATGATCTTTTAATTAAATAAATATAAAAAAATTAATATGCGAAAAGAAGGTTAAAAAGTTAAATAAAAATCTATTTTTAAAAGGAGAGAATACTCGGTTATAATACAAATATGATTGTAAAATGTGGAGTAAAGTATATATTTCACTAATTTACATCTATACATATCTGAACTGTAAATACAAATAATGGTCTACAATTAATGATAGATAAATCTAACTATCTGTATAATTATTATACAAATAATAATTGCAAAAATAACATTTATCACATTGTAATCAGCACGATTTGTGCAATGCACCACTAAAATAAAATAAAAAATACAATTACATCATTTCATCAAATTTATCTAACAGCTGTCTAAATTAGGCTCAATTAATATTTTCTATTTGACAATGCTGGAACAAAAATAAAAATGACATGAAAAATAAATTAGCTAGCTAAAACCAATCCATCTTCTTCGACTCAAAAACGCAAAATCAAACTACCCAAATTCAACCTTTTCTCAATCCATCGTCTTATCTTCTTCCCAATCAATTATGGGTTTAATTAGTCACTTATCCATCATCTATCTTCTTCATAAACTTTTGTTTTTCAAAAATATTTCCAAAAGTAAACCCAAAAAGCATAAATTGTTTGATAGTAAAGATTAGAGAGAGAAATTATATATGTAGAGAGAGACTAGATCGAGAAAGGAGGAGGGAAAAAATAAAAAGACGAAGATTACCCAAAACGTACTTTAATTTAATGAACAATAAAACCTAGGGTTTGTACTTCATGAACAGTTCTCTAATTACCCAAATCTTTGGCTAAGAAAATGGGAAAGAAAGAAGAATTAGGTTGGTTTGGATTATTTTTACAGTGACATGTAAGATGAATGAAATGATGATGGTGTGTAAGCACAGTGATGTTGATGTTGTCGATACAAACAAGAACCTAAATTTGTTAGAAGAGTACAATCTTCTTTACATAATAATAATAAAGTATATGAACTATAAATACAAATAATGGCTTATAACTAACAATATATGAATTCAACTATTTGTACAATTGTTGTACAAATAATAATTATTCAAGTGTTCACAATATTATTACTAAGATTGGCTATGAATTATTCTACAGAAATATATATGTTATATATGTGTATGTATATTATAGTAAGTCGGTGTTTTATATGATTTAAGTTATATATGGACCGCTGTGGGTTGACTGATCATGATCTCTTTGAAAATTAAGATTACAAAAGTAAGAAAATATATTATATCATACTGTTTTGTATCCTTGTCAATTATTGATTTGAAAATTTTCAATTTAATACTATATATGTGTGTGTGTGTGTATGTCCATACCATTAACCTACTAAAATGACATCCAACCTATCACCCTAATCAGCCTTAAAGGTTATTACATAAATTAATTTGGATGGAAGTTGAAGGGAATAATGAATATTCTCTCTTCATTTTTATTTGTCTTTTTAGAAGAGAGATTTTTTTTTATATTTATCATTTGTAGATTTTAAAAATATATATATTAAATACTTAATTTTTATATTATTCTTTATGATTAAAGGTTAATTTGTTTCTCACTCATATTTTCAATAAATTTTAAAAAGTTAATATTAAAATTTTATACTTAATTTAATTAATTAGACAAAATATTAATTATATTTCTTAATGTATGTATATAATTTTAAAACAAATAAAGAAAGGTTAGGCTTCAACATCATGAGGGTACGTGGACTTAAATTTGTAAATAGGTGTGATGATGGTGATCGGTGGCCGGCGCCAGATATTGGACGTTTTTGTTTAACATCCATAAGAATAAATACTTTTTTGGACATGTTATCAATCTCTAGAGCCATCTGTTTGGGAAGATCATAATTTGAAATTTTGGGGTGACTGCCTTGGAAAACCTTATGATCCTAGTAATATCTTCATACCTCCATTACTCCGTGTGTTCCGAAAAAGAGTTAAATCTAAATTAATTTATAAAAATTTAAATTTTGAATATAACTGTGATTTAAATTTATTGGCATTTTTGAAATAATAATTCTCTGTACTTGGTAATAATTTTTTAAATAGCCTACAATATTAATCATTGCATTAATTTAAATAAAATAAATTTACAATTTTGAATTATAAAATTTTACAAATTGATTAGGAAAAAAATATCAATTATACTCTTTTTATAATTTATACGTGAGTATATAAAAAGGAATTCCACGATAAAATTAAAATTGTCCTTTAGCAATGCTTTCTAAGCACAAAGGGGCCAACTAACATGCAACTATGCAGGTTGTATATGATAATATACTAATGAAGAATAAATAAACGAAAATGACATTCCTGGTGATGGCAAACGTTCAAGTCTCTCCACTCGTCCATCTCTATTGACGAATAAAATCTTACAGGCTGCAATTTTTGCCACTAGATTTATGGACGTGAGAGATGAAAGATGTTGCCATTTGAATGTCAAAAAGTCTAGGGGACATGGATATTAGACCGGGAATTGATCCTGAAATGGATTTCGATCCCTCCAGTACACATTCCCTTCAATTTCATCCGATACATCATATTTTTATAGTTGTAAATAGTATAATTGAAATCAATAGTAGTTAATTTATTTATTATATTGAATAGCTTAATTGTTTTAAAAATTGAAGTAATTCAGCACTTTGTTTGTTACCATTTGATGAATATGCATATTTTTCTTCAAAATTTTGGTGGTGATAAAAGCATATAAGAAAGCACATTTTTTATAATAGATAAAATTCTTTTCGACTTTAATTTAACGATGAAAATATATTTTATAATTCTAATTTTTTGTAAGATTGGTCTTATTATCACAACTATCTATTAACATACTTTGATCATTACTAACAAAATAATTAACGTATTAAATGGAATTGGAGAAAATATGTAATGGAGGCGACCAAATCCGGAGAAATGATTGATGACAACACCAATACACCATTTTCCAATCCAATGTTTCTTCAAATTCAGGAAAGTGAGATAACAGTAGTGCATTATGAAAAAGGGTATTATTTCCTGATTATGACTTGCCTCTCATGAGGGATAACATAAAAATAAAAATTAGGCTAATGCAACAAAAAAATGTCACTAAAAGCAAAAGGTATTGTCGGAAGTGAAAAGTTTAGCTAAATGCTTATTTGCTCATCTGCATTATCAGCAACCAAAAATAATACAAATACCATGATTGTCTATGACATGGAATGGAACCCTGCTGTTTTTCTTGTTTAAAGGCCTGAAAAATAGGGTAGTTAAGAAAACATGCATAATCTTTGACAAAACCAGCCCCCATCAAACATATTTGACCTAATCAATCTAGACACGAAATTAGCTCAGAACATACATTTTGGCTGGAGAGCCAAACAACGCTATGTAGCTTCTGCAACAGCTTAGGAGCACCAGTAGCTGATCTTGGGTGAGATGAATGAAAACAAAAGGCTTGATTTGGAAAATTCATCAATTACCACAGAATAAAAAGGCAATACAAAAGGCAAAAGCTGATCGGAATTAAGTAATATTTCACAAGATTGACAATTATACATCAATGGTTTAGGCACAACGCTTGCCTGACAAATTATTCACGCGAGTTTAACTGTACTTTTCCATGAATAGAGTAGCTAGCAAGAGACTTACAAATGCAGTAACTCCTTTAAAGATATCCAATATCAAACTAAAGTTGCATGAGACTGATACAGAACTCCTGGACCATCTTCCAATGTTGCTTCAAACTTTGCTGTTTACTGTTTACTTTCCTACGACTACATATATACTCCATAATACAAGAAACTGTGCATCTGAAGCACCCCTTTAGCATCTGCTTTGTGTTTTACTTTATACCGCATCATTTTTCCTAACTTAAGGGTGACTCAAGATAATTTGGGGTCATAAGGAATATTTTTAAATAAGATTATCTATGTTTGGTATGTCCTCCGTTAATTTTTATGGTCAAATTGACCATTTTTCAAATATATATTATTATTTAATATATATGTAAAAAGCCTATAAATATTATAAACTATATAAAATTTTGTACTAATCTTAATGTTTACTTTTTTGAAAATCTAAATATATATGTTTAATTGTTAATTTTAAAAATAGTCAATTTGACTACTAAATTCAATGAAGGACTTTTATTTTGGGACAAAGGGAATATTAATATTTTTTTTATTTAAATGAGGTTTTTTTTATACTATTAATTTTTTTTAAGTATTTAATATTTGGATTGGACTATGGACCTTAAAGGATTGATTGGACTTATATTTTTATAAGTTTTTTTTTAACATGACTTATTTATGATATTTAAAAATTTAAGACTTTCTTTTGAAATAAAACCTAAAGCTTAAACTTTTTTTTTTATTTTTTTTTTATGCTATAGGACCGGCGATGGCTCCGATCCTTGTGAGAATAGAACGCATTGGGGATGCACACAAATATCCTTTTTGGAGATGTAGGATAACCATATTCTTTTCCATAACATATTTGGATAACCATGATTTATAAAATTGATCAATATCCTTCACGTCATTGGTTTAGCAGCCACAAACTCTCATATTTAAATAAAATAAAATTTATATTATATAGTTTTTAATTTTCAAAAATATATAAATTTTAAAATAATCAACTTTTATAAATCATTTATTTTTATATATTTCTTACCAAATTTTAACAAAATAATTAATTCATTTAAAATAGGATCAACTTTAATTTTGTTAATTCATTCAAAATTTATAATTAATATGATATTTAATATACGTATATATTTTAGAAGTAATTTAATATATAATTTAACTGTATGTATTGAAAGCGACTATCTTCTTTAAATTTTAACTCATGAAAAAAAAGTTTGGCCAGGCCACATTAATCTCATGCGGCCAACAAAAAAAAAAAATTACTGGCCGCATGAGGCTCATGCCATCAGGGGGCAACTTGGTCATTTTATACTTGACACTAGTAGCATGAAGCTCTTGCACTGGCTGCATAAGAGAGGTGTGGTCAGACCCTACTTTTAGCCACAAGATATTACATTTAACGGTAAAAGATTCATTTGATAGAATAGTGTTCATAATAAATATTTGTTACGAATCACTACCATATATATATAGTTTAGCTTTTTCAGGTAGTTGTGAAAGGGATGAAATCTGTTGTTATTATTATCTGTTATATGTCTCTATTACAAGAGACATGAAATAAATATATATAAATTTATATTTATAACATATAAATATAAATTTATATATATCTGTTTCACATAGATATAAAACAGAGATTAACAACAGCAGATTTGAGCCCGTTGTGAAAGTAGCTTGGCAAAGGAGACGTGGGTCCTGTTTTATTTGGTCGGGATAAAGAAAATATATTAAATAATCAGTTCATTACAAACTTGGGCATACTTACACTTGGCAATTGGACCAGTCTATTATCTTTCTGGGCAGAGGCAAAGATATAGTGGTTTGTTTTTATTTTTATTTTTATTTATAAATATTTTATAATTATAATGTTTTGACTAGAAGACATTTAAACAGTATTAATTGTTTCAATAAATTAGTTTGTAACAATCAATTTTATTTTAAACATTGTGTAATTGTGTTGCAAATTGATTATGCATGGGAAAAAAATCAAAATGTTAAATGTGACTCATTTCAAGAAATACTTCATCCGTTCTATACTATTTGATCATTGTTAACTTTTTAAAATTAACTTAAGAGATTTTAAAATTAAAAATTGGCATAGATTCTTTTAATTTTAATAAATAGAATAATGAATATTGTAAATTATTTTTAAAATATTAATAATTGTAAATTTTATTATTTAATATTTTCTTATGAGTTATTTCAATTTTAAATTTAAAAATGTGTCAAATTAATTTTAAAAAAAAGTAATAATTATATAATTTGGAATGAAAGGAGTATACGGCAGTGTCCATGGGTACCATGTGATAACTTCGGGTTCAATACGTTAGACCATAAACTCATGTTAATCCACATATTCTTGGGTTTATGTCACTGACACGAACATGAGAAAGAGAGAAAATTTAATCAATTCTCTAATTAATTATTATCACAATTTGCAGAAGCTAGAAGTTATATTTTCTCCATAACACATTGCACATATAGTTAGAGTCCGTATACTAAATCTAAAATAAATATTTGAATTTATATTAACTAATTCTATAAAAGGAAAGTGTATCTATATATATATATATGTATATATATATATAGGTAGCTATTTTTTGAAGGACCTGAGGAAAGAATCGCGTTTGGTTAGTTCTCTGAGAGGCTTATCAGTGAATCTGATGAGATTGTAAGCGAAACCTCCGGCAGTTGTACCCAATAGAGGCCCAACTATATACACCCACAGTCCCTTGTATTGGTGCATTATTATTGCTGGTCCAATGCTCCGAGCTGGGTTCATTGATGCCCCTGACACTGGCCTGCACCCACCACCACTAATTTAATATTCAATCATTAATTCTGTATTAACAAGATCTTAGAGACATTATTATCATATTACCCAGCCACAAAAACGTTCATCATTATGGTAATTCCAACCGCAATTCCTGCCAATTCCCCAATCTGTAATCAAAACACCCAAACTAATTAAGTTAAATTCATTTTCTTGGAATTAAAAATGCTTAAAAAATTAGCATTTGAAAATAAAAATTAATGAGTTAGAACGGTGCATGTTACTGAACTGCTCTGTTATCTGTTGCCACCCCAGAAATGACGAACATCAAGAGGAAGGAAATGATGAACTCGAGAATAAGAGATTGGAGGTTGGATCCCACGGGTATAGTTCCATAAAAATCAGAAGCTTGGACGTCAAATAATAGGCATAATGTCCCACTTGCTAGAATTGATCCTATGAATTGCGCCCCGATATACATAGGAACCTGTTGCATCCAGCTATCCGATCAATCAACTCGTAAAATTACAAAATAAATGATCATTTTGAAATGAGGAAAGAGGGTGGGTGTTTGCCTGGCTGTAGGGGAAATGGCGAAAGAGGGCGAAAGTAATAGTGACAGCAGGATTAAAATGGGCACCGGAAATATGTCCAAGGGCGTAGACCATGGCCATCACTATTAATCCCCAACTTACACATATCCCTGGAAATGTAACCGAACCGTATATTTTGTTCACAACCACGGAACCGCATCCGATAAAATTCACGAAATATGTACCGATTGCTTCTGCAATTACCTTGATTAAAGAATCCAGAAATTAATTAAGCATATATAATAATAGGACAGGAGAGATCAAATATAGTTAATCTTGTTAATTAAATATATGTATGTATATTATTTTTATTTGCTTTGTTGCGTAATTAATTATGTACCTTCTGAATGAGTTCAACAGTCTTAGGTGAAGACCATAGGCCTGATGCTGAATCATTTTGAGGGTCAGGTGAGCTACACCCTTCTTCAACCGTTCCAATACTTTTACCTGGCGACATTCTCTTTCAAGTCTAATTAATTCTCTTGCTTTTTCCCATCCAAAACTAAGATTAACTGATAATTAATGGAGATTGTAAAACATATGAAAAATGGGTGGTTGGAACCGGTAGTGAAGACTGATGGTTATCCTACTTTTTAGAGTGTGTTATTTTCATGGATGTATATATTTCATTGGTTCTTATGTTATTTCTTCAAATAGCTATTCTAACAACTTACATCTGTAATTCTTTCGTACCATTGAGTAGCTAGCTAGCTAGCTACATAACTGCCAAAATTAGTAATTCTCCTACTTATTTATTATACAATTAACAATGTAATAAAAGTAGTACTTGGTTAATAGCTTAATGCTTAAAACAAAAATATTATTTTTTTTATAAAAAAATTTGGATTAGAATTCATCAATAACACATTAACTCGACTAGTTAATTTAATGCTAGTGATAAGTGTCTGAAGAGATGTATGCCAATAATTCAATACTTTACAAAAACAATAACTTTTCAATCAAATACTCTAGTTTATCATGGGATTATTTAGTGTGCGTGATTTGTGAGATATTGCGTTTACCTAATAACTAATTTATTTACCATCTATTTCCATAGCCATAAAACAAATAACTAATTCGTGTGATTGTCTGAATTACTGTCGCTTCCAAATGATACAATGACATTTACTATCAACTAAACTAAACTAATACAGTACGATGTAATACTTGGTGGATTAAGTAGCCACGGCGGTCATGAAGAATTGTATATAGATAAGCTGCTTCTTTCTTTTTCTCCTCCATTTTTCCCATTGTTACTAAACTACTAAGAAGAGGCTTTTGCCCGTTAGCCTGCTTTTCAGCATGGGCTTTTTTCCCAAGACTTATTCACAATTATGCCACAAGTGATCCACACAACGAATGCTTCATTAAGGGTGGGGAAATTGTTAGTTTTAGGACTGACTAAAAATATATAAGAACGAAAGTGTAGCAAGTCCATGGGCTATTTTTTCTTTTAGTAGGCCCATTGGTAATCTGTTAAATCTAAAAAATAGGAATAGATAGCCCATTGAAGAGCAATGGGGGGGGGGGGGGGGGGGGGGGGGGGGGGGGGGGGGGGGTTTGTTTCACAATTTTAATGGGATGATGGTTAATTGTAGGCTATCAACCTCATAGACACCAGTGAACTTAGGTTATATTTATTTATAAAAAATATATTTAAGGGTTGAATTATTTGTATTAATTTAATATTATTTTAAATTATTTTATCTCATGATGGAAAATTAAATAATCTTATGGACTATTTTTTTTTAATCATTTCTAAGACTATTTATGTGAGATTATATAATTTCATGAAAATTTTGGAATTAATAGTCCCTCTCATTTTAAACTAATAATTTTATGAGACTATTAGTCCAATATTAAAGGATTAATAATCCTTCATCAAAGAATTAAATAATATAAAATAATATTAAATTAAAGTAAATAATATAATTTAAAATATTTTTTTTATAAATAAACATAGTCTTAAGAAAATATTCATTCTCCCCATTTTTTATGTCACACGTGAAAATAAAAAAATGATAAATATTTACCGAGCATGTCATTTGTTTTACTACCAACTAACATGCCAAGGTGTCGTATAGACTCGTGAACTTATTAGATTTGAAATATTTTTTATACTATTTTGTGATATTTGTGTAAAAATGAAATTCTTTTATTTAACTTTAAGGAAAAGCGTCAGCCTATCTTCCCCGTCAGCAACACGTGTTACATTTTCTTTATAGAGAGACATGACATCTAAAGGCATGCATAACAGACTTTTGTGGCACATAATGTTAAGAAACTGCACGCTGGTAGTAATAAATAAATTAGAGAGTGGCGTCTTCAATTTTTGAAAAAAAAAAAGTTTCCTTTTCACTTGTTAAAATTCATTTGTAAGATCTTAAGATATAAACTTGATATAACTTCATTTATTTTAATCGCTATAATAGCCGATACATTATCTAAAAAATATCATTACTTAAAACACTTTTTGTTTTGAAAAGTTACATTAATCATCACAGCAACGTTAAATTTTAAAATCATAAAAATTAAGTTAAAATTCAAAATAAGACTATTTTTGTGATACAAATGCAGTATTATTTTTTTTAAAGAGACCGTTGAATTATTTTGAGTTAATAATGTACATATGTTTCCTTTCTTGAACAGTCTTCATTTTAATCTGGATAAGAAATACAATTAGAGGTGTCTATCGGTAAAAAACTGAACCGGTACCGAAAAAATCGAATTGGTACCGAACTCAAATTACCGCTAAAACAAAAATCGGTACCGATACCGAACTACCAGTTCGTTACAAATTCGGTTTATACCGATTGATAATATATATAATTATAATTTATAAATAATAATTATATATTAATTTATTTATAAATTATAATAATATATATATAATTATTATTAATTATATATATTATAATAATTAATATAAATTTATTATTATATTATTTAATTCGGTTCTTTCGGTATACTGATTTTTACTGAAATTCAAAAATGTTCATACCGCTACTGGTACCGAAAAGTATAAAAAACTAAAAAAAAGGTACCGAAAAAATCGATACTGACAAAAATTGATACCAGCCGATTCGGTAAAAAACTGAAAATTTTGAATTTTTTAAACACCCCTAGATACAACTGCTGAGGAGCAGAGAGTAATAATTCATGGATTGGATCCACCACGGTAAGCCCAAGTCAATAAAGTCATCTTGCGGCCACAAACTTTGGGCTAGTCCCTACTGGGCCAACTACCAAAGGATCAACCTCATAATCATCATTCCTCGTAATTATACTACCACCATCTTAGTAGGTAGGGTTTAAATGTTTCGAGCCAATACTAGTTTTGTCTGTAGTCAAAAAGTTATTTTCGGTAAATCATGTTGGAATTTTGTATATACTCCAATGTGAATAGATGAATATTGACAATTTGACAAGGATATTATGATTACTGGTAATATACCTAAGATCCAAGTAAAATGATTCGACTTTCTGTTGAAATGTTGTCTATGTCAATCGTATGTGTTTAGTAACAATTACTCCTAATTTAAATGGAACTAATATATATATATATATAGAGAGAGAGAGAGATTGGATCAAGAACATACCCTCTTAAACAACATACCTAACATACCCCCTTTAGCGACAGACCCGGCGATGGTTTGATCCGTCGCCATAGGTTCGTCCGTCTCTAAATGTTTTAGAGACGGATTTTGTTGTCCGTCTCTAAAACATTTAGCGACGGACGAACCTATGGCGACGGACCAAACCGTCGCCGGGTCCGTCACTAAAGGGGGTATGTTAGGTATGTTGTTTAAGAGGGTATGTTCCGGAACGGTTCTCTCTCTCTCTCTATATATATATATAGTTTGAACTAAGGCTAGAAAGTAGCATATATACACACACATCCAAGAGATCGATCTAGATAGATCAGAATCATGGCATGAACCCATTAATGGTTATTGATCCAAGTTCTTGGAAAAGCAGAGAAACTCAAAAGGATATATAGAGGAAAAAAGAAGCCAGCTCGATAGGTGCAAAAAAGAGACATTAGTTTGTTTTTTTTTATTTTTTTCTCTCTTTTTTTTTTTGGTATTGCTATTTTTATTTTGAGAAGATAATATTATTAAATCCCTAAACTCTGATGGAAATGTTGGCTGTCATGACTTGGGCTGGTGTTTTAAAGGATGTATGGATCCTTCTTTAGAGATCTCTCTCTCTCTCCTGTGATGCATTGCATGCATATATGATAAGAGCATTTTCAATAGTCTCTTCAATTAGTTTGAAATATTCAAATAAGTGAGTCACATCATAAAAATTATCTCCAACAGTCTCTCTAACCTTAGTCATCAAACCTGCACCTCATTCTCTTTCTTCAAAATTAGTAAGTTAACATTATCTCTTCAAAACATTTATTTTGTTTTGGGATAATCAAAATTACATGAAAAATGCTAAAAATATTTATTTTGTTTGATGGGTTTGATGTACAACTTATTTTAAAATTTAATATCATTTATTTTTATTTATTTTATCTTAATTAAATTGAAGAGACTAATAAAATACAAAATATTAAAATAATAAATAATACTCTTTAAATTATCACATAAGTCAACAAATTTTAATTTAATTTTTTATTATTATTACTATTAGAGATGCTCTAATAATCGTCGTACATAAGTCCTAGGCCCATTGTTATATTTGTTGGCCCCTCATCCCCCACCCCATGTCCCTCCTTCACCCTACACTCATCATTGGCTCTTCACGAATTCATTTCATTTCTTCTACTTTGCATCTAATTTATTTTCATCTCAACCACGGCTTCAATTTCCATGATCCAAGTCCTACTCCCACTTGTTTAAATAAATACTCAATTAATTAGTGCACTCATATTGTATCACTTGTGTCTGAACATGAGTTGTTAAGTCAGTTCCTTAATTTTACTGGAAAAATTTTACATCAATAAATTAACTTAATTTGTAGCTAATTATACCAATTACTGAAGTTCAATATAAATAAAAGTATATATTACTTGAATATATATATATATAATAAAACAGAACTCATTTTGAATTCAGAAGTACAAAGACGATTTATATTCTTCTAACTTAATCTAATGACTCACACTTCATCTCACAAAAAAATTCCTGCCCAAATCAAATTCACCCATACACTATAATAATAATAATAATAATAATAATAATAATAATAACAATAACAATAGTAATAATAATATAACAATAATAATTATAATAATAGTAATAATAATACCGATAATAATAATTATAATAATAATAATAATAATAATAATAATAATAGTAATAGTAATAATAATAACAATAGTAGTAGTAGTAATAATAGTAATAATAATAATAATAATAATAATAATATTGATAATAATAATAATAATAATAATAATAATAATAACTATAATAATAATAATAATACCGATAATAATAATATATTTAATTTTTATATTTTATAATTTTCTTAAAAATAGTACAGATAATAATAATATTTTTATTTTTTAAATTTTAATTTAATTTTCTATTATACCGTGTCTTCAAGTACGAATAATTATTGGTGTATAGTCTCCGTGTCGGTTGAACATGAAACAACTCACACGGTGACACGGGTACGTTAATTTTACTGCCCTCTTCGCCTACTGCTAATTATTAAATTAATCAGTATTTCCTGTTTCTTTATTAAACCTCCATTATGTTCTAGTTCTATGGCTATATATATATATAAATTTTGTAGAACTTCTCTCCTTATCCGTTTCCTTTCATTCACGTTTATGTGCATGTGCATGTGCATGCAACTCCTAATGCATATATTCATCTTTAAATTACTCTCTCTGTTCTTTTTTATTTATCATTTTAAAAAATAAAATTTATTCTTTTTTACTTAATTATTATTTGTAGATTTTAAAAAAATATTAATGACTTAATTTTATATATATATATATATTATCTTTATATTAAATACTAACAGTTTTTCTTTCATTTTTTTCAATAAATTTTTAAAAAATAATATTGAGATTTTATAATTATTTTAATTAATCAGATAAAATATTAATTATATTTTCTTAATATTTATACTTTCTCCTAGTAATTAATTAATGTAAAAAGTTAGGTGTCAAAAACATAGACTTGTTTAGCCTAATTAATGCTGTATGCAAATATCATTATTAGGATAGTTATGCATTGATAGAATTTCACACACTAGCTTCCGTATGTACTTCTGTGACTGAATCACATGCAATTGGACGCTTGCGTTGACAGGAAAATTATAAAACCATAAATTCTTGCACATTAGTATATGCTTCATAGCTAAACCGGAATTTTGGGATAAGATGAACGAAGTATAAAAACGCGGAAGTATTGTGTTTGAATGTTGTATTATATAGACTTGTTATAAATATAACGGTTTGTTCATTTTATAATTAAACCTTGGGCACACGTTTTAAAAATAAATTTCGACAACCCACTTTGTGAGAGCAAATATTTTAAAAAAATTAAATTTAGAATAATATTACATAACTCATATCCATTTGTAGAAACATATTCACAGAAAAGAACATATAATTAATGCACGCTTTTACCATCGACTCTTTAAGAAGAGGTATTCGGTCCACTTTACGAAGTCATCCACAAAAGGAAAAATCTCCATCATTATTGAATTTTCTTTTACTTTTAGTTGTTTTGATATTTATTACATTTTTAGTCCAAAAATTTAAGCATGCTGTTAATTTAGTTCATAATTTTTTTGTACAATAGAACTTGATTAATTAGTGCAGTTAAGTTGTTTTTTGTTTTTGTTTTTTTTGGATCGAAATATAGTCGAAATGGAGTCCTCCCTCCATTTTTAATTAACTGTTGTTAGAAGGCCTTGCACGATATTTAAGGAATGCAAGAGTTATGGGGTCTTTGATTGGAACTTAATACATTTGAATGGTTACATGACTATTAAGTGTGTTTATTTATGACTGAATGGTTGAATCGGTTAAATTTTTGGGCTGAATGAGTGGTGTTTGATTGCATCTTAATGCATCTTAACAAGTCACCTTTTAATATATCTTAACAACCCACATTTTTGTATTAAGATATCTTCTGAATAGTTCAGACTTATATTTGTATCTTAACTATTCAGAAGACCTCTTAATAAAAAAATATGGGTCGTTAAGATGTATTAAGAGGTGGACAGTTAAGATGTGTTAAGATGCAATCAAACACCATCAAGTCTGATTTTTTTTACTGAATGATTAAGTCTCGGCTGAATGAAATAATTTTTTTTTAAAATATTATATTAAGTAATATTAAATAAATTTACAATAATTTTGAATTTTTACAGAAGGATAAAATAGTAAAAATATGTTATTCAGATGTTTCAAATATGTCATTTATCAAATAACTTTTTTCATTCAATATTCAGAAATCTACTTCATTCAGCTTATTCAGATTATTTAAACATTCAGAATAATTTTATTCAATTTTTATTAAACACCCCCTTATTCCTTGGAAAGATGAGAGAATGAGTAGAAAAAGCTTGGAAAACTGAACCATCCTGTCAAACATGAGTTACTATGCTTGGAAATATGAGAGAAGTGTAAAAAGCTTGAAAAACTGAACCCATCTCTTAGAAATCTGTTAACGATTGTTAATTAAGAATCATTTTTTTTTTCCTAAAACGACAGTTAATTAGGAACCGAGTGAGTACTTTTCAAGTTAATTAAAAAATTGGAGTAAATAAATTGTATGAAATGGAAGCAACCACATGCAAATTCCATGTAGCATCCCGGAAAACTTGAATCTCATGTCATCACCCAACCTTTAACTAGTTGGAAACTCTCTCCATGCATGGTCTCTGACATGCATAGGTTTGGCTTCAGTCGCCACTTAATCTTTAACCTTGCTACATGAACGCAGTATGGGCGTTCAGATGATCAGCAATGACCCCCAATGTTTTATCCACGTGTGACCATATATTGTACTATATATATATATATATATATATATATATATATATATATATATATATATATATATATATATATATATATATGTTATATTACATCTTTTGCCACGTGAGAATTCGGTCCATACATGCACATATATACCTTTCTCCTCTCGTCCCGTATATATTGTGTTAGGATATAAAGGCTCGAATCAAACAATGTTAGTTAAAATCTAAAAAATCAATATATAAATCTTTTCAACTATAAGTTGTCCACGCTCAAAATTAAGATCTAAAGACACAATATACAAACTTTGATGGGCTATTGATCCGCTTATAATTACTTAATTTTGAGTTAAGAGTTAATCTCAGTGTATTACTAATGTATTATTTCTTTTTATTTTTTATTATTAATATTTATTTTTAAAATTTTCCAAATATTTATGCCAAGACAACTATTAGTAGACAAGTAATTGCTATATATTAAAGGAGTTTTTCCAAAACAATGCATTATATAATTTATATTATGAAGAGAGATTGAGAGGGTCCATATATATGTAGAGTGTCTCTAGGTCTAGGGCACAAAACAATGTTGAGGCAGGTGAAACAGGAGAATCCAAGTAATATATATTATATATTATATATTATATCTTGGTATAAAGGAAGGTCAACTTAATAATGTTATGAACTTTAATGGAAACAAATTGGAGTAGAAAAGGATAAGATTTCATCATCTTACATAATAATTATGTGGCATAAGTATACATGTCAATTGTCAAATTCAATTTGTCACAGAGCCCTTTATGTTTGCATCCATTTTGTTGGCATATATACCTTAAAACTGTTTCTCTGTAAAATTAAACACAAGCAAACAACTTGAGCTTATATAATTGATTCAAATGGTAGTTGTCAAAACACCGAGGCAAGCGGCCATTTGACAGTTAAATTGGGACAGAGGGAGTCCTAGTATTGTTGCGTTTTGGATACATAAATGGAGTGCATATGGAGAGTTCGATTTATTTGGTGGTTAATTAACCAACTTATTCAAATTACCTTGGTCAATTCCTGTTTAATTTTTTAAACGTTACTTGGCTCAACTGTTGGAGAGAATTAAGTGGTTCTAACCACTTAATCAATAAAAACCCACGACTTGTGATCATATGTATCACATAATCAGAACTCCAACCGAGAAAAAAAAAAGAGTTGTGAGATACTGGCATCAAAGAGAACTCCCACAAACTGAGTATTTCTTAGTTACTTCATATTGTGGATATTAAACACCATTCTTGTCTCATGGGAGATTGTAGTTCGAAGTCTCCATTGTGGTCATGTATGTGACGTAGGGTTCGTGCGATTGCACGATTTTACGGTTTTTCGCACCAAAAGGACACACACTTCAAGAGATGTGTTTTAGTTTTTGTGTTACATGTAAATCAATAATAGCATGTGTGTATTTCATTCTTCATTAATCAGAGCATGTATTTTCCATTGTTTATATGCTAAGTATATTTTGTTTTACATGATAGGCCATTATTGCTTGTTTAAAACGCTTGAAAACATCATTTATGGCATCTTGCGTTACACTTATTGTTATTGGCTCAAATTGCAATAGGTTATAGCATACATGTCGTTTATATGATCTGCACTTTTTGGGTTCAAATGGATTTTTATGTTGAAAGTAATTTGGAACTCTAGTTATGAAACTACGTTTTTCAACCTGTCATGACTTTCTACATACTTGTTCGTTTTATGTGAAATTAATATGTATGCATAGTATATCTCGTAACCTTTCCAATCATATATTATGAGCATGATTGATCACTATAAAACAAGTGTGATATATGGGTTATGAAATTTTAAAGTTGGCGATTGGGAAAACGAGCAATCTGAAAATTTAAATTAGGCGCTTACGAAGCAACTGAACTAAGATTTGTGCAGTATGACCATAGGACATATATTCATATGGATGAGATTGTCTGTCGCGACATGGTAACTAAATGCGAAGTTTTAAAAATGACGCTTTAAAAAGCAAACAGTTTGAAATATTCAAGTTAGGCACTCTAAAAATGACTAAATTGAGATTCGCACAACAAGACTATAGAATAATTACCTGTGTTTAACAATCATGTAAAGGAGATGAAAAATGAATCCCTATTTTTTCACCGTGTTAGTCTTGTAAGACAAAACTCTTCTTCCTACACCAAATACTCTTTATGACCTTTGACTATACTACAAAGATATGAATTAATATTGCTACTTTGGTTTCGATTCCTAAAATTAGGATTGACGGACTATGAGGACCGATTCTGAAAAAACAGTTGATACATAACTGAGTAGTATTAGGGCAAAGGGAAGATAACTTGATTTTATCTCCTTAGATCTGCACTTATTGTAGACAACTATGGTGTTTCGATAGCGATGTAATAATATGTGATATGCGAAATGCACTTGAGCCCAAAAGTGATTAAATATGACTATGAGATATTAAAGATACTTAACCTGGTGAAAATCTAAGTGTGTCTATGGTACTCTGAATTTATGGGTTGTAGTCTCTGCGTAAACTATTGAGTTTAATGTGGGTGTGACGCCCCCAAATCTGAGCCCACACAGCCCAAACTTGAGTCGTCAAAAGACTACAACAAAATTATTACAATGAAACACAACTAAGTCTTCATTATTATTGCCACACTATTTTATAACACGTGAAGACTATGATAGCTATCCCCGCACTCTCACTCCATTCCCCGGCTAGACCCCGTTACGTTCTCATCTCCTGTTGAAAAACAATGGAACGAAAAGAAAGGGTGAGCTCAAATAGCCCAGTAAGAAATATCATGACTAAGATAATGACGAATAATTTATCATTAGCCTTCAACAATTGAGTTCTTGATAGAATACAATAGACTACAAGGTTTATATCAAAAACTGCAGTTAAATTCTTAAACAACGTTCATATCAATAATAGCAGCGGAATGAGCAATCTATTAGAAGAATAATGCAGACCATAATGTCCACTCGCTTCTCTTTTTAGTAAAAACATCATCAACTTTTATCATCTGAAATACCATTAGTCATGATAATAAAAATTCACAGTTCCTGGTCATAATCATGCAAATCAACAGTTCATCTTTGCACTACGGGCCAAAGATATTCAATAAAGCACCAACGGTCATGATTATACCAGATTCAGCCTTTGATCATAATCATACCAACCAACAGTTCATCTTTGCACTACGGGCCAAAGAGAACATTCACCACGTGCCATAAAAGACACCGAACAGATGTATCGCCTTTAACCTAGTATATCGCCTTTAACCTATCATCTGTTCAACAATTATATCATATCTGTGCCCCCGGCCACAGATATTCACAACAACTTGATTCTTGATGATTAATACAAATAACAGTGATACAAATGATGAACAGAAGAACAGGATAAACAATAAGTATCGGAAGTTTACTTTGTGCAGATTCAAATAATGTCCAAATTGTCAACATGATGTGGAGTGAAATTTAAAAATGATATTCAAGATCCACAGTTCAGAATAACGATTATAGTTCAACAGAAAGGTTCAGAAAATAGGAAGGTTCAGTTGAAATAATGAAGTTCAACTATTATGGAACATATAATATTTTCAGGAATTATAGAAGCAATAGTTCCATAATAAGTTTAGATTTAGGTGTATGGAAGAAAATAATATCCCTTACCGTAGCAGGTTTGATTAACAGAAGGTGAAGAAAATTAATATCCCTTACCATAGTAAGTTTGAATAATGGAAGATGAAAAAGATGGTATCCCTTATGAGTATAAAGGAAAATGATATCACTTACGAATATGGAATAAAAGTGTCATGTGATAATTCGTGTAGACAAATTATTTCCACACGAGACAAATAAAAAGGGTTATTCACCAACAGGCGGTAATCCGCGCCGTAAGGTTATTCCCATCAATTTGAATACGAATAGTTATTCACCAAACAGGCGATAATCCGCGCCGTAAGGTTATTCCCATCAATTTGAATACAAGAGTTATTCACCAAACATGCGATAATCCGCACCGTAAGGTTATTCTCAAAGATTAATAAGGAATGAATACAAAAGGTTATTCACCAACAGGCGGTAAACCGCGCCGTAAGGTTATTCCCACAATTTAATACATGGAAGTAAATGGCACAAGAAAGAAACGATATTATTTTCGAGAATCAAATAATGATAATCCCTTCAAGTAAGAAAGAAAATAATATCCATTTATGATGATGAAAAGAATGATACCCCTTACCGTAGTAAGTTAGAATATGAAAGAAGATAATATTCCTCACCGTAGTAAATTTAAAAGTGTGAAAAGAATGATATTCCTTACCTTAGCACGTGACTGGATATTGATTTAAATGAGGTTGATCAACCTATATTTTTATAATAAAATTAGTAATTACCACATATAAATTTCAAAGTGTATGATAACTCGTATAATATGAATTATCAAAATTATATATATTTAACATAATTTTTGTAGTATAATATAACTACTTTTAAATAGTTTTAAAAATAATATTCCAAAATAAATCTTCCAAAGAAAGCTTTTAAAAATGAATCTTCTTAAAGAAGAGTCTTCTAAAGGAAGATTTGTGAATACCGTGAAAAATAGGAATTTATGAAATTACTACTCTTTAATAAAAGACTTACTTGAAAAATTTCTGCACTCCTTTTGGCTTTTAAACTCTCAAAATAACCTTACTATTCTCAAAGAAAACTCATAAAATTCTTATAGAAAAATTTTATGTTTTAGGTGTGATTTTTCTATTCAGCTGAACAAGCTATTTATAGGAGAAATAAGGGCACTATGCGGTAGGTGAGCACTGGCGTGCTGCACGCCAGTGCTGAAAAATTCAGCACGCAGCCGCTGGCTGCTTTTTTTTTCCTTCCTGCACATTTTGCAATTCATTTTTTTTTTCATGTGGGCCCCACATGGGTCCCACATGTTACTATTTACGTTACTATTCATGTTACTATTCACGTTACTATTTCAAATAGTAAAATTAATTAATTTTTTATTTTATTTTATTTATTTATTTATTCTTCCTGTGGGTCCAACATATAAAATAAAATAATACTACAACAATAATTCAACAATAATGTAATAAACACGTTACAGATTATTATTAATTTAATAATATAAATTATAGTGTATTTGCAACCGTGACAATTATTAGGTTCAATAATTTTAAAAACAGTGCAGCAACAATTATTGAGTCAATGATATGAAATACAGTGTAATGACAATTATTGAATCAATAATGCAAAATACTGTGTAGCAACAATTATTGAATTGATAACATAAAATATTATGCAGCGACAATTATTGATGAAATGGTGTGCAACAGTTACGGTGTCAATTATCAGATCAATAATACGAGACACTGTGCAATACCGTGTGCTACTGTAGAATACCGTGTGCCACAATAAAATACCATAAATTACCGTATGCTACTATTCTTTTATCACTGGTATTTTAACAGTTAACACTGTTGACTATTTTTATTTAAAAAGGTTACTTCTGTCGTTTTCTATATCCGACAAATATTCCGTTGTGGGGTCCACCAATAATTAGTTATTTCGGCGCCGTCGTACGACCCGAATATTCCCCGACAAAACGAATATTATCCGACAAAATAAAATTTGCACATAACATCCTTAACTTTAAACTTTATCGATTTAACCACTACTGTTTCAGGAAAAATATATACGAAGAAAAATTAAATTTTATATTTTATAAAATTCGGGGTCTTACAGTGGGAGCTAGTTTCTTTAAAAAGGTAGATGCTCCTATATTGACCTTAACGAGTTTGATATAGAGCTCTCGCATTGCATATATGTGAACTCGGTGGTCGCAAAGTCTGGCAACTAAAGATTTACAAGTTTTTTGTTTGAGCTATTTTCGCAGATGTGATGAATACGTCGTCCCCACCATAGGCGAGTAAGAGATATTGGGTTTTAGATACCCAAATGGAACGCCTATTGAGGGTCCAACCCATTTAATAGTTACCTAAATTATCTAGATTAACTTGGTCAATTCGCGTTTAACTTTTTAAATATTATTTGACTCAACTGTTGGAGAGAATTAAGAAAGTAATTATAACCACTTAATCAATAAAAATCCACGAATTGTTATTATATGTATCATATAATAAGAACTCTAATAAAGAAAAAAAAAGAATACTGAGATATTAATATCAGATAGAACTCTCATAAATTAAATATTTTTTAGTTATTTTGAATTGTGAATATAGAACTCTATTCTTATCTCACGGATATCGTAATTCGAAATATCTGCTCCGAATTTGTGGGATTACACGATTTTTTGCACCAAATAAGCACAAGCTTTAAAAAATATGTGTTTTGATTTTTGTATTACGTGTAAACTAATAATAGCATGCCTATATTTCATCCTTCAAGTATAATTCCATTCATTTGATTGATTGATTGATTGCTTTAATATAGTTTGGCTTACTGGCTGTGGTTTGATTCCCCCATTTGTTTATGCTCCAAGGAAGAAGGTACTTGGCATTAAAAGTTGAAACATCTTTTCCAGAATATTAGGGTTTTGTCCCATTGAATTTTCATTTAGCAATCATACGTACTTTACATTAGTAATTGTCAGACACATTCTTTACCCTAGCAAAGAAAAAGGACTAAAATTACCACCTCGCTTTTTGAGTCAATTAAATGCACTGTAAATTTGGAAACCCAAACAATTGGAGTAGAATAGAGTAGCATGAGTACTATCACATTCTCGGCACTGGCGGATGTCGGTGATGCGTGAATTTGGAAACAACGCCAACTTTATTGGGGATATTGTTCGCAAAACTGACAAAGTATAGCTATATAGCCTATATGTGCACGTCGAATGCCACCTTCAAATACACACGCTAATAAAATGATACGTTAAATAATAATTAATTTCGTCATATGAGTAAATTCAATAATAATGTGTCAATTTTGAGTATATATTTTTTTAATTTAATTGATATTTTTATAAGTTAATATGATAATATTATAAGTGAATTTTATTTAATTATATAAAAATATCAAATTAACTTATAAAAATATCAATTTTTTTTTTAATTTATACCAAACTACTAGTAATATTTTTTGGGAGTCGCTTGTGAATTACTTGTGCGTGTGGAGGCGAGCATTGTTATGGAAGCTATACAAATGGGACTGCGTGTGCTTCCCTCCATCACAACAAATCACGAATTTTTGGATCTTTTAATCCGCTAATTGGCCCGTTTTGATAATTTAATTTAAAACCTAGTGATTTAGTTTAGGAGGCTTGACTTGAGAGCAAATTGGATATGGTACTCGCGATCTATTCTATTTAATACTTTTCAAGTCTCATCACCAATTAATTGTTTCAGCATTAGGACTCGAAAGAGCTATTATGGTAAAATATTCATATTTCAAATATCAATGTAATCGTTCTGCTTAAATCGATTAATATTGTTAAAGATCTTAAATAACGTGTCACAATCGTATTGATTAGCTACACTACTTATAATTAACAATGAATAAAAATTAAAAAATTCAAGGCTCGTCATTTGATCTCATAAATTAGTTTTATGTTCTTGTTCCTGTTCTTTCCTCTCTCTTTTTCAGTAAAAAATGAATAACCGTAAATTCAAAGTTGACGTGCATTATGGATCCTTTTCCTTTTCTAAATTAAGCAAAGCAGGATGGAGATCAACATTGTCAATGGGATTTGAAATTAACGACTTCAACTCCACCGTATCATCTCCATAGCTTATGTCGTGGGACATGACTTTGGTACCTAGCTAAGACTTTTCAATACTCACAGTACTACAAGTTGTAAATCATGTGTAGTTAATTAACGTATGTAACGTAACAATGTTCATCGCCATACGTTTATACAAATAATTTATTTAATTAAGTGGACAAGCATGTCACCGAGAATATTAATTAAGTGGACAGTTGAGGTGATATATGTACAGAGAAGTTAAAAAGAATAAAAAAATAATATATATTACGATGTGATTTTTTGATCGTTAATTCCGTTAATGAATATTAGTGCATAATAAATTTTATAAATATATATATATATATATATATATATATAATAAATAAGATTATCTTATAATTTTATTAAATTATATATATAAATATATTTCATAATTATAATTCACTATAAACTTCTCAGAATACATAAATAAATAAAGCGTGTAATATGGAAAGTCACGTGCTGCCAATTTCACATAAAGTAGGATTGAAATGTTGAAAGAGTTTACGGTTTATTAGGTGTGACAAGACATTGCAAAAGATGAAATGGGTGGTTGTGGTGGGCGCATCAAAAAGGCCAAAGTAACCAACTGTTGACTGCATGGCATGCAGTCCTTTCTTTCCTTCTAAAATCTCCTAAAAGAAAGTAGCGTAGTCCATTTGGTGGAAAGATGACGTGCTTTTTTTTAACGATCCCTTCTTCATATTCATATATTATTTTAAAGATCCCTTCTTCATATTCATATATTATCTACCTCCCGCTTTATCTAGTAAAATTTTCATTCAGTTGTCCATATTCTAGATCTACTACTAGATGTTATTTTTGTTGAATTTCTTTCTCTATAATTATGAAATAAAATTATTATATATATAACAAGTATTGTAATATTATGCGTTTTAGATGGATTTGGCTACTGTGAAGTTGTCACCGACCGACCATCGGTCGGTGAGCAACTCCACAGCCGACAGGTGGCTGGGGTGGTAAATCAATGGCTAACATGAAGCACACCGTCCGAACACAAGATTTTCCGCCGAACATGAAGCACGTCGCCCGGACACAAGATTTGGCCATTGATTTGCCATCTGCGCCACCTGTCGGCAATGGAGTTGCTTACCGACCGATGGTCGGTCAGTGACAACTTCACAGCAGCGGGATCCGTTTTAGATATGTCATAAGGAATATCGATAATTGGAGTTTTTCCCTCCCTCTTTCAGTCAATTGCGGGCAAGAAGTGAAAAGTTCGCGAGTCATCTCTCATGTCACATTCGGTATATTATATTATATTATATTTATTTGTTTATTAGTATTAATGTTGCAAGTAAATAAGAATTATTTGATGACAAAAAATAGAACAAGGTACGTCAAATCGGCATTCATAATTCGTCAGTCTGGTGCTAAACTAATTAACAAAGTGAATGTCTTACTATCAGTCATGACCAAGCCAGAAATCATGAAAAAGTATTTACATTGAGAGAGAGACTAACAACTCAAAAAGTTCCACAAAAATAAATGTGAGAAAAAATTAAAAAATATATCTATAAATCTATACCTCCATACAATTCATGTCAATAATCCTGACACTTTATAATAACATATAACCATCTAGATACATAAAATTTACAGAGAGAAATCAAATAACGTATTTCTTTTGATCTTCATCTCTTCCTCCTCTTCGATCTGTCTCCTTTACGCTAAACTAAGCTTTCATAACTTTCTTCAACATCATATGTTTACTTGAATTAATGGGGGCATGCAATAGAATTAATTATGATCCCTTAATTGTTATATCAAGGCTGCCTTCAACCAAGTCAAGTCAAACACTAATTAATTTTTTTCCTCATGAAATCACTTGATGCGTGTGAAATTCCACAGACAGAGTAGTATTGATCATCAATCTCCGCATGCCTCCTAATTAATCGTCTCTCCATTTTGTTTTTATTTGATTAACTAGAGATCTATCTCATCGATCACAATCCAAGAACAATGTAGTAAAGAAGAGTGATTGGTAACGCTATCAACATCCCAAAAATAACCCTGTAGATTTAAACAAATTAAAAAAAAATTAAAATCAATTGATAAAACTAGATAGTTTTTAATTGGCCCTACTAATTAAACTTAAAAATTCACTTCACTTACGCAGTGCTCAGTATGGCTGGATGAACGTTGTATTCTTTTGCAAACACGAATGGAACAATCCCTTGTGGAAGTGCAGCCTATATACGATCGATCGATCAAAAGTAGATCGATAATAATAAGAATAATATATAAACATGTCCGCCAACTTTCCACTATAACGGTTCCCTAACCCACTACAAGCATTCGTTTGTTCGTGCAGATGAAATGCATCTGATTATAAAATTTATACACATGACCCCCTCAAATATAATTAATAAACAAAACATACTATTAATTAATATGTGAAAAAGTCATATATAATCTTCAATCACTTTAGTAAGAATTAACAAGATTGTTTACCTGTACAATTGCAATGTGGAGGAGGCTACCCCGAAGGCCGACGGCAATCGAAGCTGCTGCCATCACGGTCGGGCCGGTGAGAAACCTTACCGCCATAGCAAATGTGGCCATGGAGTTTCCGCAGGCAATCATCTTCGGTTGAAGGGCCATAAACAAACCTTAATTTCAAAGCAGAACAACCCCATAAGAGAAAATCAATCAATTCGAGCTCAACTAACCTCCAACTGATGTGATTGCCCACCTATGGGGACCTCATGCATCGCTTGCGCGTTGGTCCCATGTGTCGGTGATAATTGAAAAGGTCATAAAAATTGGATGGCAACAGAAAAATGGTTCTCCGTGGGGCATGAAGTTCATATATATATGACTACCAATGATAGAATTATTAAAAATCTGGTGTCCAATAAAGATGACATTATTATCTAGCTAGCAATATGTGATTGAGTACTAACCTAAGCTGAACATAGCCATTCCGAGACCAGCATCAGATAATATAGCGATCGACTTCTCTATTATTTTGGGCATCGCCACCTGCCACCTATAATAAAATTTATGCAAGCCAACATAGTTAAATAAATTGAACCTTTTATGGTAGTATATCTTTTTATTCTTTTTATAAATTGTGATCGGCTCACCGGAAACAGACGAGTGACCAAATTAGACCGATGAGACTTGAATACGTGTTCGGGTTTCTGATAAGCTTGCGCCAGACCATGATCAAAATCAGACGGGTCATAACGCTGGCCGGAGGCATATGTTTTCCGACGCCAATATCATGAGCTCCAGCACCTTTAGGATGAAGTTCTGCGGTAGAGCTTGACCCGAGTTTGGACAGTCCAATGGGTCCCTCCTTTTCTCTCTCCTCATCTCCATCTTTACCTCCACCACCAACACTGAAATCCCCCCTAGCAAAGTCCTCAGTTTCCGGAACAGCTTCAAGAAGTTTAATAATCATACACACATAAAAAAACAGAAAACCAATATAATAAGAAAAAAACAATTAATTAACAATGAAACCAATAATAATAACCAAAGTGTGAGGTGAATTGATACCTTTGCTCTCCCCATTTTGTGGGTGATCAGCAACCAACATCCTGATTTCCTTGGCGCCCTGATCTGACCTCCCCGATTGCTCGGAAGCTCCAAAATCCGGTCCGCCAAACACGTGCAGCCCGCCGCCTTCAGAGACAGGCGATGCACTTGAGCTCCACACAAACATGTGTAGCTCTTTAGCATCATGGTTCCCTTTATTCTGGGACACATTTTGTTGTTGCTGTGGCTGTGACGGTAACGGTTGAGGTTTCGTTATTTTATTTACGGTCGAAGAGATTTCAGGATTCGGAGCCGGATAAGAAGTGGACACCGGTTGGGCCGGATAGAATCCAAACCTAGGTGAGCTCATAGTGAGACCTCCCGGAGCACAATTCTCCTCAAAATTCGACGGTCTAGGAGTCGGACCTCTCGAGGACTGCACAGAATACAAATCAGCCGGCCCGAAATTGGACAGTCTACCACCCGGAAAACCCATCATTGAGTAAAAATCCGTGTGGTTAAAATTCGAACCCCTCGGAGTCGGGTTCCTGGATGAGCCCAAGCTGTAAATTTCAGCCCCAGTGACGTTCGATGTCCGAGGCGTCATTCCGGTACCTAAACCCAGTGACCTCCTTGAAGCATTGGATTTCCTCACCGTCACGTGAAGTTTTCCATCATTACCGATCTCCGCATCCGTCTCTAAAAAATCATGACCATCAAGAGAAACAACATCTGATTCAACTTTAAAGGAGACAATTGATGCGGCAGTCTCTGGAAATTGCTCCATAATCAGCATCTTTGCGCCGCGATATTCGAATAGAAAGAGAAGGAGAGTATACCAAATTATGCATTGCAGTACTACAACTTGAACCATTAGACTACCGGAGTAATCTCCATACATGGCAATCAAGAGCGGAATGCCCATGACAAGAGTGTTGGGCAAAGTGGAGAGAGAGAAAGTTGTAATCATCCATTCGAGACTGCCATTTTTTGTGAAGTTTGTCCAGAAACCAAGTACCACAAGCATTATGATTTTTTGGAGGGTATCGGCGGCAATAAACCGGAAGTTCATATCGTAAGGATTATTGGTGGAGATGAAGTGGAAGGACAAGAGAGGGACGGCGAAAATGGCGACGAATCGGTTAATGCCGGAGCATTGGTCCGGGGAGAAAATCTTCCACCACCGGACGGAGCCATAAGCGAGGATCATGGCCACATACAGCGGCACTACAGCCGTTAAGACCGTGTAAAGGTCATGCCAAGAAATCATATTTAAAAATGTTGGTTTGTTTGAGATGTAGTCGGTAGTGGTGTTTTGGAGTAAATTAGGGGAGGCGTTGAGGGGTAAAATGGGGAAGAAAAAACCGTTATATAACGAAGTATGCGGGCTGCCACTGTGGTGCAGCTGCTTCTGCTGCTGATCGCATCAAACAGGTAATGTTTGGAAGAGAAAAAAATGTGTTTTCGAGAGATAAAAAGAGAGTTTTAGTGACAGAAAAATGAAAAAGCTTTTTTGGGGTGAGAGAGAGAGAGAGTGAGTGAAATTAGAAGGGAAATAAGAATGGCGGAATATATATATATACATATATATAGTATCCATCCTTGGGCCCTTCCGTTGTCATCACCATGATCGATCGTCATTAATTGAGCCTTATCTCGTCATTACAGTAGAGTTTATTTGGAGAAAAGATAATGGGGATGTCAACTAACGAGCCAGTCTTATTACGGTTAATTTTCTCTCTCCCCTCAATTAAGGTTAGGACCCCATGCCAAGTAATGGACTATGTTTAGACAACGTGCATGCATGCAGTTGTTTGCCACTCCATAAATTAAATATGCCACGCCCATCTGTATTACCCTAATCATCATCAACTTTAACCAAATGAAAATACAAATTTTTAATTCAACTTTCCAAAAATCATTGTTTCCTTGGTTACTACATTAATTTGTGTGCATGCGGAGGATCGTTATTAGTGTTATCTTATTTTTCATTAATTATTACAACTTCCTTTTCGCGGTTAATTGATGGGAATCATGCATAGGACTTTTAACGAATCCCTAAAGCCAGATACTTGTGTTCATAATTTTCTTGTTCCCTTTATTTTTTAATAGTAGAACCCGCAGTGACCATCGATGTTTGATACAAATGTAAATTAATATGGAAGCTCCCTATAATTTATTGTTTCTTTGTTAAATACAAGTCATAAATATATAAGGAATTAATTTTGTTAGTCACGTTGAATAACATCAAAAGATTAATGTTAGGGTTTTTAAAATTTTGATTTCTAATGGGTTTTAAATGACTTATTATTGAATATCTTAATGATAATTTATGGTATAGTCAATTATATTAGATTTAATCAACTAATGTCATAGTAACATGACATTTGAAATAAACCTTTAGCATCACCCGTAACTGAATATCAAGCCAAACATGATCGAGAAACTTTATTAATATATCAAAAAAATATAAAAGTGACGTTTTTTATCTTTAGCGAACCTTACGTACTTAACCCGTAAATCCCTATTAAGTCTTAACTAAAAACAGCAAGACTGATTAAATACTTTATGGGCTTTGGAAATCAATTAGATTAATAAATTCATCGAAATTGAATCTCTCTCCCCTCTCCTATCAATTTCTCTGAGCAGATACAAAAGGATAGTTCTAAAAGGATAAAAACAACTACGGTTCTTTCCACCCATTTAAGGATTGCTATATATTGGATTCACTCGACAGCAATATCCATCCCATATAATTCATTTTGGATCCTATTCAAGTAATTAAATTTAGGAATCCTTGAATCGGCGTCAGTTGCTAAAAATCTGGTATTCAACACTAAACAAGATTAAAATAACTACTTGCTTGTTTTGATATCATCATTAATATAATCATTTGACAAACTCCATCTACCCTCAATTGATTAACAAACAATCACAGGAATGAGGAAATTAACATCCGAGGACATATATAATATTTGGATTGGTATATCTAGCATTAATATTTAATATTAACAAAGGATGAAATAATGAAGCAATTCTTCTATATATCTAAAGAAAAGTAAAACACAAATCAAAATTTGACTATATATAGGTTCTCTTGTTACGTAGATTAATTTCTTAATTCATATATATTTTCCTTTACCAGCAGTACAAAAGATTTGAATTGGACCGACACTTATGTCCATAGTACTTTTTTATTTTTTTCGGTGACAAGGAAATACAAAGAAACATCTAAAACAATGTACAAAGCCCTTTCAAAATTCAATTCTTCTGAATTGAAAAGATTTATATTGTGATAAAAACATGTCAAGTATTTCTATGCGAATAAACACATCAATTAGTTACCTATGTATTTATATTAATGTACAAATTACGTCATTAATTGTCAATGTGTCTACTCGCAGTAAAATCAATATTTTTTGTTAGAAGAACTCTTCCTCTTAATTAAGTCACCAGCCATTTCCATGGCAAATCTCAGACGAACTCCCTCTTCGGTGAAAAATTAATTTGAATTTTGGATGATTAAATTAGTGTCTTCTAATTCATGCATGATCGTTCAATTAATTAAGACTTGGATCAAACGTCTACGCCATGCGTAAAATAGATGTACGTGTGTGTGCATGTGCTGGGGGCCATTGTTGGTTCCATTCGTGGAGGATTGTTGATGTCGATTTGTCGTTGACGTTTCTTTCAAAATATATAAATGTCAATGCAGTGCAATGTATATATATATGACTACGTACCTAATAATAATAAAGGCATCGATCAATCTAAGGGCTAGATGATAAATGAAAGATGATAAAATTGAGACGTGACTAGTGCACATGCATGCATGCATATATGTTTGTTCTTTTCTTGTTTGTTTCGTTCAATCATGTTTTTGTGGCTCTGCCTTCTTCAGATCATCCCTATCCTCAGTTAATTGTACGTGTTGTTGATAGAGATTAAATTTGCAGATCGAGGATATATACGGCTAGATCGATCCGACAACCATCTCTCCCTTCGAATTAAGAGGAATTTATAGGACGGTCTTAGTTTGTGCAAATTGACATTTTGAACTTGGACAACATTGACAGCACCACTAAATTAACAACTAGATCTTCTCTATTTATGAGTTGTGTTGTTGAATTCATTGATGAAGGTAACAAGCCATCTCTACTTGACTCCAATGAAAAAGAGAACTTTTGGTTACATTAGTCACATTCTCATGTCAATATCTAATTTGCGGGAAAATGATACGTAACTAACAAAAGTTGTCTAGTTTATTTAGACAAAACATTGATGGATTATATTGTATAATTTATTTATTTTTTGCCAATTATATTGTACAATTTATCATGCATTAATTAGTTATACAGCATAATTAATCAATTTTCTTTTTAGATAGATTTGATAAGTTGTGTCTAGTTTCCTAACACTACTCATTTAGAAATCTAAATTTCTCTCCCCAGGAGCACACCCTTCCACCATGCTCTTATTAGCTACAAAATGCAACAACCTATCTCGCCTTATTTGCCACTTTCCACCGTCAATATTATTTGATGTCTTATTTTGATAGCATATAATAAAAAATAAAAATAAATTTGATAGTGGTTTTCATAATGGAAACCCCCATAGCGCACGCCTAAGCTTAATTGGTTGGGTTATAAGCTACGTACACTCCAGGGATAGTTAATTCTAATAAAATAAGAGCTAGATATCTTGGATTGATTATTTTGTAAGAGTACGCATGGTTCTTCTAACTACGATATATTAATTAATTTCTTCTCTGTGTGTGTGTGTGTGTGTGTGTGTATATATATATATATATATATAACTTATATTAGTTGTCATAAATGTTATAACTTGGATAAATGAACTAGTATGCGATTATGGTGTGCATTGGGAAAGGGAGTGAAGATTGTAGGGCCTCCATCAGTATGGTGAGAAGGGCAAGGCTGCATGGGGTACTTGTGACGGTATACGTGGGAACCCAATGGGCCAACAGGCCTACCTTTTCCATCGACTCGCACATGCCAACCCCCACTCTAACTTAAAAAATGCTAATTTAGAGGGCGACTTCGAACCACTCAACTTGACCTTTCCTTGAACTTTTTTCCAACATCTTTAATTATCCTCATAATTTCCACCCAATTAATCAACTTTTTTTATTAAAAAATAATATATATTATGAATATTTACGTTTATTTTTTAATTGTCATTAAATAAATATAATAGTAATCTTTTTAGAGAGATGTATAATAAATGAGACTTTTATATAATTCTATCTAATCTCATATATTTATAATATTCATAATTATAATTTTACACAAATTTATCGTAATACATAAAAGAATTATTTTTTAAATGTTGCCTCTTTTAGAGGATTCTGTCTCTTGAAGCTGACAATTAATACTACAAATCTGCTACAACATGTAAATCTTGAAGTGGGAGATTAATACTCAAGTTTAGTTCTATAATTCTACAGGAGTGGAATATATATTACTAGTAGTATTTATTTAGTATTAGTGTACATGTTAGGTTAGGCTAGCAATCCGAACGCACCTTGGCCTAAATATCAAGAATTTACAATCATTTTGCGCCCAACACATGGGTCCATCTCGAGCTCTTCACTCAACTATAATATAGATAAGAAAAACCACAAAAATGTTGAAATAAAGAAAACAATTTTTTTGGAAATATAGAAATAAAAAAAATAAAAAGAAAGAATATATTTATATACGCACTCAAAATTGTACATATTAAAATATACGATTTAAAAATAAATAATAATAAAATTTGGTGCTTGTAGGGATTGGTCAATGATGCATGTGAAAGTCCAGAGTTAGTTTACTAACCCCGAGTCTAGCCATGTGAAATGAGGAACATTCTTTCGATCAGAGTGGACCATAAACATGCATACTTCTCTTCTCCCAACTCTTTTCTGTCTTATCCTCCCAAAATGACAGCTAACTTCTGTATTCTAACATCAGTAGTATTATAGTATCTCTTTGGATATTTACTAGGAAATATAAATGCGGTTGTCAGTTGTCACTTATTAATCTCTTTGGATATTTATTGTTCTTTAGGTTCTTTTTAATTGACGTTTTAAAATTATATATATATAAATTAAAAAATATAATTTATTAACTTAAATATAAAATTTTAATATTAATTTATTAAAAATAATAAATTTATTTTTAATTATAAAAGATAATATAAAAAAATAAATATTTAATATTTTCTTAAAATATATAAATGACAAATTAAAAATAACAAAAAAAAATCTAAAAATACAAATAGTAAAGGACGGACAGTAATATATAAGCGGCTCAGTTGTCGCGCACTATAAAATTATTGTGTCATAAATTTTCTTTTCCTTTTATCTCAGTAAAATTTGGTAATACTAAAATTTTATTCTTTTTAATTTAATTTATTTGTTTTTTGCATCTTCCGGATTTATCCTCTAAATTTTATAAAATCCTTATTATATCTTTATACAGGATTGGCCAAACTATTCTCTCAAATTTTGCACCCAAGTTTTAAAACTCTTCCTATATTAATTAAAGGGAAATGATATTTCTATAAAAATATATATATATATATATATATATATATATATATATATATATATATATATATTATATGTAAATTATCATTATAGACATATAACGACAGTCAAAACAGTTATTATAAATATATAACGATATTTTTTATGTAAAAATATCAAAAAATTATATAAAAGTATAGTTTCCTAATTAAAACCCTTCAGATTTAATGATTTTTTATTTCATCTTCTAAATTAAAGTTTTAATTCTTACAATGATTTAAACACAGGCAATCTATCGCGTGCCTGAGACCCCCTACTTATAATAATAATAATATATTTATATCAATTGAAAATGGGGTACTTGTTCGGTGGGAGACATGCTGAACTTTTGCTTTTGTATGAAATGAAATGAAATGATATACAACTATGACATTGTTGACCGACTTAGTCTAGTTGGTGATGAATTTATTATGCCAAGTGTTAGGTTACATGAATCATTTTGTTGTGTTCAAATTAGTTCATGCAAAGCCCCAAAGGAGGATCAAATCTTTTAAATGAGGTTACTTGTTGTATCAAATCCAATCCAATAAGTCTAATTGGGCTTCAGATGTATGACGAGAGCTCAATAACCACCTTAGGTATCGACAGTGTTTCCCATTTATCTCATTCTGATTGTCCGTGGCTCCAATATGATATACAAAAGAAGAAGAAGAAAATACTACTACTCAATTTCAGTTTTAATAGAGTTGACTTGAACATCGATCCTCCTTCGATTGTTTGTGAATATATAATAATTAAAGTAAATGCAGCACTTCCAAATCTATAGGCTACATGCAGTACTTACTACTACTTATAAATGCATAAAATGTTTCAAACAGCCGCAAATTCATGAACTGGATGGATGGTCATTAAGGCACAAAAAGATAATAAATAAATATAAAAAAATTGAGTTGGTAAACAACTTGCATTTACATAATAAACACAACAAATTTAAATTTAGCAGTATGGGTATCAGTTACACATACATTGCATTAAATGAGATGTATTCACATTTCACCGCAACGGAACTGGTGCAACATATATGGAAATCTCTAGGTTCCAAATGTACCTTGATTCGACAAAGACCCACTTGAAATGAAGAGAGGGAAAGTCGCATCTTAATCACCAAGAATACAAAGCGGCTGTCTCATGCTAAGCTCCGCTTTAAGATCTGGGAATTTCTCCAAATCATGGGACATACCTAAAGTTTTCTGCATATATGACAAAAAAATTGCAAGCATAGATATTGATTAGCATGACCTACATCATAGCACATAATCTGAGATGTAATTAGTAACTTAGGTTGATAACTTAATTAAGAAAGCATTTGGTTTCATGAACTATAATGACTACATTTGTTGTACTTGAAATAATTAACTGGTATGGAGGGCTCCAAACTCGTCATAAAATAAACTTAAAGACAAGGTAGAAGATTAATAATTACCAAGGCAGCAGTATGTGCTTCTTGTAGAATATTCCCGTCTATCTCTAATCTGGCAATCGGAAATTCTGGAAGGTGCCCCGACTGTTTTTTACCAAGCAAGTCACCAGGTCCACGAAGAAGAAGGTCCATGTTTGCTAGGTGGAAACCATCGGATGATTTCTCCAGCACCTTTAACCGGCTTAAACTACTGACTGTAGATGCTACTAATATACACTTCGATTTCCTTACTCCACGTCCCACTCGTCCTCTAAGTTGGTGTAATTGAGCTATTCCAAATCTCTCAGCATTCATCACAACCATCATAGATGCATCTGGAACATCAACACCGACCTCAATAACTTGTGTAGCAAGGAGTATATGTGTTTCTCCAGATCTGAACCGTCTCAGTGCTTCATCTTTCTCATCACTCTTCATTTTCCCATGTAGCAGCCCACAATTATAGCCTCCGAACTTGCTAGATATAGTTTCAAAATCAGCTGAAGCTGCACGGAGCTGAGGCTGTTGTTCGGATAGCTGAATGACCGGATACACGAGATACACTTTTCCTCCTGATTCTAGTTCATCCAGCATCATCTGTTATTTTAAAGATCCTTGCATTAGATGAGAACAAAACATTTAGATTCATTCTAATTCTCATTCTAAAGCAGATATCTATTCGAATTAAATCAGTCCTACGAAAACTTTATCATATCCGGCACAAGATATCTGAAGAATCAAGTAAACCAACTCGAGATGTACACTAGTTTTTAAAAACGCTCCAATAGATAATGCTGTTTTTGACACGTATATCCTTGAGGCTTTAGTGATGGATAGTGAAATATGAACTCATGTTGCTTTCTCATAAAGTAGGTCAAAAGAGTATATTTTTCATTTACCATATGCTGCTGGGACATATGGGAATTTTCTCTAGGAATTTCATTTAACATTCTGATGGAAAATCTTAGCCCTATTACATGTGGCCGTATGGCCCTCTTGCTCAGTTGCAAACAGAACAAATATAATACTTTGTTCCACAAAAAGAGTCCCATTTGCTAAAAAAAAATTATCCACAAAAATAGTCAACTTTTTATTGATAGTAGGATAAATTGACACCATGTCCTAAACTTTGTCGTCCTAATCTCATAGCATGCCAGTGCCACCACTACTAAACTTACAAATTATTTTTAAGGCTGAACATGAAACAAAAATACATCCTTAATATTTGCAAATTTTGCAAATGGGACCTTTTGTGGAATGGAGGGAGTAATTTGCCTTTGTTAATAAGAGAAATGCCTTATAGATCAGGATAACCGTGTATAGCTGCAACAAAACTTACTTTTGAGCAATTTCTCCAAGAAAATGACAAGCCTGGGTCAATAAGCCAACTGTATGGCTAACTGCATTAGGATTTAAGAGACTTTTTTTAAATAAGTTTCTCCAAGAGTATCCGAGTAAAATTGACATTCTAGCACTACCCAATCTTGAAGGCTTTGTAAAATTAGAGAACTTTCACCTTTTATCTATAACTAGTTTACATGCACGCACAAAAACATACACGAGGAAAGATGAAATGGAGTGGGAAGAGAAGTGAGGGGAAAAAACAAACAAGAGAATGGGAGAGACAGAAAAATACATCAACTCTCAATATTAATGTTATATTAACAATGCAAGTGAGACACTAAAGGTAATATAGATAGATGAATCTAAAGGGAGCAAACATAATATCCTAAAACATAATGGGATCTCCCTTTCTCTGAGCTATTAATAGTACGATCATAGTTGTCATGGCGTTGCCTAAGCGATGACTAGGCATCTTGACGCTAGAAAAGGACAAGGTAGCGCCTTGGTCGTTGAGCTGCCAAGGTTCACGTCTTAGGAGTTGGCCCAAGTTAAATGATTAAATCATTTTTTTACCCATGACTCATCATCATAACTTATGGATTTGTTGTGTTGTAATTTTACTACTTATTAACTTGTAATGTATGATGGGTGCTGACTTGGTTGATTCTTTATTTTTCACGTAGTGTTTGTTGACTTGTTCAATTAGTTTTTAATGTCAAGTTTTTTATTTTAAAATTTTGATTGTGAAGCATTCATATAATTGTGTTTTTAGGTGTATTCCATAATGTTAGTTATTATGTTTCGAGTTTTAACGTATATAATTTTTTACTGTTCAATATACTTTTTAAGTAAAATAAATAATGTATAAATGACACATTATTAACAACTTGTCGTCATATGGACGCCATAGCGGGTGCCTTATCGCCTAAGTATCCTGACGGTCAAATATCGTCGAGTCTCGCCATGTCACCGTGACAACTATGAGTACGATATCTTAAAACAGAGTCGGAGGTTATTCTATGCATCATGTTTCACAAGTCAGTCTCACAATCAAACTAGAGTTACCTAATCTCTTTTGGGAAAACTAAAAAGGTCATTTTTAATATTCCTCAGTCGGATAAAGTCATAAAGGAACACACCTTGTAGACCTTCGAATAACCAGATTCATTTCCTTCAACAATGTATGTCTCAACGGGTATCCTTCCAGGAGGTAAATCAGTAATCTGTTGATTCAAGAAATCAGAAAAGGCACAACAGCAAAAATAAGCACTTGATAGTGAAATATATGAGCATACGTTAACCAAAAGATACCTAACCGACAATTCAACTATGATAGCTAATCCAAGTTTCTCGAGAAGTTACAATTCAATTTCTAAATCCACATGATCTACATATGGATAAGCGTATTCATGAGACAGTCTAGTTTCATGTAGCTAGCCATGGATTCCGGCATATGAGATCAGAAAAAAAATTATATTATAAGAAACAAAAAGTAAAAGATTTTCCAACTCTCCCTCTTAGAGCACACACCATGTTCTTACCCCAAATATGTTTTGCCACACAACGGGATATTTTTAAGAATAAGCAAACAAAAACATGATACAGAGTTGAGCTAGCATTTTTTTCTTGCTTCAGTAATAAGATACGGGGTTATAATAAATGTGATTAAAAGCTTTACATACTTGTGTCAAGGACATGTCCCCGTACAAGGCCAGTGCAAGAGTCCTTGGGATAGGGGTGGCTGACATAGCAAGAACATGTGGAGCCATATATATATCGTCTTTTAAGGCACTTGAATCAATCGCTGCTAGTCTCGAACTTACAGAGGTAAAATATAACTGCAAGATTTTACAGCTTGAATCAGTTTATAATATGGAAATTCATAGAAGAAAATCAATAGTCACAAGTATTACAGTACTATTTTGATTAAAACTTATGAACAACTTCTAGAAAAATATAGTTTATAGAGCACCCTCACGATGCTTTAACAATCATCCCTAACGATTGGTGTATCTGACCAACTAATCTATCAATGTTTGGGTCTGGGTGATAAGGAAGAAGTGGGAATAAGTAAGACAGAAATACTACTTTAGACAAGTTTACAGAAACGCAAGTTCAACATTCTACAATTAAGAACCTGTACATGGTTGACTAATAATTAACACATATATTGTCATATAACATCCTTCACAGGTATCTAAAAAGGGGATGGGGGAATAGGAAAACCAAACTCATACTACATATTTTGCTTTCCATTTTTTCTTTTCTATAAGCCTCTTGCACCATGCACAATCATCCTAGGAAAATGGTCCCTCTATCTTCGATGCACTGGGCAGTTACTAGGCTAAATCCCTTGAAAGGTGGATTAAAACTAGGAGCAACGATACTTCTACCTAAGTCAAACACGTGGTGGACACTAACATATCAAAAACATTTTGACACATGTTTGACAATTTTCTTTACACATACATAGTTTAAAAAATAAATGTAGGCAAAGACATGTCAGATACTAAGCACTTGCCTAAAAGCTAGCCAATAACCTTAAAATATGAGCTTTTTAAAGATAAATCTAAGGAGTAGATTTGCCTGATTCTGTGGAGTTGCTTTCTATTATGTTTCGGTTATGGCAGGAAGAAGGATGGCGAGATTTTTCAGATATATGGATGTTATGCAATTCTCTAGGGCTTGTGATCATTCCACGCTTTATCCATTGCATTGGTTATCTTACTTGGCTTCTCTGTGGGATTCTGCCATGGGTGCGTTTAGCATGTAGCCAACTCTAATGTTCATAAAGATTCGAGAGATGTCCTGTTTTAAGGACTTTGTATGTCCAGAACAACCCCAGTTCCTTCACTTGATTCGATTCCAAATAGCAATTCTTAACCAACTAATGAAGTTAGTTGATGAAATTGTGATTAAAAGATAGCAACACAGTGAGTTTTAGAGGAGATTTAGGTAGAAAATAGAGAGAAATTGATAGAACTTGAGAGGAAGAGAAGAGAGCTTGGATAAAAATGGACAAAGGCATTCTTTTCATTAATTTTCTGATTACATAATTCACATGCCTTCATTATAACTACTCTGTTACATCAAAGCTAACTTGAACAATTAACTTGACTAAGCTAACTTGCACCTAAATATTTAACTCGTGCATGACACATACTAAATCTAGAAAAAACTAATTTAATTTACTTCACCAAATCCTACATTTTCTAAGTATTGCACTAAGGCCCTTGGCCATATATTGTATTTTTAACCTTTATGATCCATTGAGACTTATTGTCCTCCACTTTTCCAATATTTTTTCTCATTCTAATAAGTTTTTCCTATATAAAAGGAAAGTTTATAACAAAAGCAAGATTCAGGAATATTTTTAAATCTTTTTCCTAGTTAAATTAAAGTCTTTCTTCCCTACAGTATCATCACAACCTTTGAACCTGACATACTCGTGTTTGTTTGGTGAACGGCTCAAGGATGAGCAAAAATTGCCCAAATTAGATATTATTATGCATAAATTTCTAGTTATTATGCTTGCATTCAAAGATTACTTCAAGCTCACAAATATTTTCTTATTCTTTTTTCTTTGTCATCAGTTTTTTCTTTCTTGTTACTATTTTTATGTTTGGTTCTTTTGTGGCAGAGATATTCCTCAAGCCAATGGAAGCAAAGGCACCTTGCTGTTAAACCTCCCTCTCTGGATCACACCAAAACGATGTTGTTCATCTACCACAGCAATGCGCAAAGCTGAGAATTCTACTTTCTCTGCAATCAAACTGTGAGTTCCAATGACCAATGAGATGTCCCCGGCTTGCAGACCCTGTCAATCAAAGATGGGAAAACTGAGAATCGTATTATAGAGTAACAATAGAATTTTCGAAAAGGCTGCACAATTTAGCACATGCTTCGCGAATTAGCCGTGACTGTTTCGATGGGGTTGAGCCTGTCAGCAGAGCAACAGAAGGTTTGGAATGCTTATCCCCCATATTCTCTAGCAAATTAAGAAGGTGCTCGTAATGCTGGACAGCAAGCAACTCCGTAGGAACCATGAAAGCTGCCTAAAAACGTGTCAAAAAAAATTAACTTTTAACATGAAGTTTACATCATATCTGTGACAGAGAATGGTTCAAAATGAGATGCTAAACACAAAATGTTACAAAAACTTAAAGAAACAGCAAGGAACACATTTTGAAGTCTAATTTTCTATGGCAATAATTATATACAAAATGAAAAAAAAAATGTTTGGAAGACAACAAACCTGATAACCTGAGCCAATAACCTCCATACACGCCAAGAATGCTACCACAGTTTTCCCACATCCAACATCACCCTGAGAACAAATTAATTTCAGAATTCATTAATGGAACATAAGCAAATAAATATTATACACTTTTGAAATACCATTGCCTTGGTCATCCTAAAGCAACGAATTAAATTAAATTTCTAATCATGTCTCACACTAATGATAGAAAAACTCATAACTGACACGCCTATATCTCCTACCATATAAGGTCAGATGCCAACTGTTTTTACTAGCATATGGAAGTAAAAGGAACACTGACATCGAATTATTTTGACATATAACACCAAATTACAACATACACTTCAATGCTTCATCAAAAATAGGACGTGTCCAATCTAATATGACATTCTGTCTTTTCAAACAAAATGAAAAGTGATGAGATATCCAAACAACAGAAGCTAGTCTTGGCATTTGGACACACCCTTACTTTCAAATTACCAACATGGATTAAGACTCTTCTTAAGGTAGCCGCAGCACATATATTGATGTCTTACTTCAGACTAGGGAGGGTAAACAGTTACTGTGAAAGATATTGGATGTGATCTGGATTCTGGGGGCTAGTGTTTAGAGAGACTTTCTCTAAGTTGTGAGTGTTCTACATAGTTCTCGTACTCGGTTTCAGTAAAGTGGATTATACTCTTTCTTGCCTATGGACGTAGGCCAAAAGCCAAACCACATAATTCTTCTGTTCTTGATCTCTATTCTGCTTTCTTAGTTTGTTTCGAGTAATTATCTTAATTGTCATAATGAAACCTATACCTCACCATTCTGTTGTGGCAAAGTAAAAATTTTAGGTTAACTGCTCAAGGTTACAGACAAGTAATTCTTATTCACACAAGGCACAAAATGGATAAACAAATATGCCAAAACTCCTCACTCTCGTATCATATTATTTTCCAATATCTATCAGTTTGCTACCATACATAATTTCTTATGGCCACTGGGATGAAAAATATAATTTTTACTAATTCTCTGTCTTAGTGCAGATATGTTTTTACACTGAAATATAACAAGAAAAGGGGCAGGTTTTCATTATTAAAATTGATGTTGTAGTGAGTTAGTTCTAAGACAAAAAAAAAAACAAAAGAAATTACAAGAAGACATAACACAGGAGTACAGGACTCTTGTCCATCCACCAAAACCAAAACTTACGGTCATTCATAAAACTTAAAGTCAGCTTCCAAACTTTTTCCTGCTCAACCAATCCCAAGGCTATGAAAAAACAAGCACAATATTCTCTTTTCAATGAGAGAAGCAGAATTTATCTGTTAGAATCAGCTTTATTATTGGCTATTCCACAACCCTAGCTGTAAGAAAGTATTTACTCCCTCCGTCCCTAAAAGGATGACTAAAGGTACAAATTTTTTTGTCCCCAAAAGGATGAGATAAAGTACATAAAGTGAAGGGTAAATATGTCATTTAGTGGGATCTGTTAGTATAAAAAACTAAAAGTACTCATCACTTTATATAATCTTGTGGGGCCACCAAGAATAAATTTGGAAATTTTTTACACTCTTTCCTCTATTTTTACTTTTCTTATTATGTGTGCAAATTGTACTTTACTCATTCTCATAGGGGGGGGAGGGAGTATATGTTTGTAACAAGCTGAGCATGTTTAATACACTGCTTCAGCTTGAGAGGGAGTGTTGGAGAGTTGCATGTATTACAAGATTAGTGTTAGTATAACCGGTCTGGAGCAAGGCCTGCGGGCAGTTTCTGGTAATTCTTTTGTCAAGATAATTTGGTAGGATCCTGCTGTGTTCAGAGCATTTAAGGATCCAGGTGGCACTGGATTTCTAAATTCAGTGGTCATAAGGGTATTTTGATCTATTTCATTTAGGTCCTTTGTACTTGAAAGTGGTACAATATTCTAAGGTTTTCCTCCTCTACCTTCCTTCTCCATTCTTATTTCTTATTCAATATTCAACATCTTTAAACTTGCTACCAATCCTACCTTGAGAACCTTTCTCCTCCCTTTGCCTTCTCTACCACCATTTTGTATTTCTTATGGAACATATTGTATGTAATATTCCAGAAGAAAATTGTCATATTCAACCTATTTCCGTCATTGTATTGATTAAAAAATATATAAACACTGTGATAGTCAATTAGTCATACAAGCAAGATTTAATATTTTTAGTGTTTTATAGGGAAAGAATAATCATAGACATTTTCTATGTAACGACTATATAAAAGCGTAAACTAACAATAGAACAGAAGAAAAAATATTAATAAGTTAGAAGTGAAGAATTTATTTGTATTCAGTTTCTCCTGCATATAAAGTGAACTCTCCACGCTGTCCAGATTTCATGTCATTTCCTTGTGATCTACACAGTAGCAAGGAATGCAATAATTTTGAGACAGAAACCTTTAAGGATAAATTCAAAATTGACATGACTTGGTCACAAATCAGTGATCAGATATCCTATAATCCATCTCAAAATATGAAAGCATAACAAGTACAGGTCATCAACAAACATCTTAAAATAAAAGTGGCATCTATAAAACAGTATTTCATCAGTACTGATGTAAAAGCCAAAGAAAGACCGAGTAAGAAAAATAAAGACCTGCAAAAGTCTATTCATAGGAATTTGCCGCTTTAGATCCCAGATAATTTCTGAAACAGCACTCAGTTGACTGCACGTAAGTGAATATGGAAGAGCCTTCAAAAATTGCTTGGTAAGGCTGCACCATTCTTCAACAAAAACTGAATTCAATTCAGGCTTCCTATACTTATCTAGTAATCCATCCTTTTCTATTTGCGTGCCAAGCCCTTCAAGCATTTGGAACAAGCGCCCCAACTGAAAGGAAATTATAATGCAATAGTCAGAAATTAGACATAATACAATCATGGAAAAAGTGGAATGAATTAGAATTAGCTTAATTATATAGCCATAGAGCTTTATATAAGAACAAACGTATTCCAAACATGTGAAAAATATGATTATTTGAAACAAAGTTCAAAAATATCTCAGCGAATAAATCATGCGTCATAATCAATTTATCGTTTACTTCAGAAAACAAATATAAAAAATGTTTCAGCAGAATAGGCGCCAAAGCATATATAGATGTAAAAGTAAATTACTTTAGTAATTAAAAACACCTGAAGATAAAAGAACTCATCAAAGATAAGCCTTCTGCGAGCTAAGTCAGCCACATTTAAGTTCTCTGGCTGGTGTATCCCAAGATAAGCCTGCATTTTACAGCAATCTTTACCTCTCTACCACAATATTAGAAAAGTGGGAAGAAACAATATGACAAATACATAAGTAAAATATACACACAATTCTTTATCTTTTTTGGATTAAGAAAGATCTAAAGAGACATTAATTTCTGTGTGTGCATATATATATATATATATAGAGAGAGAGAGAGAGAATCAAAAAGGACAATATATATGGTCGTCATCTATAAGTTCACACATGACCACAAGCCGTCTTTCACAAGAGAGCACAACATTTTTCAGATGATTATAATAGATGCAGGCTACTTCTCCCTGGATCTTTAGTAGAACGGATCAGCTGTGAAGAGACAGAGCAAATGACAGTCTTACACTTGTATAGTCATATTGAACCCATGAATAAAACACTTGAGCAACCGACAAGTCTTCTTCAAGGAAAACTGCGTGAGCATGATCCATGCATCTTCAGACAGAAGAAAACAGCAGCAACACCCCCCCCCCCCCCCCCCCCCCACCCCACCCCCCAAACAACTTCTCCAAACTACATATCATCCATCTCCTCACGAGTACACAAATTTAATTACACATTGAAATACCACTGCAAGGATTTCACCAAACAATTTTTCTTTGTTATGTTATGAAAGCTTGGAATTGATCCTTTTATTATTCGGAAGAAAATCCATCTGCAATTTAATAATTCATTCAACGTTTAAATCAACTTTCATAAATTTTCTTAACTCATACCAAGATTAAACAGCCACATAATGATAATAGACATGAACACTATAAATTGTTGGAATACCCTCTATTCTACATATGTCTAACCTCCAATGCTAGGAAATAACAACTACCAGGTTGTACAGGTTGAAAATACAAAGCATGGAAACTACCTGGCATCCATTTAAATTCGAGGTAATTTTATGAATACGCTATATAACCAGGAAATTGCCAAACGCATTATCAAACGTTCTCTAGATTACCAACTTTCAAAGGAAGTGTTCCTCCCTAGTGGTATAGATTAACAACAGTCACTGCTTGACAGTAGCAACTTCAGCTTACTTGTGATATTTTTATTTTATCCACTCAAACACAAACCAAATTCTGGTTGGACAACTAAAGCGTTTTTAGCTGTCGAGGACAAATGACATAGATATTATGAATTGTTAGCCTGGAAAAGTACAGCTAATTCAGAGGATCTTTGCCACCTTAGCAAGATAATCTTCAAATGAGTTTAACCTCAACTACATGAAGATGGCACTAGCAACTATTCGTTTTATTATTTTTTTCACAAAGGAAACTCAAACTGAAGCAAATAAAAATATATCTAAGATCATGTTTTACCATACTCCTGAGATATGAAAGATAAAAATAGTAAAAAAAATAATGGAATTATATATCAAGATGATCTTTAAAATTTTAAAGCTTGGATTCTTACATCATGAAGACATACAAGTCCGAATTCCTGAGTAATATCCTTTGGAATAGGATCTATATTGACAGGCAAGACCTGTAGTGTTCTGCAATACGTAAAATAACATGGCTAAGCAATGACTACTTAAGAAAATCTAACTAGTTGTCAAATATTGAAGAAAGGGAATAAAAACAAAATGCAAATATACGCCACGTTCTTCAAGACTTCAACATAATTCACTAAGCAATTATACAGACATACAGGTACCTGCAACAAAAAGTGAAAAGTTTATAGGAATAAAATCACTACTAATGTACCAAACAAGAAAGTAACATAAGAGGGAGCAGAGAAAAGCAATAAAGTTTAAAAGGGCCAACTCCAATGTCTACAATTAAATAGGTATCCTTCCTTAAGAAAAGAGAATGGCAACAATTCAAAGAAGAATATACTCACAAATGTTACACTAGCAAAAATACTGTAACTGTTCACTATTTGTTTGAGGCACAAACCTTGAGACAATATCCCTGAGAAAATTTGGGTTTAGCCCATTTTTTGAAGGATAAATTGGATATGTCCTCCCCTTTGCACAAGCAGATGAATCATCTTCATCCCGGAGTACATCCATATTATATTCCCTCATTTCGTAGTGATCTTTTGCTTGCATAGTCCTCACCTAGATCAAAATGCACCATTAGGAAGTAATCCCTCATGAAATATTATCCGATAAAATATATGGACATGACCCTGAACTAATTGAATGAAAAGGAAAAACAGCGTTAGTATTTAGTTAAAATTTTAAGAGTATAACTATAGAAATTAGTATTATCTCTATATACCAACAAACACACTACTGTCTACTTTTATACAGCTTCACCAATAGCCAAGTGAATAAAGATAAGCTAGGGCTACAATATATATGATGTATTCAAAGATAACTATGAACCTCTTAACATAAGACCGTCAATGTAAAAGTAAATTGTAAAAGGTTTTAATAATCTGGTGATGCTTTGCCCATCATTTATAGCAAACCATGTCCTCCAGAAGAGAGACCGTCATAATCCCAATGTTAGGAATATGCTTCCCTGAATGGAGGCAAAAGTAAATATATTAGCTGTCTTTTAATGCTAGCAAATCTTGGATATGGACTGAGACAAGAACATTTCTATGTTAATGTTTATGCGTTCTGACTTCCTATCTGTCACCCCAGTTAAGTTAAAAATCGGAAGAGGTAAATGAAGTTCATAATTGTTTGGACTATATTAAATATATTCATATGAGATTAGAAAGTATTATAAATTCCACTTTTTTATTAATACAAATGTCAACATGTATGTTACGGCCCCTAAGACTCAAATTTAGAACTGTCTATGGATCGGGATAGCCCTTGCTCAGGCCAGGCTCATTCTACGTATTAAGAGTTGTAGGGTAAACGAAAGGCAAGACAAGCGCCCAAGCCTAACACTCGACTCAGACTTGAATTTTATGTTGAAATCTTAGAATGATAGTTAATAAAATATTCATATACTTTTTTATTAATGTACTATATTAAAATCTAACAATCTTACTATATTCTTTTGTACAATAAGGTAATAACTTGATAATTTAATTCAATTAATCCAGAAAAAAAGTCCTATTTTTGTTCTTAACCTTTTTTTTTAATGAATATTAAAGTCCACATAGGATACAAATAATTTTAAAAATAATTAATTTCAGGTTTTCAATTTAACTTCAGGTTTTCAATTTAACATAGCAAAAAAAATCAACCAAAACTGTGTTTAAGTGTATATTATGCAAACCTTAATATTCGTTTAAAATAAAAAAATAAAAAAAACATTTTTTTCCAAGAGAGGAAATATAGTTGTGAAAATATTTTGTATATTATGGCTTGTGTAAAAGATTACAACAGTTGAGAGTCTATATACACAATGAAAAAACAATCTAGAAGAGAATATATGGAAAGAAACTCACTGAGCATACATCTTGGCCTAATTATTCCCCTTAAATTAAGCTATGTTAATTAGTCCCCTTACATTCAGCTACGCTTTTCCTCAAATTAAGCTATTTTAATTATAAAAATGATTCACGACAATAATATATATTCACATATATATTTTATTTTTATTTGCAACTAAATACCTTTGGCCCAATCTGGGTAAGTAAGATAAATTAGCTAAAGAAGATCTCACAAAAAAATTCATCGAACCCAACATGGCCCTCAACAGACCTAATTCCTTAACTAAACGCTTTATTTAGGCCGCTCTGGACGGGTAACCCATTACTTTAATAATACAACTCTCTTTTTTTCTAGATATAACATTTTTTCATTCCAACAATAATATAAAAGAAAGCAACTAGTGCATCTAAAAAGACCATTATTTTATAGTGGAATGGACTCTGAGCAAGTGTTGGACACATATCCATCCTTCAAGTATCGATATCCAATATGTATTAGAAAATGTGATATGGTGGAAAATATCAATGAACATTCGAATTTTCATATATTTTATCACGTGGAGATTTAATACATTTTGTATTGTTTTATTTATTAGTTAAAAAAAATCAATAATTTAATTTATATTTGGCCCATTTATGTTTTGGGTTTTAGTTTTCTAATTTTATTTAATTTAGGATTTAATTATTTTTCTTTTCAAATTAGTCATAGAAAAGTAGTTTAGTATTATAAATATGCTTTATAGAGTTTGTTTACATAGAAAGTTTTGATTAATTGAGATTATTATCTTTTATTCTCTTTAGGAGTTCATTATTTTCCTTGTGGATTCAAGAATTTATTTTTCGTTCTTGTTGGTACGTTAACTTTCAAATCACATTTATGTTAGAACATTACAATCTAACCATTATTTCGCTCTCTATTGGCATCAGAGCCTGGATAATTGTATCCAAATTAGATAATGGCTAATTGTATCTCGTGTGTTATCTAGAAGACTTTCTAGTTTTTAGTGAAAACTAAATCCTACAATTGAAGATTGCATAACTCTTATACCGAGGTTGTGCGTAATTTTCATTTTAAAATGTGTGTGTGTGTGAGAGAGAGAGAGATATGTTTTGTTCATCTTCCTACTACATTATCACCATCATTGTCGTTACCGTCCACCATACCGAAAAGAAGCACCAATTTCATCACCACCAAAATCTCAACCATATCCTACATACCCATCTCATTAACAAGCAAAAGAAAAGGAAGGAAATATTCTACTATCACCTTGCTATAGTTGAAACCCCAATGCGGTGTGCCTGCTAGGTTCCAAACACCCACGACCCAATCTATTCATCTTCCCGACCAAGGTTTTGCATCAACAAAGAATAGAGGTAACGATTTGGGTATTGTTACTATTTGGCATGATTTTCATGGTGAATATTTTAGTTCTGAAAATGTATATAGCTTTTATTATGGAAATAATAGAATTTGTTTGCTTCCTTTCGAATCAAACATGCTTCCCACTGCGAGGTCTCTAAAGCTAAAATTTGAATTAGATGAATACGAGATTGATGGTCGGGAACATGTAAATTACTTGGTTATGCATTGTAAATTTCAAAAGCCCATTGGTACACCACACAAATTGAAATAGCGCTATGTCAGTAAGTTCACAAGGGTATTGTTGTGGAGGAAAGACAACCCGAGATTGAAGCTAGTACAGTTGAAGAATCACAAGTTCTTGTTGTGTCATCTAGTATCGAGACAAGTACAAAAAATTTTGAGATGTCTAAGGATGAAGATACTATAACAGATACTATTGGTTCAAAATTTGTTGCTATCCAGTTGCGTGAGGACATCAAAATTATTGATTTTGTTGTTCCTGAAACTTCTGTCATGCAGATAAATTGAAAGATGTTGGTGTTTTCTAACTTGTTTTCAAGAATTTTTTTTTAGAAGAAAATTCATGGAGTTTTAATCCCGCGTGGATTGAAGATTCGTTCTTGGTACTTGATACTCCTTTACTTTAAAATTCGATGACGAATTTTTTTTTAGAAAGGGAGACTGATACATTAGAAAATATCAATGAAGATTCGGATTTTCATATATTTTAACATGTATGGAGATTTAATATATTTTGTATTGTTCTATTTATTAGTTAGGAAAATTCGGTAGTTTAATTTATATTTGAATCGTTTATGTTTTGAGTTTTAGTTTTGATAATTTTATTTAGTTTAGAATTTAATTATTTTTCTTTTCCAATTAGTCATAGAAAAATAGTTTAATATAATAAATATGATTTCTAGGGTTTGTTTACATGGAACGCTTTGATTAATTGAGATTATTATCTTTTGTTCTCTTTGAGAGTTCATTATTTTCCTTGTGGATTCAAATGTTTATTTTATGTTTTTGTTGGTACGTTAACCTTCAAATCACGCTTGTGTTAAAACGTTACAGTCAAACCATTATTCTGCTACGCCAAAAGGGATGTATTCCCATCTTAGGCCATGTTTGGCGCATGTTTGTAACTCCCTTGTTAACAAGGAACAGACTGAGAGAAGTGAAGGATGCTTAGAAATCAGGTAGATAGTCCCTAATAGTATTGATCTGATTCCATGTAAATTATTGAACAGAAGGAAGAGGGAGAGCAAAAGAGAAAGAGACAAGAATCTTTGAATATTTATTAGATAATGAGCCTCAAGTAAAAGAACAAGTATACCAGCCCTAGAACATTCAGCAACTTGAAAGGACCAAAATACCCAAAGAAATGGTGCCCTATTCATCAGCAGCCGACAGGGTGCCTAATCAAAAGACCATGCACTGTTCACCAGCCAGATGACCCAAGGAGAGTCAGGAGACCTGTTGACCGGCTCCTTAATCAATAAACCCTTCCAATACACTCCAAACTATATTCTTACAGGTTTGTAGAGATTAAAAGTATAATGTATTCTTTGTAGTTTGGAGTACAAAATCAAGCATGCACAGCAAAAAGCAGGGTAAATAATTGGGGGATGTGTATTTAGGTGTTGATACTTGCTACACTAATTGTTTATTTACTTCAAGTTTACCAGTGTTATAAACTACGTTTAGAACCAATGGTAGCCTTTACTTCTGCATATCTAGTTTAACTACAATAATGCTACAACTTCAAACCGAAAGTATGAAGCTGCAAATCAGAGCACAAGAATAACATTCTATTTTATTTTCAATTTCAATAAGTCTTGACTATGACATTATTGCCATAGTTGAAAATAACTCCTATTATAAAAAGGATACAAACTTCAGTTGAGACAACTTGGTACTTCTGTTTCACTTTTGATCCATCAATTACTATGCAAGTAACAGAAACTCACCTTACCGCTAACACAAACAGTATCCCCCTCCTTACGCTTCTCCTGAAGACTTCTGAGAAAAGGCTGAAATGTGAAACGAGTACCGCGGAAGTATTTCTTCAAATGTAAATAAATGGTTTTCTTGCTTCTATTATCAATGTCATCAGTCATCTGTTCAGTAGTTGAATCACTATCTACAACCTCACAACCCACAACGACCTCAAGAAAAGAGAACGAAAAGCTAGCCTTAATTCCCCTGCATTTTTCAAATCAAAACTCATCTATTAACTTAGGAGAAAGCATATATTTCCAAAGCATTATCAGGTTTTATTATTATAGTAAAAAAAAATCACTTTTATACAAGTAGAATTTCCATTCGTTTGTATTCAATATTCATATTTTTTTTCTTCTTTGTTATTATCCTCCTTTTTTTCTGTTTTTGCTAAGAAATTATCCTTTTTTATATAACCTATCACCTATGTATACATAATCCTTTTATGTCCTAATATTTCACCAAGTGTTAGCCGACAAACAGAAACGCAAGGATTTCCAGAGAGATTTATTTCCCCTTTCACCTGCTTTGAGACGGGGTGACTTTTGGCGTCCCTATGGACATCAACAATAGCAATTTATACTTTCTGAGGTGTAGCTACTTCGGATATTCACAGGGATTGGGGGCTTGTCCTTTCTTAAGAACTTTAATTGTTTCTGCTTTTAATTGTTTGGTGGATTTCTTGTCCACCTTATTTGTTCTCTTCTTTCTAATAAAATTCTTCTCTAATATAGTAAATATATATATATACATGTTCACCACCCTGTAGCTGTCCTATATCAAATACTAAAATACTTCATCTGTTGAAGAGAACATTCACCATAAAATCCGCTCCATTTACTCGTCGAATATCCAATTAGAAAATATAACAAATGTTGCAAGGTTGAAAATATCTATCACCTTGAAGACAAGACTTTCCCAACAAAAATCAAGTACTGCCCATCATCAATTCCAATTTGTGCATTCTGTAGATCAGCATAAGTCCGAGGAAAATGGTGAAGCAATTTCCGCAACTACATGTTAAATAATAAAGTTTTAATCCCAAAATTTCATTAGATTAAAAAATGAAAATATAGTTTTCAGAAAATCTCTTGAAATCCCACCGTGTGTAAACCACAGCTTTCCAATTGATCACTCTGCTTCTTACTTAATTTGGGAATGCAACTGACAGGTTTGTCCAGAAATAAGTCGACTGGCACAGCAGTTTCCCTTGTTTCAAGCACAGCTTCATTGGAAGCTTCATCCACAATGAGTCGGAGATCTGATTTTGCTTCAACCTCCAAAGTTTGGGAGTCAGCACATAAAGGATTAGTGTTAGAGGTTCCTTCTCCAGGTGAGGAAGATTTCAAACCACGAAGGCTGGCAGCTCGAGACAGCCATGTTTCACGTGTACTATCTGGATTTGAATCAACTTCAATCTCCGGAGTCTGAGAATCCGAACATAAAGGTAACCTATAAATGTCCTCCTCTCTTGACGAGAAAGATTCTATATTCTGAAGACTGACCACAGAAGGCCATGTCTCACATAAACTATTAGGATTTGCCCATTTTGCACCGACAGAGCCAGGCATAAAATCTTTACAAATTTGACCTGCCAAAAGACCAATCTTTTCAGGGTAATGTGTGGTCCCATCATACAATCCCACTTCCGGAGATTGACCCAAAATGATGGAAGGAAATCGTTTACATGCCAAGGAGATATCAAAATCAACCACTGCATCTATGAGATTCTTGCCAGATTTTTTCGGAGCATTATTACTCTCAAATAAATCATGTAAACCACAGTAGCCCATCACAACAGATACCTATACATCAAAATGTAACTATTAAAAAAAAATCCCACAGGCAAAAAGTAGATGTCCAAAGATACAAATCGAACACTTAGCAAACACAGAAGAAAGAATCATAAATATATTTCATATCAATTGAATTACTTGACAAAAAATACAGAATAGTACAAACAAGATTAGTGAAATTCATAGGACCATGAATTTGAAGACGAATAAACATCGTAGTTAGCATGTGGTAAATACTTTACTGAACCGCGATCCAGGTAACATTGATCCAAATACAAGTACTAGCCAATACATTTATATTCATAAATAAAATTCACACACCTTATTAAGCGTCTTGGACCGATCTGTGATGCTTGCGCTCTCATAACCATTCACCTCCTCTAACAGGTTTTCTGCAAACTTATGCTTTGATCTAGAGCACAATTTTATAACCTTAGAGGAAAGAAAATTATTAAACCTGCAATAATTAAAAGCATTCAAAATTATTACACTATCACTCTGTTTATTGTCAGAAATTTAAATCAAGTATCAGTTGTCAAGAATAACCGAGTATCTAGCTTATGATAACAAAAAAGAATACCTCATTTTCCTACCCAATGCATTCCTATATCCTCTCTCAGCTTCAAATATTATTGCACTTCTAAGGCATTTCTCACTGAAACACTGCAAAAAAGGCAAACTTGTTTATTTTAATTACAATTAATCTAAGGCAGAATTTTTAAAATTAAGTCAGTCTAAGGAGTATCAAAAGTAACTTACCCATATTGCTATAAAATAAATAAATATAAATATAAATATATATATATATATATATATATATATATATATATATATATATATATATATATATATATAATAGAAAGAAAAAAAAATAGTAACTTATCCAATAATATATAAATTATAGTCCCAAGAGTCTCTCTTAACATCTCTGCTATTGTATCTTTCTTTTGGTATAGTCACGCTTCATATGTTCATTATTTATCTACTTAAAAAAACCTTCTTGATTCAAGAACTCCTGTCAATATGTTTAATCTAGTACTGATCCATGCCTTAGTTTTAGTTTCGTTTTCGATAAATACCTATTTACTCACAAGTCACAACCCACAAAGTAATTATACTACTCCAAGTCACAACAGGGCGACAAAAAAATCATCCTGCTGTAACCTCCCCCATAAAACCAACAAAACGAATGGCCAGGTAATCCTCAGGAAGACCAGTAAATAGAGTGCTCAACCTCAAAGAATAAAGCTTAAGGATCGAGAACTCCATATTCCCAAAATATTATCCATTCCTCGCTCTCCAAATGGCCCACAATAAGCATAAAGAAGCAACTAGAAAGAATACTAGCGAACAACAGTTGATCTTTTGATATGAAATACATGGGGGTAAAAGAGCTATAGTCTATCCCTTCTTCTATAATTAGGTGCTATGTTGTTGTTCCATCACTCATTAGGCACTTTTTGGTACTTACTAACCAAGTCACTCTTACATAACATATCACTTACAATTACAGGCCTCAATAAGAATGTTGCCTAACCAAAAACTACTCCAGTTTTCATCTTTTTTTAATGAGTCATTTACCTTTATACTCAACATTACGAGAGAGAAAAATTGTGTTCTTTTTTCTTCCAAAGATCAACATATTCTTTTATAACTATGCTTCCCATTATGTTATAAGAAAACTACCAAACATAATTGATACAGATTAAAGAAGGGACAAGGTACCATGCTGCATGATTGCACAACTGAGATTGTAAGTGCCATGCGCTAACTACATGTAGATGCCTACTTGAAGAATACAACAAACCTGCAAAGCACCACTTCATAATCATTTACAAGGTCCATAAAGGAAATATAAAACATAAAAAATCAATGTATCGGCAATTGGGACGACCAGAACAACAAATTAATCAAGTAATAATATCATCTCTGTAGTGAAAAAGGCTTAAGAATTTCAGAAGGGAAAAGGATAATAAGATCCTTCCCTAGGAAATGTGAGCAACGTCACTGTAATTAATTGGGACTGACCCAGAGGATTTTCAGAATCTTCAATGACTGTTATCTTCAAATTCATTTACAATGGGGAAACGGTCCTTTTTAAATTCACTTTGGACAATCAGATATAAAGTGTTTAGATGGATTGTCGTTTCTAATATCTAAAGTAGCATCTAAGGCCAATTTAAGGATGATAATATCATATGAAAATGCTGCTTATATTAACTCCTTCCGTAGAATTCCAACATAGATTAATCCCGCGATGACCCTTTTCCCCATTTCATTTTTTCCAGCATAAATTTTATTTCTTTCTAACAATTTTCAACTTCCTTGTCAAAAGATTGTGTCATTACCAATGGCCCAATATCACTGCAAACCACTTTTATCCAAACACAACTCTACAAAGAAATAATTTGGCTAGAAACCATATTATATTAATCAACACAAGAAACATAAAGAAAAATACGATTATACAAATTATTTAGAAGGTTAGGTAGTCCGTCAAACAAGTTTATAAGTAAGGAATTTGGAAAAGCAATATGATTCCTATAGATTTGGTAATCAATTATAATTAAAAGGCGACAAATGAGTAAATCCTAGCGATGAACATAAAAAATAAAAATTGATAAGCTGGAATAGAGGTAGTACCATGGATAACAGCCAATTGAAGGTGAAGTGAAATAGCGTAAGTACTGGGCACAACTCAGTTCACAACTGATGAGGAAGAACGCGAGTGAAACTTAAAAGTAATAATAGAGCGAAGATGATGAATTCAGTTGGGCGGGAGAGATTATTAGGTATATACCGTACACGAAAAAATGTGGGGGACGAATAAAGACGACAGAAAGGGGGGAAAGTGATGAGAATTACCTCCACAAAAAAAAAAGGGAGGAGAAGTATCCTCCGCAGCACGTGCGTACACCAATGCTCATTTCATATGCACCTATGGAAATGGAACCATCAAAAATTTACTAAAACATAGAAATCTGAAACATTTTTCACTCATTACTCCCATTATATATTCTCTTAAATAATGAATAAAAATACAATAAAACTTTATTTAATAGGAATTAAAAATAGTAAGAATCAAGAATGATCTTTTAGAGGTTAACAATGTAACTTACCGGTATGATAAATTAAACCTAAGTAATCACAGGTACAAAATTATATTTAAAGAATAAACAAGAAATATCAATATTAAAAGGTTGATTAATACTTAATAATTTACTACCACCGACTACTGTTGCTCAAAAAAAAATTTATTTAGTATAATCATAATTAATGTAGAGAATTGACAGTTTCACTTGTCTGTTTTTATATTTTCTTACAGTCCTTTCTTGAGTGAATATAAAGTGAGTCACAAGTTTACGTGAGAGAAGATAATGTGAAAATATTATAACTCCGTGTAAAAATAATGCCCCCTTAATGTAAAGTATCTACAAATGGAGAAGGTGATTTATGGCTTTATATACTCCACTCGGCACATGATTCTTCTTGTCCTTTTTGTTTGTACAAAAAAAATTAATGTCAAAAGGTTTGGTGTTTGTTTTTCTATTATAATTTATGCATATAGAATAAGAATTTCTTGTTCCAATGCAACTGTATGCTTTAAACTTCTTTTTTTATGGGAAAATAAGGAGCCGGCCATCATCCATAGACTTCTGTGATTTTTTCTTATTCTAGCAATCAAACATAATACAAACTACAAAGACTATCTTCCCCCTTATTCATGGATCTAAATAAACTTAGATGGTGGAACCTGAACTATTTAGATGCTCTGGGAACTTGTACAAGGCTACCATATGGTGCCCAGCACATAATTGCACCCTGAAGACGAGTATATGACCATTAGCAATCAGCAGCTTCAAACCAGAATCTTAATTACTTTAAAAAAATATGGCATTAATAAAACGGTACTTGCAGATCAATGTGAAGCAAGAAATAAGTTTTATTTTTAAATTATTGAGGCCAATTATTGTTCATCAGAACACTTTCCAAGCAAACCCATAATTACTCGAACACAATATTACTACTCCTAGAACTTGTGATTTTGCTAAGGTCAAACCAAGAGCTTTTTCTGGATACTAGTGAGAATATATTAGAACTTCTTGTGAGTTTGCACGAGCCGAGAAGTCAATACACAGCAAGCAATAAAAAGTTTCAGAGGGAACCACGGAAAGTCGTTAATGGAATATCAATCTGCTTATTGATAAACAATCCTCTCTCCAGTACCCAATCTTCTATCATTGCCTGAGAATTAACAGCCTGATCGGTAGGCACGAGATGTCCAGCATTAGACACCACAGCCTGACTCAAGCTCCCCCATTTCTGCACATACCCAGCAAGCTTACCATTCACTTTCCAAACTTTCCTATCTGCCTCCAAAAACTTCCCAATTCCCTCCCACTTCATTTTCTTCACCCAAGCCTCAGTTGACACTACACCATCCCTCAAATCACACTGCCCTTGATACAACAGTACCTTACTATTTTTAACCAGAAATTCCACCATGTATTTCACACTTTTCATCACATCTTCATGCAATGCTGCCCCCACACTATCACTGCATAGCTCATAAACAATCGATACGTTCACTCCTAATTGCTTTTTCACCTCCACATTACTCAGAAACTTGGCCACCAGATCATCTTCATAGGGAATTAACCTCCTGAAGTCATATAAAGTGGCCAGGCCTGTCATGTTTTGCAACAAGTTTAGAACTTTATTTCTTGCATTTGTTGCCCCACTCCAATTACCAATTTTGGTCTGTCCAACAGCTTCAACTTGCAATTTCTCCAATCGGGTTTTTTGCTTCTCATTGATTAATCCAGAATAATAAGCATTCATAGCATGAGTGGCCACTTGTGTGGCTGGGTCGGTCAATCCGTTGCCTATGGCGACACCGGCTAAATTTACTCGACTTGATACTGGAGATTGGGCATTTCTTTTCAGAATGTAATACCCTATTGCTGGAACATATTTTCCAGCATAACTTTCGCCAGTGACATAAATTGGTCGAGATTTGAACACTGGGTCCAAGGCTATAAACGCTTTGATAGCCTTGAAAAGGTGCTTGCCGACGGTATGTTGGTCCTTTGGGATTTCTTGGGGCGTTGAAGCAATACTGAATCCAACTCCGATCGGATTATCGATGAAAATGAGGCCGAATAATCGATTCCAAGAACCTGGGTTGGGTTCAATGGAAAGGTGTTCGACGTTTTGCTCGTGAGAAGAAACGCGCCATGGTCCGAGCTCGTAGAAGTTGCCCAACAAGGAGGAACAGCCAGGGCCGCCTTGGAGCCAAATTAGGAGTGGGGTTTCAGACAGAGGAGATATAGGCTTTTGGGCTTCATAGAAAGTGTAGAAAATGGCTGAGCCTGTTGTCAAATTGACTCGGAGATAGCCGGATTTAGTGGGTAGGGCTTCTTTTGGGAGGGGAGAGGTTAAGGAAATGGCTGATGATAATGCTGGGAAGTAATGGAGGATGAAGAAGAAGAAGAGAAGGAGCTTGAGGAAGGGGTGGAGTGGAGTTGACTCCATTTTTGTGTTCAAGTGTGTGAGAAGAGCAAGGACCTAGCAGTTTGTAGAGTGGCTCAAGCTCATGAGAATCTTTTGGAATTTGGACATTTGGGTAGACGACAAATAACAAAAGGGTGCCTTAACAATTTTTAGATTTTTTAATGGAAAAATTAAGCTAACAAATGAAACCGTACAGCTACAAACACTGTTGGAATAGTGAGGTGAGAAGTGCTGGGACGAAAATAATTGCACCCAAGAAAAGTTCATTGTTTATTTTAAATGTCCTGTTGAGAAGAAGTAACTTTCTTATTCCCAGGAATATTGCTAATTTTGTAAACGAGTAAAAATGTAATTTCTAAGTTCTAACATTCAAGTGCGGTAGCTTTGTACAAATGGATAAGGTAAATAAGGTTGTTAAATTAGATGTTGTTGTACAGCCTGTTCTACATTCTGCTTACATAAAGAAAAGAATGCTCTAAATTTATCATCTTAGTGGGTTGATTAGTCCTATCTGGTTGGTCCCAACTATTGGATGTGTGACTTTTCTTTGGTACATACACGTGGGTTTTATTAAATTCATGTGGACAAGAATCAACAGGTAGGTGTTTGGCGTACCTAGCTTTTCTTGTGTTGTTACTGATGTTGGATATCTACTCTCTCTTTTTTGCTGTTGCTAAATTAGAGTATTATAAAAAGAAAGAGGACATACAAAATCAGGGGCATACCCGGCGAGGCTATAGCAACCACATCAAATGAGAAACCCAGATGATGCCAAAGCTAAAGTAATAAACAGAGGACCATATCTACCCATGCTATTAAAAAATAATACGAAAAAAAGTAATCCGACTGTTTAGTATTGACAGTGGTAAACGTAGGTATTTCGCTCTTGAACTTGCATCACGCTAGAGCGTGAACAATTTGCTCCTGCACACAAGTTGTTCTACAAATTGTCTTTTTGGAGTTGCGGCAATATAAACAATCAAACATGAGGTTATATGGTGGGTGTAAAGAAATTTTGATGATCCAGAAGTTTAGGAGAACAGCCCTCGTAAGCTACGCATACACCAGCACTACGTGAGTCTGAGTCTAACTAAATTGGCATGTTTAATCATTCTACTTGGTTTTGCAGGACCAGAGCTGGGTACTCTAGAGCTGACCAATTCTACGCATCTTACCCGGCTGGAACTGAGCTTTTGACTGACACTGCTAAGGTCAGTTGTTTTTGTGATTAGAAATTCTGGCAACAGTTTCACTATTGGTGTTTATATAATGTGGAGATGTATTTTTTGTTTTGTTGGTAGCTATATAAAGCTGCTCTTGGGAATTGCTTTGAAGCGGGAGAGTGGGGACCAATTGAATGGTGCATAACATTTCGAGCGTCAAGGAAAATCACCATATGCATATCATGCGGTAAGTTTTGACAGGCACTAGTCAGTGATATCCCCCCGATCTTCATGTTTATTTGTTGAACAAAAAACAAAGCCATCTCTGTTTCTCCCGTGACGTTATAAGTTTTATGTTAAAAAGCAGCTTTATGTTATAGATCCAAGGTGTTAAAAGCAGTGATAGTAAAAAGTAGCTTTATGTTATTCTTATTGGAAGGTTTAAAGGGGATTTGCTTTTCTTTTTTCTTTTTTTTTGTCCATATCCTACAGAAGAAAGGGGAAAGAAAAAGAGAGAGGGATGACATGTTTAGCCAATTTCTAATTTTGAGGAACAGCGACAAGCTGTTTAAGCATTCCGTTTAAGATAAATCCTGTTGTGTTTACTATGGAATCCTTGGTTAGTTATAGATGTGTATGCTGAATCAGTCTTTTGCCTTTGTTTTTACATTCAACTAGCAAAACGGCTAGTCGAGAAGAAGCTAGTAGAAGTGGCAAACATGATGGTGGTTATGACTGGAGAAGGTTATGATGCTCTGGAGTACTAAGGTACGCAAGATCCCGACCTGCCAGTATGACACTAGTATTATATGACTGCCATTCTGATTCCAGATGCATGTCTGAATACGCTATCATGCTTCATTGTTATGTATTTGTGGATCTTACACGCTATCATGCTTCATTTTTTTTTATTTTTCACAGTAAAAATGAGATATCACAATTGAGATTCTCAGGAAAACTTGGGCCATTTTTTTAATTTGGTTCCCATAACTACCCACCAGCAACCCCCTTAAAGACTTGTAATAACAGCAGAACTAATAGAATAAATATGAATAGCTGTTCCTGAAGAAAAATGTTCCTGCACTGCAAAGCGGCAAATGTCTTGAAATTGAACCAAACATCATCTCAACATCTTTTGGAGCAATAACACTTTAGCTCTTTAACCAGTTTTAATTTCTTGGCTTCTTGAATTGAACTGCGCATTATTGGTATAGAACTGTTTTTTTTTTTTTTTTGCTTTTACATGCTTTGTATATTATCATTGAATTCAATGTAAATTGCAGCATTCTAACACTTTTGGGAAGAGCTTTTGTGGATTTAATCATTTGTCTTGCCCTGATGGATTTGCAGTTGCAATGGCAGTGCAATATATTATTTATAATTAGCAATTCTTTGGTGATAAATTTACATTTAGTGAAATGCCTAGTGCTCAAATATTATGTTTTCCCTCTCCATGCTTCAGCAATACATGGCCCACCTTGTATCTCATGGACAGCTTGATGGAAATGGCTATAGTTTCAAGAGTATTGATCCTTGAATAGATAACCAAAATAACCTCTAGGTCACAGTTGTCACACCCTAACCTTGGGCCAAGCTCATCTGTTCCCAAAAATAAAAAATGTTAATTCAAAGGCATCTGGAATGTTATACTGATTTATTTTTATCTGGTGTTTAATAAGATAGAGGAGAAAAATCATTTTATTTGGACAGTCATTTCGGTGGAGGGTTGCTCACCTGTAATCTCAGTACGGAAATGTCAGGAATTGAAACTTGCGAGTCGAGCTCCATGAAAGTTTCAAGAATTGTATCCTTGTCTTGGCAAAGTTGTACATCTAATGGTCATTACGTTCCTGGACTAGTGATGACTGATACCATGCTGTACTGCTTGTTACTTTTTACTGGAAAATTTTGCTCATGAACATGCAAAATTCGTCCATTATAAGCATGCACAAAAAGAAAGCATTCTGTGCAAGATTTACTTTTGCCACCAACACAAAAATCAAGCTACCATGATATGCCATTAAATGCTCCAATCAAGAATGGGTCCACCGACTGTTTGAAAAGACGTCAACAAGATAGTAAAACAAATGCTGTTCTTGAGAAAATAAATTAAATAATTAATGTGTATACATTTCACATGAACAATCTTTTCCATGAAATGGCATCCCAAATAAAGACGAGCGTGTTTTTAAGTCTCAAATTTATGGGGCTAATTTTAGAATATCCAGGTTCGCCTATCAAACCAGGTTTCCCTGTCCTCTTATTCTTGGGGGAGTAAGCTTAGAGTTAGAGATGAAAAGCATATTTGCAACTGTTTGGTCCTCAGACGGGCATCTATATCCAGAACAAAGGAGTAATGCTCCACAGGTATTTTTTGAGTAGCTGGAACTTTATTGTAGGCTCTCTCTTACTCTCATCGGGTTTCATTTCTTCCAATGCAGTCAGGTCACATATCAAAAGTTCATTTGCTGCCTGCAAACATAAAGGAATCCCAGTGAACAATACAAAGTATATGAGAACTTCACAGGAACTCTGGCTAGTCACGCAGGCACAACTTTCCAGAGTCCCAAGGTTAAACATTTAGAAAAAATAAGGAGTAACAACATACAGCACATGTTTTAAGTTAATTAAGTAGAATTTACTTCCTATAATCTGATTCTTAAGTAGAATATGATGCTCTGCATCATTAGTCTTGAGGAATGGCTGCAGCTTAGTTGAAGATCTGGTTCGTAAACGTTCTATATAGTATTCAGTCATGTTACTTGCACTATACCAATCTTCAGTCATAAATCACCCTCAACACTTAAAAAAAATTCAAAGGCCGTATCCAAAAAAATGATCTGGTAACACGAAAATATATTTTCGCTGGTACTGTGATCAATTACCCTTTAAAATTTTGATCATGGATTCATGATAACTTCTGCAATTGATTACCTTGGTCCATCTTCCATGGCCTTCCTCAACCTCGACACTTTGGTTGCTGGTGCTGCTTACTTGATGGTATAAACTGTGTTGTTGAGGTAGTAGTTTGTTTGGGCTCAAGAGGCCTTCCACGACCTCGATATGTTGGTTTCAGCACCTCCTGCTCCTGATGAGAATTATACGGGGAGTTGGTGTTAAATATTACCTCCGCTTTTGCTGTTAGTTTAGGAGGCCTACCACCAGCTCGCCGTGCTGTCTGCTGCTGCTCATAATGATTCTGATGGTCCGACTGCATTTGCTGCATTTCAACTGTATCAGGTTTTGGTTTAGGAGGCCTCCCTCGGTCACGACGCTCTGGCTGTTTCTCTCTGTCATGCTGATGACATGATGGTGACAATTCTATCGGACTTGCAGCTGCTTCTGATTCAGGTTTGGGAGGCCTGGGGCGTAATTTCATACAAGTTGGCTTTCCCTGTGCCATTGCCACCTGCTGCTGCCGAGGTAAGTCTTCTAATGCTTCTGCTTGTTTGTACCACTCTGAACATGGAATCTCAGGTTGCTCCACCTTCTCTAAAGCCATGGGTGAGTGAAGAGAATCAGTCTCTGTGTTTGACTGGGATGTATACCGTTTCTGCCAACTACGAAGTTTCACTCGCTGCTCCACTATTTGAGTTGATTCATCCAGCTGTTTCTGAGCCGGGGATATGTTGAGAGAATTCATCACTGTGTTTGGCTGGGATTTTTTTTGCTTTTGGTGAGCACGGAGCTTAGCACACTGCTCTATTATTTGAGCAGATTCCTCAACTTGCAGCAGTGACTGCTCTGATTTCAGGGTTGAGTCAAGAGAGTATGTCTCTGTGTTTGCTTGAGATGTCTTGTGCTTTTGCCAACTACAAAGTTTTGCTTGCTGCTTTGTAATAGGAGTTGATTCTTCAACTGGTTTCTGTTTTATTTCCCTAGGCAATTCACAATCTTGAAGCTCTGGTTGACCCAGATAACGATCCTGTAACTGTGAGAAAGGCAACAGGTCCACTGAGGAGGTAGCTGTTTGTTTAGATTTAGCGAGCCTTTGACTACGACGCACCACTTGCCTTTGCTCCAACTCTGTCTGAGATTTGGTGTTCACTTGTTTGGGCTCTACTGGACTTACCGGAACTGATTTATCAGGTTGTTCTTCCTTGTCTAGCCGCTTTGCATCCATATATAAATCAGATGAGGTTAATATTGCACCTGACTGGGGTCCAGGTGCTTGTTGCTCTCCACAAATCTCCAATTGTTGCTGCTGCTTTTCTGTGAGTAACAACTGAACTGTTCTAAGTTTCAGCGCTGAAGATTGCTCTGGATCCAAAATACCGAAACGCTCCTTCTGCTTGATCTGTTCAGAATCAATGGGTACACATTGAGTTTTCCTTCCCTCCTGTTGATGTCTGACTGTCACTTGTTGTTGCTCTGTAAGACTTCCAGGAACTAGTTTATCAGGTATTTCTTCCTTATCAAGCCGCTTTGGATCCATGGGTACCATAGCCCCTGTCTGGGATTCAGTTGCCTCTTGCTCTCCACAAATTTCCAATTGCTGCTGTTTTTCTGTGGTAAATGACGCTATTGTGAGTTTCAACCCTGAGGATTTTACTGGATCTGAAAGATCTGATTGTTGTTTCTGCTTAATATGTTCAGAATCAACGGGTACATCTTTGGCTTTCCTTTCCTTTGTCTGGGATTTCACCTGCTTTCGTCTACCATACTGCTTAAGTTGCTTCTGATTTTGTTCCAAGAACTCCAAATCTTTTGATTTTCCCTCTTGCAAACCTTCTGAATTTGACAGCTCTGGTTGTTGCTGCTGATGTTTCACAGGTAACAACTTCATCATAATAGTTGATGGTGCTGATTTGGGGACTGTTTGATAAAATTGGAAATTAAGCTCTGAAAATTTAAAGCTGAATTATAAGAGTTGAAGATTTTCAAGTTACCGAATGCTAGTACTGAAAAAATTAATGGTTGGCTGTTTAGCTATTTGATATGTATTTGAAAATTGAAATTAACATTTGAAAATGTTAGCTATGTTTTTGTCCTTCTAGTGTTTCATAAATATTAACACAGTTGCTGAGGAAAAATTGATCTGTGTGTGTTTGTCTATATATATAGGTTTCCAATATATCATATATGCACATCATAGTTAGCAGAAAAAATTGGTGTGTATATTAAATTTCGTATCACCTTGATCAACAACATTAACGATTCCAGTTAGATATAATTAATATGGTAAACAATTAGTCTATGCACAACAAGTATGTTAAAGAAAGGCCCTTACACTCAGAGGGATCTCGGCCTTCATGCTTTAGTTGTCTCCACCACTCCTCCTCCTTTATCTGCTGCAGTGTTTCAGAAAAATCTTTTACTATTGGTAGCTCAACCTCAGAAATCCTTTCAGAATTTGGAAGCACTTCATATTGCTCTAGATCAAGCAAATCCTTTGTTTGCTCCAGTGACTGAGATAATTCCTTAAATGTCGCAAATTCAAAACCTGGAGGCCTTTCAGGACTTGAAAGGTCTGGCTGATTCTGCTTCTCAAGATGCTCTATTTGCACATTTGAGTCAACAAGAGGCGCACAGATTGCATATCCTTCCTGCGTCTGTTGTGGCTGACTTTGTTCTGCACTAATTACAGTTTCCTGCCATCGTGGCTGACCTTGTTCCGGATCCGCACTAATTCCAACATCCTGCCTTAGTGGCTGACTTTGTCCTTCAATCCTGCCATCTCTACGTTCATGATCTCCATCTCTTGTCACTTCAATCTGTTGATTGTATGCTTCACTGCCTATCACTTCATGATGTTGTTCATCAGATTCAATTAGTTCTTCAGTCACTTCATTCGGCAGTTTAGGTACTTGATTATATTCCCCAACCATGTCAACTTTGTATTCTTTTATTTCATTATGTTCTCCGGCGAACTTATTTTGCTCTATGTTACACTTATTATGTTCTCCGATTAATTCACAATGTTCTTCCTTGCGTTTATCACACTCCTCAGCCTCATTGTTCTTACACTGCTTACCCTGACCCCTTCTTGACTCCCTCTTCTGTTTTCTCTTTTGATGCCCTTTCTTTGGTCTAATGGGACAGTCCAAATTAGGGTTGGCACCAGCAAGTAAATAAAACTTTTTACAAGTGACTAAAATCTCACCACAATCACAAAGATTACCCAGATGATGTTTCAGTAATGAATTATGAGCCCACGGCAAGTCAGCATACTGCTTTTTGATGTACTGTGATATCGATTCCTCAGTCGAACCCCCTTTCTCATTTAATTCTTGAATTGCCCTATGTATCATCTACATCACAAAACAGTGCACAAAATATAAACTTTAGTAACCAAGGAAGATCAACCCACCCACCCCCTAAAAAAAAGGGTTAACCAACGAACATACACATTATAATGAGACATCATAGTTGACTAGTCATCATGGCAAACAATATGTGAGCGATTTATTAAAATAAACCTAAAATACACCACAAACAAACAACATAATGCTTAATTATAATTAAAAGTCCCATATACATAAAAAAAAATCTCCATTTTATAGGCATAGTGGAGTATACACATGCATATCATTGTGTCGGTTGCAAGACAATTTTTGATAAACCGAAATCCTATTCTTCACGTGTGAAGAAGCATCTGTAAGATAAAATTCTGGGGCTGCTTGGGTGGACTGTTCATTGATTATTTTGGCTTCCGGTAAAGAGATCAAAAAAGAAAGTTCGTGGTCGAGAATACTATGGCTGACAATTGGGTATTAAAATAATTCCAGCAAAAATATGAATGCAATCACCCATTGTATTTAAAAACCCAAATGCATGAACATCATACACGTATAAATATATAGTAGACACATATACATATAAGAATGGTATAATACCGCAGCGTAGGGAGGATGATCAGGAGCGTTGAAGTCGGAGAGGAACTTGGTGAGGTGTTCTTCAATGAAGCTTTTCTGCTTGGGGCTTGAATTTTCAGAAAGTTTCATGATGACGCCTCTGAATTTGTCCATTGCTTTTTAGGGTTTCTCCTTCTTCTGGGTTTTCTGGTTCTTGGAAGTGGTAGTGGAAGGGTTTGCGGAGGAGGGTTTTGAAATTGAAGGTGGTGATTGAAGTGTTCGAGTGTGTCCATACTTGGGGCTCAGTTTTTCAGTTGTTGTAACCCCAAGGGACTTGTTTGGCTGTTTTCCTTCTGGACTACGGAATGTTTTCAGCCTGTTTTTTTGGAACAACAAAACATAATGGTGTTTTAAATATTAGTATTAAATTTAATAATTGGGTCAAATTATTAAATTTAAGTTATGTTATTTTATACTAATATTTGTCCCATAATATAATGATTTTTAATCTAATAATAGTGACATGCAGCGGACCTACATTAAGGTGAAAAACAAAAAATTAATAGTATTGCCTATGCTGAAACAAAAATAAAATATAATACTAATGTTTGCAAGTACAGGGGCAGAAATGTGTGAAAATTAGTGTGGAGGGGCTGAAACAAAAACTTTCAGAATTACAAACCCCAAGACGTAAAGCCCATCAATAAGGGAAGACACGGTTGGGTTAAGTATATGTACGCTTTTGCCTATTATTATTCACAAAACCCGAAAAAATGTATAGGTTTCAAGGTACTTTTTACTACTATAAAGTGACTTAATAAATACTTCTTTCATTTTTTAAATTAAAATTTTAGGTAAAAACACACAAATTACAAAATATAATTAATAATTTTTCTGAGTGATAAAATTAGATATAAAATTTCAATATTATCCCTTTTAAAAGTTATTGAAAAGATAAAAGAGAAACAAAAATTAATACTTAATACAGGGATACTGTGAATTATTATAGATTGCATGATATGCATATGTTATAGGTCTTATATTTAATTAATACTGCATAATGATAATGATCTTCTTAATTAGAACTCACATAGAATTTATTATGAGATTATTAATGTGTTTGGTTGGTAGTGTATTGTGTGCATTTAGTCATATATGTAATTAACATTTTAGAGAAAGTAGCACCCGTGATTAAAAAACATTGAATTGCCATGTATCTTCGGATTTATTTTTTTATTAAGATTGGTTTTGATTTTATAGATCGCTATTGTCATAGTGGGAAAAAAAAAATTGTGATACTATTGTTAAATCTACCATACATAAAAATATGAGAGAGAAATAATTAAGTAATTGTTAGTTAATAGTTAAACCTTTCGTAATTTTGAATTTATCATATTTAAGTTTATTTACTTTACAAAAAAATTAATTAAAATTCGGTGGCTGAAAGCAAATACTGGTTGCGCCGCTGGTGAATTGTAATTATTAACTTAAGTATATTATGTCATTTAATACTATCATCAACAAAAATTAAACTCATTTTTAATTTAAACACCTGCTGAAACTAAGCAAAATATGCAAACCTCCAAGCAGTTGAGCAAAAAAGCTGTAAGCCCAGAACCACACAGCAAAATTTAGCTATTTACAAGAGCAAGCATTAATTGTTATCAAGGTACTAATATTAGGTATAAACTAAACATTAGCTGGATGCAAAGGATGTGAAGCATTTAATCCCCCAACATTCCTTGGTCCATCCGTATAAGAGCAGGTCTACAGAAAAAAAACAAGGACGAACTTCTGCACATATCGCACTACGGAACATGCTCAAAAATAGAACTTCCTTCATTACATACACAAGTAACTGACGAAAAGGTAGTTCCTGCATGAAAAATAAAAATAAAAATGAATTCGTCGTCGAGCTGTTATGCACTGAAAGTAACACCAAGTTAGTAGTGTTTGTTAATCAAACATCTAGATTGACAAATGTTTACAAAAACCAAGACTATTCATGATTATTAGCTTCCCTAACTACTAAGGCATCCTATCTGGTATTAATACTCTTACCCCATGGATCCATAGTGGACCTCAAAAACCTAAAAATACATGGTACAATTTTCATCATATCAATTTATAGTCTGCCAGTCCACCCTTTTGTTTCTAAATGATTATCACATCACCAAGGGTATTTTCAGAACTTGGAAAAGGTGGAGGAAAAGGAAAATAGATAGATAGATAGATAGATATTTAAAAAGAAAAACTGTATTAATGAACACAAGTCTAATTATCCCTATTTTAAAATATAAAAAAATAATATCAAGAACAATGTTAAATTGTAGAGTAATTGATGGTTAAGAAAGCTTTAAAAAAATCATTTTGTTGTCCTTGCTATCCTCGGGGTTTCCAATTTACAAACATACCCTAAAAGAATTGACTCCAAGTTTTCTGCACAACTCTTTCGGTAAAAGCTACACGTGCATTTTACAATCCAAAAAAAACACGAAATCTAACCATAACAGGAAACTGAAAAAAGGTCTCTAAATATTTTTTCCATCTTAATTCAGATCAACGTGCAAAGTACCGTTAAAACTTTTCGAGTAAAATGCAAGTTGTAAGGGCTTTTAAATTGTCATACCAGATACATCAAGCGGCAAGTCTGCAATTCTAAGCTTCCCTTCAAAGAGTTTCATCCTGCACGTGAGGAATAAGAAGATATGATAAATGAGATTTGATTTTGAGTACTATTGAAGTTGTCTATCTGACAAATCAATTTAAGGTATGAAAAGAGAGAGGATATATGTTTAGCATCATCTTCTCACACACCCTTGAGCATCACCTCTAAGCTGACTAACAAATCAAATACCATGAACATCAAATTCCAGTTTTTATGGCCTACCCTGACTCTTGATACCTGGTAACTCACTGCATCTGTGAGCTTTCCGTATTTTCGTCGGTATAAGGTGTTGGCCTACGAGGCTTCCCACAACCTTGATGCTTTGGTTGCTCCAGCTGCTGCAGATGATAAAAATGCTCATATTCTGAATGAAACAATCCTGTAGATGAGGTTGTCTCAGGAAGTCTCTCTACTACTAGCATCTCCAACTGCTGCGGTCCATCTGGACCATCTCCATGCTGATACATTGCCAGGGACGATGACTCAGCCATTGTAGTTACCAGTTCAAGATTAGGTACCCCACCTTTGCCAATGCACTCTGATTGTTGTTCTTCATGCAGAATCTGTAAGGGCACCATTTCCTTCATTGTTATATCTGCATCTGTTTCAGGTCTGGGAGTTTGAAAATGAAACTGACATGGATTTGACTCATCCTCTGTACCCTGCTGTGGCAGCTGATCAGGTATCCAAGATAATTTCTCCATTTTTTTTAGTTCTGGAGACCTCTCTGGATGCTGTGTCCAATTACTTGCATCAAATAACTCTCCCTCTTCCAATGGACTCTTCATTTGCTGCTCCCTTTCTTTCTTCAGTGATTTCCTTATTTCTTCTTCTGTCACTAGCCGAGGAGACTTGCAGGGAAAAATTGGCGAAACTTTACCAAGAATATTCTCACCGTCATCAAATGATTGCAATACCATTCTCTCCACCATATTGCTTACCTCCTCCAGTGGATTTTTTCCCTTGATCAATCCAGATTCTTGCTCCACATGTTGACCTTGTCCTCCAGCCACTTCAATTTCTTGTTCTAGTCGCTGATCTTGTTCTACGATTTCCCCACGTTGTATTTGGCCTGGCTGACTTTGGTCTTTAATGACTTCAATATGTTCACCTTGTGATGGATTCATTTCTCTAATCACATCATTCTGTTGCTCTGGTGAATTCCGTTCCACACATGCTCCTTTAAGCTGCTTTTGTATGCCATTCAATTCTTCAATAACTCCAACTTGTACTTGTGCTTCACTTCTAATCATCACTACATTATGTTGCCTTTCACTAACTTCTTCTTGGTCTTCTAGTTGCTCTTGTTGCTGACCCAGCTCTGCAATTACCATATACTGTTGATGAGACTTATCTTGCTCTAAAATCCCTTCAAGTTTTTGTTCTTGTGGCTTATTTTTTCCTTCCATGACATCATTCTGTAATTCAGGTTGAATTTGTTCTTCATTAACTCCTATTTCTTGCTTCTTCTGTTCATTCTGATATTCAAAAACCTCACCTTGTGTTAGTGGTTCACTTGTAATAACTGCATTTTCTTTTTCTGAATGACTTTGTTTGTCAAACACTTCATCTTGTTGTTTGGGTACTTGACTTTGCTCTTCAATCACATCAAGTTTTACTCCTTTCAGTTGATTCTGTTCTTCAAATGAATCTTCTTTTTCTTCTTTTGGCTGGTTTTGTTTTTCAATCACTTCAATTTGATCTTCTATAATGTTATATTGTGCCTCAATCACCTCAATCAGTTTGCTGGGTTGAATTTCCTCTTTGATCTTGTTCTGTCTACAAGGCCTACCGCGTGGCCTACCTCGTGGCCTACGTTGTCCCATCCCCTGCTTCAACCTCTTCCGGTCTTCTGCTACTTGATTCTGTGCCTCAATCAGTTCGCTGGGTTGAATTTCCTCTTTGATCTCATTCTGTCTACATGGCCTACCGCGCGGCCTACCTCGTCCCCTCCCCTGCTTCAACCTCTTCCGGTCTTCTGCTACTTGATTCTGTGCTTCTGTCACTTCCTTCTGTGCTTCTCCAGGTCGAATTTTTGTGTCAATCCCAAATTTTGTACGTGGCCTACCCCGTCCCCTCCCTGGCTTTCGCATCACTTGATTTCGTACTCCAGTCAAGCCCATTTGCTCTTCCTCAGATTGAGATTTTTCTTCACTCTCATACTTTTTGGGTGGCAGACATCGACCCCCACTCCTTCGTGTCTGCCTCCTATTATGATCTTCTATCACTTGATTTTCTACTTGAGTCACCTCCCCTTCTTCTTCTGTGCTTACAAATTCTTCTTCATCCGTCTCTTCAAATTCTTCTGCTTCTGTCTCTTCAGATTCTGCTTCTGTCTCTTCAGATTCTTCTTCTTCTTCTGTATCTTCAAATTCTTCTTCTGACTTGAGCTTCTTTCGCGGTGTACCCCGTTTCTTCCCATACTTCCTTTTCCTCGTCCACTTACGCTGCCTTATCTTGGGACTAGGGCTATAGCTAGTGGTAGAGCTACTGCAAGGGCTGGGACTACAACTACTACTATCAATAGGTATATCAATTGGGGTCAGGCTAGGTCTAGGATTAAAGATCAGATTTCCATGATTAAGCATATAGCACTTATCATTCATCACAACAAGATCACCAGTTTCACAAAGCTTTCCCAGATGGTGCCTTAGTAAAGTAGCATGAGCCCATGGCAAATCATTATACTTCTCTCTAATATGAATTGATATAGCCTCCTCATTAGAACCCCCTTCCTGGTTCAGCTCCTCAATTGCCCTATGAATCATCTGCACTACACCACACAAAGTGAGAACTATGCCAAATCGTTATTTACAAAGACATGTTTAGACCACAGATGACACGAACAAATAAACATACATACTATCAGTACATAATTAAAATAAAGAGCATATATCATATTTGTATATAAGATAACACATACATAACAATCAAAATGGATAACCAACTTTAAAATGTAAATCACTTATCAAGGAAGAGATGGTGTATTGGAAACCAAAGCCTCCAATTTTATCAACACCTGTTTGTGTGCATTTTGAAGTCATCTAATAAGTTTGATCCCTGAGCAAGCTCAAACTGCTAATCTAATTGTCTTTTTTTCACACTTGCTTAACTTTAAAAAGCGTGTCCAAAGATTTTGTGTGCATGCACATACACAGACATAAGTTCACATTTCAAAATTTTGTTACAAACGTACATTTGTAAAAGTAGAATTAAAAGTACAGCTTCCACTGCAGCTCCACCATTTCAAGATGATCGTGAGGCGTAGAGAATCCAAGATTCTGTTATTAACTAGTAACTAATTACTACAGTTAGTTAGGCTTAAGTCTGAACCATAATTGAACTGGAGTTATTACGCGCAGATTGAATGAAAATGAGTAAATGAGATTTCTACTCGATTTTCTATGTTTCTGATATGGAACCCTAGATTGGTTTGTTTTCATATGTGTATGTATTTTGTATGCATTTAAACAGCCTTTATCAATGTTTCTCAAACACTAAAGGGTTCTCGCATTTATGTAAACGAATAAAAATCCGGACTGTGCAAGTAGCAATCAAGCACCAAACCGTATATTTGCATTATAGATATATATGTGAGTGTATATATATAATTATATACATTTTAGAAATTGATTAAAGAGATGAAATGAAGGAGTTACCCTTCGATAGGGAGGATGATTGGGGACGGAAAGGTCGTTGGGGAAGAAGTCATTGAAGCCTTGTTCAAGAAGTAGTTTTTGGTCAGGAGGCATTCGTGTTACTTGTGCATATTCCATTAACTTCGCTCTGAAGTTTTCCGTGGTTCTTGACTGCAGCTGGCTTTCTTGATGATCATGACTGAAGCTGGTGTTACTGTTAGGGTTTATTGGTGGTTTTGGATGGCTTTCCGGTTGATTTTCAGGTGACTCCGGCGCTAGTAGGTGGTTTTGCTGTTGAATTTCAGGTGGCTCCGGTGGTGGTGGGTGGTTTTCGGATTGATTTTCAGGTGGCTCAGATGGTATTTTGGGGTCCATTTCCGGGAAGACTAAAGAGCTGAATTTGGGGAAAGTAGTTGAGAATTGTCCGACTGCCTGGTTTTGTAAAAGGAAAATTATAGATTTACGAAAAATGATATCAGTAATGACTCATGATTTATATAATGACCTTCGTAAAAAAGTAAAAAAGATAGGACTCATTACGTAAAAATAATGGGTCTTACGGTTTTTATAAAAATTATTATATAAATTATTATTATAATCATTATTTATAATAAAATTATAATTTTTTTTATTTATATATAAGATAAATAAGTATAATTTATTTATTTAAATTAAAAATGAAATAAAATAGAATTAAGTTCATTTGTTTTATATGTAGAATTGCATATAAAAAAATTGAGTAAAAAAATAAATAAATATAAAAGTCCTCTTTGTATAATTCTACTATTATCCGCTTCAGGTCAGGTGTTTTTATGGCCAGTGGGACCTACTGTTAAAATCACGTGGCTTGAGACCTACTGTTAGAACCACGTGGCTTGCATTTGTATTTCCCGCTGAATAAATATATATAAAAACATAATATTTAAATATTATATTTATTTTAATAATTAAAAAATATAATATAATATTAAAATTTATATAATATTTAAATTTAAAAAATATATTTTATATTTTTAAAATAAATGAATAAGATACTCCTCTTTTTCATATATATATAAAAGACCTTGTAATAGAACTTATAAATATATAAGAGAAAAAAAGATATTATCCACTCATTTTAAAAGCATAAAATAATATTTCCAGCTGTCAACAGATAAAATTCATGCGTGACTAATTGACTATAAAATAAAAAAACCGCCTCCAACTAATAACTGTCGAACATTTTATTTACCACACCTTTTTCCTTCAAAATTGAGCATCTAATTATTAAGCACGATATTTAGACAAGACAAATATGCTGCCACCTTCCCATAAAAAAAGAATTTTACTTAAATGTTTTAAAATCAACTTACTAATTTTATAAAAAATAAATAAATTAATGCTAATTAATATGACTTTATTTAATACAACCAACTAATATATAAACCGGAGGAATCCGGCTTTAGTGTAAACAAATTTCTAAAGACTTTTGACTTTTAATAATACCCTTTAACTTTTATAATAAATTTTTTTTTTTTAATTTAGTCCTTCAAATTTTATAAAAAAAATTATTTTACCCCATTTACTGTAAACACACTCGTTGCCAGTATTTATAAACTAGCGGACTATTAATAGTAATTACTTTTGATAAATAGGTATTTTAAATTTTACAAATTAACTTATTATATAAGTTAAAAGGCAACTACTCATCCCGTGAAAAGTAGAATAAATAACCTTATACGAATTGGGATTATTTTCAATTAATGCAGTCTTACAATTTCATCACTTTTCTTGATGGTATAAGAGCAAGTTCTCGATCTTTGCTGGATTCAATCTCTCTATAGAGATTCGAAGCTATTACTGGTGTCTCTCCTAAGTTATAATAAAATCCAACACCATTAGGTCAGTTCACATGATTTCTTCGCTGCGCGTGCACTTGTCTTTGTAATGTACTTGTGTTGATGACAAATTCAATCGTTATATATTAAAGGACTGCAATCTGAAATGAATTGACATTTTGGAAAAACATTTTATTAAAATTGATGATCCCTAAGTCTGAAGGTTTTAAAGAACTGCCATATGCATTTACAAAGAGCAAAGTAGATTCTACATTGGGAATCGAAGTAATCGAATGGGAAACACAGGTACAACTGCAGACTCAGACATAACGATTCACCATTTTGTTGATTGACATTTAGCAGGTGTTCCACTTTCACTCAAGTAAGACCTGAAGGTTTTCATTACTTCCTCATATGTTGGCCTCTTGTAGTCCACTGCCTGTATCAGTCATACCCCATGTCCAAATAAGCATTTCTAAAATAAATCAATAATGATTACCATAGATTTATTGAGGCCGCAACAATTCAGCATACCTGCTCAATTACGTCTTCAGGGCTTGCCCATTTCCACTCTGAGAATTCTGGGTCTGCTTCACCACTTGATAAGTTGATCTCACTTTCATCTTTTGTGAATCTCATAAGGTACCTGTCAATTTTCCAAATAGTTATCATCAAAACAGTAAAGGCGCAAGAAGTTCTAAATATTTTCTTCCCGTGCATTTCAGTCCTCGGGTGAAGTACCTAACTGTCTAACAGCAAACTGTTCAAACTACTGCATACAATATTTTACAACTTCAGATCTATATTTCCACAGTGATCCTCTTTTTAGGTAGGCATGGGTAACGTAATGATGATATAGAGGTTTAAAATCATTGTATAATTTTACGAAGCAATAATCAGTAATGTTTCCTATCAACGACTCCGGAAAAAGTACCAATAACTCTCAAGCTGGAGACACCGCCAAGCACTAAATATATGAGGCTTAAGAAATAGAGGCAGCCTTTGCAAGAGGCGGCAAGAAGGTGAAGGACAATCATCTGAAAACAAAATAATTTGAAAGTCCATTGCCTATAACGGTCCTGCTTACACTGGGAGGTGGGATGAGTATATTAAAAACGGACATATTATTTCCCAACATCATGTGAAAACGAAACCACACTGGGTAATGGCGCCTTTTCACTTGGTTAAATGACAATCTCCCTTTTCTTTTTGGTAGTCTTCATGATAATTAGTTCAAATGACACAATTTCCAGTAGTTGATGTTCAAATTTCCCTTCTACTCCTAATGCTAGAAGAAACACTAAATAAAACCCAGATGTAAATTAAAACATAAAAGAGTTTTTAGCAGACTGGACTTCAATGAGAAAGATACAGTATAATGGAACTCACCACTTCTGTGCCTGTCCATGCCATTCACCTCCCCAGAGACGATTTACTTTGGCTTTCACAGCAGGTGGGAAGTCATAGGTCAGCCACTGTGGAACCTGTCAACCAACAAACTTATCGGTTCCTAAATGCTAATTTGACTGGTTAATTATTTAAAATTAAAATTGACTGATTTACACAATACTCCAGGTTTCTAAAGCAATATGTTATCAGTATCATGTTGAATCATAGTTGAACAAAAACTGTACCTTCATTAATCATATTATGAACCAAACCTAATATCCTTCTTCTATGAAACATAAGCAACTAGATTGCAGTTTTCATATCATGGACACCCTGTTATTTTATAATTCCAATCTATCCTTGTGCAAGCCTATGAGAGATTCATCCCAAGTGTCTTTCTGATCCTTCTAACTAAAATAACCAGTCAAAATTTTAACTTATACAATTTTAATTTTTATAATAAATAATGAAGGAAGTGCTTATTGAAATAAGAACAAGTGATTGCAGGATTCTACCATATTTACGAGACACGTGTACATACATGCACAGAAGATAGCATAAAACCACCTAAATTTATATTAGATTCCACTTGGTAGTCACTTCAGTGTCATGAGAGGAAAAGACAGAGCATGAGAAACGAACCTCGGCAATAATTTCAGCCGACACTATTCCAGTTTCTTCTCGCAATTCCCTAATTGCAGCAGATGTTGGCTCCTCGCCATCTTCAATTCCTCCCTAAAATAAAAACTCGATAAGTGAGCAGATACAATTACTTAGAAATTTATAAACCATGGCAAAAGAATGAGCATGAACTAGTGAAAGATCTGAGGAATTTGAGATGCTATAAAGTTAAACAACATGTTGTTTGAGTAACTCATTCTCCGGTATACCTAATGATGAAAACTTGCAACTATTCACCTAAATTTAAATAAAATATAATCGAAACGCATCTTTCAAGAATTACCCAAGTGAGGTCATGAAGAACTGCATGCCTAGGTGTCAACCCTCTCAGAAACTAAGAATCAAGAAGGCACCAAGCCTCACCAATATTTAGGTGTCTCATATGGAAAATCCATCATATAAACATTATACAGACGACAGCTGATATCAGCATGAGATGGCTAAGAAAAAGTAAAAAGAGAGGCATAATACACTCAATTTAGAGAAAGAAAATAATCAGGACACAGTATCCTAGATTCAGCAGATAAATTGTAGTGACAAGGGCATCTACTATGGATAATCTAGGAAAGAGAAGTTTTCATTCATGTGAAGCCAAACTCAACTGCTGAAGGATGTTTCCCACGAGAAAGGAATTTTTACAGTTATATATTCAGAGTATTAAATGCTCATTTCGACGCACTGAAGAGGTACTCTAGAAATGGAAGTTAGTATCAAGATGAAGACAAACATGTTATCCTGTGGTGAATGGTCCAACATTTTACTCGTGCACAAGTAATTTATATCATGGCACTATTCACATAAGAAACCTGAAGTGTTCAAGGTAATCAACCTCCGTCCATACTTTAAGCAAAAACTTCTACAAAACATTTAAAAGCATTACACAATTGTAGCACCAGGAAAACTCTAATGAACGAAGCCTAACCCCGTGCCATTCAATGATTTTAATTAATTTTTTCAAAAGTTGTACAAATCAATTATATGTTTAAATCGAAAAGAAATGCATATATAACACATCACCTGTGGCATCTGCCATGCTCCTGGAACATTCAATCTAGAAGCCACAAAGACCTGCAAGTTAATCACATAAAGGTTATACTTCTTCCTTGCTTATAACTAAGAATAGATAACTAACCCCACTGGATTGCTATTTCTTCACTGATCTGACTTCTCATAGACTAAAAACCAGGTCATGATGCCCAACCTCAATTAAAACACAAAAGGAAAGAAATGACCGCAACACTCTTATTTAGATGCAAAGAGAAAAAGATGTATAAGTAGATCATGGTTGTAGAATTCTATTACTTCTGTACACAATTTGAAAATTTCAGGATACGTTTGATACCAACTTCCATGAATTTGTTTTCTATTTCGTTTGCCTCAGCTTCCAATTAACCAAAAATTTACACACACATCCTTGCAAGTTTACATTCTGTTCTAACATCAGTCCTTGACCTTTTGACTTTCTTTCTACTTATATCAAGGTTTACATAGATATTTTTTACACATCATTTTACTATTTAGTGTTTTTTATTTCAAAACTAAAATTTGTTAGCAGGAAAAATTATGGACAAAAAATATCTGATACGGTGTCTATGATAAACACTTAAATCATTTATGGACTCTCGTTTTAGAACGGAGGTAATACGTGCAGCGACAACATACTTACAAAACTGTTGAAACCATGACAAAATTTCATGTTTTTTCTTTTTTTAAAAAGAAGAAGACGAAGAAGAACTTACTGCATACACTAATAATTAGCAGATTCTGCAGAATTCCTCCAGAATGACTGATTTATTCATCAGACTCAATTCTACAAACAATCAGTAGATGATTTGCTCTCAAACATAAACAGTTATCCAGATCCAGAAAAATTAACAGAACCATCAAAGCCTCCACATGCAACAGAATCAGCTAACACATAAATATATCACTAAATCACAACTAAGCATAAAAAGAACAGTCGAGCAATTAATTCCTATTTTCAGTTAACATGCAAATTATTCCCCGGATAAGTTTTTTTAACAAGTTCACAAACTTATAAATGAATAAAACAGAGTTACTCAACATCTATAAGTGAATCTAGGGTTTAATTAGACAGTTTTTGAGTATAAATACATGAAAATAACAAATAACAGAGGACTAAAAACGTTACCTGATTATCACAATTAATGAGACAGACGCCGACGTTGGGGCGGTAACCAGCGGGAAGACTCTCCATCGGTTTTTGAGCTCTCTCAGACACTCGCAGCAGCAGAAAGTCAGAAGTGAAAGTTTAGGAGAGAGAAAGATGGTGATGCAATCAGTTTCAGAATGTTATGAAAAGTCAATATGGAAATGTGAGTGAGCGTGTGTATATATATATGTGTGTGTGTGAAGGGTAGAGGGAGAAAGAGATTCAGGTGGAGTTGGATGACGTCGCTTATCCTACGCACCCTCATCTTACCAGATTTTCCTTTTATAAACTAACAGAGGAGCTAGAGGATTAGCCTGCTCATGCTCTTATGGTGCGTTCTCCTTTAAATTCTCCCCTTTTTTATAATTATTTAATTAACACAGAATAGTTAACTCTCTCCTTAATTACAATGTCTAAAATATATTATTTCCTCTGTTCTTAAATTTTGATAGTCAATTTTTAAATTTAAAATTGATAAAATTAATTATAAATTATGAAAATAATAAATTGTATAATTTATCATATTCATTAATATATTTTGAATTTAAATTTTTTTAAAACTAACTTCAAAAAATTTATAATAATTTATATTATAGAGATAAGGGAGTGCTAAGAATGAATAAGTCTATATACATAAAATTTTAATATAAAATTAATTTTAATTATTAAAAATTATAATTTGATATGAATTTTAATATAAAATTATATTTTTTAATAATTAAAATAAATATAATAATTAATTTTATAATTAAATATTGTGTATATAAACTAATATGCTAAGTATATCTCGTAGTTGCAACTTAATAAGAGATACTATTTTCGACCAATACATTAGACTTAGTTATTCTTTTAATTTTTTAAAAGACTCATTGATTATAGTCAAACTAGTGCCTTTTTCTTTTATAAAGTTAATGCAATGTCATTGACTTTTTTATTGGAATATTGTACTGATTTTACCATTTGATTAATTTAAGTAGCAACAGTGCCTTCTTTAAGTAGTAGCGGGCCGTTTGGACATAATGGAATGATATTTGAAATTGAAATGAGATTATAATAAAATTAAAATTAAATATTTTATTTATGGGTATTTATTTAAAAATTATATTATAATAAAATTAAATAAAACATAATCATCAAAATATTTTTAACTAACTAGTGAACTATATATATAATAATTCACAATAAGTATAATACATATTAATATTAATATAATATAACATAAATAAATACAATATATATAATAATATATTATATTAGATATTCTATATATTTATATATATAATTATAATATAATAAAAAAACAAGTATAATACATATCAAATATATATAAAATATATTATACATATAATTCTATACGTATGATATATATTATAATGCATACTAATATATATAATATTATATATTATACTATATAATCTATATAGATATATATAATTATAATATAATATAAAATAAATATAATATTATATATTATATATTATATATATAATATTTATTATTATTATTATTTTATTTATATATATTTGTATGGGTTAGGATATTTTTATCTTAATATTTTTTTGCCCATTACTTTACTCATTAGAATTGCAAATAAAACGCGATTCCATAGGGATGAGCTTTTATTTTTGCCCTCAATTCTTTCGAACCAAATGGCTCATAAAAGTCTTTTAATTAAATTTCGTAACCCTTTATCTTTCGTTGATAGGTGTTTAAAGATTTTAAAAATTGACAATGTAACTTTTCTTGATATTTATAAGAACATATAATTAATTTTACGATACATATTTAATTTCAGAAGAAGCAATCCTTTCGCTGAATAACTCAAATAATCAGTACATAATCTATGATATCATTAAAAATGCATAATCTATTGTACTTGAGGAATTTAGAGGTATTCATAAATACTCTCTCTATCCCAAATTAAATGTTTAATTTTAATTATTTTAGTAAAATTGACTATTTTATAATTAATAATTAAATATATTTATAAAATTATAAAAATTGAGTTTAAAAGTAAATTGTATATATATTTATTTTATTATAATTTCTTTATCTATATTTTAAAAACAAAAATAATTAATTTAATTTTAAAATTTTAAAATTGATCATTTAATTTGAGACACAGGGAGTACAAAAGAGAGGAGAAATAATAATTCACAGCAATTGGAGGCAAGCTCATGGTAAGGATGTGGGGGCACCCTCATCGAATATAAACAACTAGGAGGAGAGATTCGGGGAGGGTGGCGCATGATAGATAGCAGAAGATGCATGATGTAGTCAATGAGAAGACAAAAAATGAATGAAAAAGGTCAAAAAAGTGGACAAAAGAACAGAAAGTAGTGGAGGGGAGAAGGAGCGTTGACTTTTGAGAGAATACTACCCCAGGGGAAGCATCTCATTGATGGCTTCAATTATTGCGCTTAGATTTACTAATTTTAAAACACTTTTTAAATTATTTAAGGTGCTTTTAATTATTATTTTTAAATTATTATTAATATTTTCAAATTAATAGTAAAAGTTCAGAAATTTAAAAACTCCAATATAACAAATTATTTTTAAAAGTTCGATCCATTGAATAACTCATATCAATCTGATTTTATAATTATTTTTTAAATTAATTAATTTTTACATAAATTAAACTTCAAAAACTCTAATTTAGCCTCAAGAATCACTCAAATCGGATTTAAAATTATTAAGTTATATATATTTTAAGTATTTTAACCTGTTGCTAAAAATTTAGCTGAAAAAATTTCAGATCAATCCTTTCTAAAATTCATAATAAATAAGCTAATTAACTTTAACAATTCAAAATTGATAAAAATATTTTCAACTTATATAAGTATAACATATATAAAGTTCAGAATGATCCAACGATCCGATTAAGAGATATAACCCACACAGCATAGTGTAAAAATTTAAACAGTTTTTTTAATTCTAACTTTTACATTCAATCAAATTATTTTCTTTTATATTAATCCATCTTCTCTTTTCAATTATTATGACTTCTAATTCCATGTCTCTATTTTAATTACAAATAGTTTCTTATTTAAAATCTACATGTTAAAATTTAAAATTATAATACAAAATAATATTTATTTTTCTTGTTAGTCTTCCTACAAATCACAGTAAATTTGTGTGGTTTTGGTGTTCACAGGTTGCTCTCATCTTTTATTTGTCGTCTTTATTAAATTCATGATTCCGTTTTATATTCACTAACCGTAACAGAAAATTCTTTTCTTTCTTAAGAGGAACTCATTATCCGGATCCTGGTTTCATGTCCCTAATTAAGGATCCTGATCAGAGACGCAAGGAACAATGGGAAAAAACTGCTCAAGCGCAAAGTGGTTGGAATTTTTCTAGAATGCTTGGATATGGTGACCTTGGAGGACCTCCTCTATCCGCTGCTGAAGAATATTCACTCCATTTGAGATATCTTTCAAAAGCAAATTCTCTTAATCTTTCTGAAATTGCAGAAATGAAAATTGTGTGAGCAACTCTAAGCTTTTGATTACGGGGTGTTATTATATCCTTGTATATGTCCTCTCTAAGTACACCAATATTATTGAGTTTTGTAAGACTCATCACTAAGCTCATACTCTTATCTATTTAATTTACTCTTCACTTTGTTACATGGTAGCTTCTGAGCAATTTATGTCTTTCCTAGACAACCCTTTGTTAGTTCATAAATGTGTTTACACTGGGAGCATTGGATATTTTCATCCAGATATTTATGGGCTCTTTCTTTCTCCTTCAGTTACCGAGCTAGGCAGGGTGGACAGTGAGGGTCGACCAGTAATGGTTGTTATGGGAGCACATTTTCTGTCTTGATCTGGAGTGATTTGTGCACTGTGTAGTAAAGGTAGTCTAAAGCCTGCTTCACTATGATGTCTATTAATTTCAGAAGTTTTACTACTGATCATATTATTCCAATGAGAATTGTTGCTTATGGATATTTAATAGCTTCTCGCCATCAGATCATGCTTCCCTTTCCCAGGCATTGTTCTTATCCTTCACATTGGCTTTTAGAACTAGGATAAATTCTCTCGAAATATTGATTTTCAGGAGTTCGAGCCCTTGATACAGAAGCCTTTTTCTATAGTTTACTTCCATTCTGCAGCATCCCTACAGATGTGAGTCCTCTTCCTTGTAATATTGTTTACTTGCACGTGCGATGCTGGTTCTCCTGGCATGAATATGCTGTTTATTTTTATCTGTTTATACTGTCTAATCATTTTACCACGACTACATGTCTCATATGCAATGATCTTGCAGAAAGGTTCAAACTCCGGTTGAAGTTTATAACTATTTTTGTCTAACCAAAGTTCTATACTTATTTACAAATTGTTTAAAAGTATTAGGTTTTCAAACCTTTATATGATTTAAGCATTCTCAATATATAGTCTGCTCAGCTCACACATCCTTCTTGCAACTTAAACTACTGCTGCTGCTATACGTATTGCTCATTACTATTATTATTGTTATTATAATTATTGTTATTATTATTATTATTGCTATTGTATTATATTGTGATTATCATCTTCTAGGCAATTAAAAAATAGTATCCTCGTAAGTGTTCGGTTCAATAAGACAATTGAATCACTGCATAATTTAGGGAATATATATGACTACAAATCTTATTCTTCTTCCAACAGCCATGTAACACGTGAAAAAATGCACTGTGAAGATGCTCTTTTTTGTTCACTTTTCAATTTCTGTTTCTTCTGGATTTAATAGGCAACCAGATCTGGGGTGGATGAGGAGATTACAGCAGATACTTGGTCGGAAACACCAGCGTAAACTTCACGTATGCAAGGCCTAATATCGTATGCGGACTGTATACAAAATACGGTTCTACAGAGCATGTGTAGGCAAAGAAGAAACTTAATTGATCTTCTGGTTGCAAGAGGGAGAATAAAATAGTAGAATAATTCATATAATAAACATGCAAAGTATATATATAATCATTTGGCCATAATCATCAGCTGCTTCATATAATATTCTCCCAGATGGAATCAAGTGCACAAAATTGGGTAATAGTACAGTTATTATTACCCTTAATATCATTCCACAAATTCTAGTGCCCTATACTACTGTAAATTCTATTATAAATCCTCCTCGTGGTTATAAACATCTGCTCCATATAATACTCACCAAAATGGAATCAACTGCACAAAATTGGGTAATAGTACAGTTATTATTACCCTTAATATCATTCCACAAATTCTAGTGCCCTATACTACTGTAAATTCTATTATAAATCCTCCTCGTGGTTATAAACATCTGCTCCATATAATACTCACCAAAATGGAATCAAATGCACAAAATTGGGTAATATTACATTTATTACCCTTAATATCATCATACTACTATACTATAGTACTATAAATTCTATTATAATACCTCTTTGTGGTTATAAACATCTAATTTTTGTTCTTCCAAATCATAACCACCGCAGAAGCCGCACCTAATGCCGAGAAGGCCAGCAGATTGCCTGCCACCATGTCATAGCTGATATTCAGCTCAAAGGATGCAGAGTTGTTTTCTCCATTACGGAGAGTCGTCAGCAATTTCACATTCCGAGAAAGCGGCTCTGGCGTGAGTTTCACGCCGACTCTAGTGGCGAGCACCTTTTGGATTAAGCGCTGGAACCGCCCCCGACCGGCCGTTAAAATGTTCAGTTCCTTCTTCACATGATCCACCGATCGGTCTAGCGCATTCTCCTCCGCGTCCTGCGGTAAGAACTGCCTGATCGCGCTCCTCAACCATTCCGTATCACCTAAATGTTCGCCGCCGACGGGTGCCGCCATCTTGAATTGTTCAGCACGAAACAAAATTCTGTTTGTGTGAGAGTGATTAAGAGTGAGAGTGAAAAAGTGAGGTGTATGGAGGGGCATATATAAAAAATTCACAAGGGATTCTAGAATTTTCGGTGAGTGAAATTTTTATATTCCCTCCCCAAACAAGCCGTGGTGACGTTGGGTGAGTAAAAGTGAGAGCAAGAGAGTGAGGTGATATGAACAGCAGAAACAGTTTACGCACTGTAAAACATCGTACAGTGGTTGGAAGTAAAATAAAAAATAAAAAATAAAAAAAAGAGTAGTAGAAGGTAACTTAGGTCCCGAGCAAGCCACGTCGTTTTCATACAAGTGCACCTTTCTCAAATGCATTTAATTTTATACTCCATCCGTACCAGCAAAAGTATCTCATTCAGTTAGCGTGAGCACTTCACAACATGCAGGTATGCACGTAGTGACTAAAATGTACAAATACGGACCACTTATGGAAAGTTCATTGCCTTTTTATCAAAGGTTAACGAGATTTTCATTGGCAATGGCTCGGCCAAACCCCCTCCCCCGGCCTAAGTTTGCTAAATAATAAGTTTCACTTCTTATCAAGTAATCTTTTTGTTTTAAAATTGAATTTTACCTTATTTTATTTTATTTATCATTTTAAAAGTGAAAGTACACTTCTATTATTAATTAGATTATAAAGTGACATAAATTTTTTATAATATATAATTATTTTTTCTTTAATTGATTGAATATTGTCACGTTATTTTTTATTTTATTTTTAAGAATATATTCAAAAAATTAAATTAATTTTAATAAAAGCTATCTCTTACTTATGCATCTCTAATTTTAATACCAAAAGAATATAACTCAATTTTAATACTCAAACAAAGGAATAGGTTGTAGCCCAGCGTTCTTTTTAATTAAATAGAGTGATAAAACAGTATAGATGTTATTTTACAACGGAATGGGATAAATTAGGAAACTGATATTTTCATATTATTTTTTAATATTTTCACACGGTGAATTCTATAAAAAATGCCGTTATAGATATATAACGACAGTTAACTGTCGTTATAAGCTATACACGTGAGGTTCACCGTGTAAAAATATTAAAAAACAGTATGCCAATATCAATTCCCATAAATTAACTCGATCTAGTTGTCGTGTTTGCGTTCAAAACGAGGACAAATTGATTCTACCATTTAGGATAGATAGATTGAACTTTTAACATTACGAGCTAATCGTTATAACTATAATGCATTGACAAGTAATATTTTTATTAAAGACGAAATTTATACCTTCGTGATAAATATTTATGTGGTTCACAAAAAATAATACCTCCTTTTCTCAAGTAGGGATTTTTTTTTTCTTTCAAAAAAACACTTTGATTAAAATGCTAAGGTTTGTATAAGAAATGCTTATTCTTAATTTCCGAAATGATTTTAAATAAAATTACACCTATTAATTTACAGTCCAGTGGGCCGTGTCCGCAAATATAGTCCATGAACTCAATTCCAGGGGAATGTACGGTGGACAAACTTCGTACTATGAATTAAATTTATAGAACACCCACCCGTATCACACTCAGCAATACCCATTATTATTATTATTATTATGGCAATTTTCTTGCGTAGTATTGCCTCCTTTTGACAATGAGAGTTCCAACTTTAAGGAAATATTTTCATTTTATATTTTAGCAAATTAAATACTTTATTTTTTTTATATAACAGAGTCTTCTTTTGTTTCATAAAAATAATCCTCTTTCTATTAATTGTAATATAAAATTACATAATGTTAAGAAATTTTATCATCATAATTTCATTATTATGCCGCTAGTAGTAAGTTAACTAATTGATAAGTATTGAATTAAAATACATAACATATGTCAATAAAATTTCTTGTATGGAGCCGATGGAAGGAGTATTATGAATGTTTGGATTGGTAATAGAATTTTGATGGTGCCTGAATTGAGTAGGCTAAAAACCCGATTCACAATAGACTCTCACAAAATATATACAAAATTGAATTTTTCACAAATACATATTGAATATGAGACTCACTTATTATTTATAAAAATATAAAGAAATGGTGAAAATGTCAATTTCCATAGAAGTGCATTCCAATTCAGATTAGAAGGTTCACTTTCTCATAAATTCCTCAAAGTGCGCGCGCTTTTCCACCAAAGCCTGCCTGCTATACACCAGCAACCCTGCTCATCAACATGAACCATCTTGCTCAGTCAGCCGAGTTCCTTACTGTACAAGGACATACAATCATACAAATTACGGATATGAAATCTTCATCATTGTCACGATTTTGATGATTTATGACATGTTCAGTTGTATTAATAAAGTTCGAAGTCCAAGCTGTAGTCCGAAATGACGGTAACTTAGTTATCTCCTTCTTTCAAGTCTTGATTGTGTGAATTTCTGCGGGCTCAAACAAACCCATCATCAACTTGCACATGTAGTTAACCAGCCAATGCAGACTCCAGAGTATATAACGATGAAGCATATAATTAAGCAGATGCAACTCTTAGAGGGGGAATCTCACTATCAATATCCTCCATCTCTACTAAGCTCCACCCGGGGGACTTACTCAAATCTCTCGCGTTCATCAACTCACTCACCTGATAGGCCTGGCTCCATCTTCCATCTGAAGCATATAATTTTGACATGAGGACGCAGTTACAAGCATCGTCAGGATGCAACTCCAGCAATCTTCTCACGCTCAATTCTCCGAGGTCATACCTTGAATGAAGACTGCATCCGTGAAGAAAAGCTCCATAAATACTGACATCAGGTTGAATTGGCATTTTCTCAATGAAATCCTGGGCTTCCTCGAGCCTTCCTACCCTAGACAATAAATCAACCATACAGGCAAATAATAAAGCAATGAAAGTCACATCACTAGGCTCCAATTTTTCCTTCACCATATCATCGAAAAGTGCAAGGGAATTACTACCATCCCCTTGCATCCCATAACCACTAATCATTGCACTCCAAGGGATTTTATTTTTCTCTTCCATCTCATCAAAAACTAAATAACCAGATTTTGCATCCCCACATTTGGCATAAAAGCTTAAAAGCATTGTGCCAATATAGACATTGCGACATGATAGCAACCCTTCTTTTATAGAGTGAGCATGAAGAGAATAACCAACTAGCAGAGCACCCACCGAAGCACAAGCTGAGAGGACGGTCACCAATGCGACTGCATCTGGCCGCAAATATTCTAATCTCATTTGATGAAACAATCTCAGAGCTTCAAAAGCAGAACCATTTTGTGTGAGCCCAGAAATAATAGAGTTCCAGGTAATCACATCCTTGTTTGAAACCGTCTCAAATAAATAATGAACGTCTCCTATCATGCCACACTTTGTATACATGTCCACGAGCATTTGTCACACCAGCATCTTCTAACCCAAGCTTAATCCCAATTCCATGCACCAACCTACCAAATTTTGAATTGCCTGCTTGTCAGCATGCTGAAATTACAGTAGCAACAGTTACAGAATTAGGCAAGATGTCTACCCATTTCTTGCCCGTAAACAACTTAAATTCCTGATTGGGGTACCCATGCTGAGTGTACCCAACAATCATTGTTGTCCATGAGACGAGGTCGATAATACAACACTCGTCAAAAATGTAATGAGCATCGCTAATGAACCCACATTTGCTGTGCATGTAAACAAGAGCAATGACCAAGTAGGAATTAAACTCGATTCCATTCTTAATAACATACCCATCAACCCACCTCCCCTGATGTAAAGCTCCCAACTTTGTACATGCCGTGAATATACTCCCAAGAGTATACTGGTTGCGTTAAACCAACCCATTTCTCATCCGATTAAACAAAATCATCCCCTCCTCAGCACAATCATTCTGCGGATACCTAATGATCATCGAAGTCCAACAAACTACATTCCTGTCAACAATTTCATCAAACACGGCACAAGAAGATTCAACCTCTCCACAATTCGCATACACATCTACAAGACCCGTTAACACAAAACTATCAGGATTTCCAGCCTTAGCAATATGGCAATGCACCTTCACGCAATTCGCTACAAGCCTTCAACACAATCGAGAAAACAACGTTATCATCCTCTCTTAGGCATTTTCTCATACAAGTGTAGATCCCAATTATATCCATGTACAAACCATTAATAAAATACCATTTGATCATCACTTAGTATGTAGAAAGATCAGGGTTGGGTATTTGATCAACCACTAAACGTGCATTTGCGAATGCTCAAAAAACCATATAAACTCACCAACTTGGATTGGTAAAGTCGGTCACCCATTAGCCCATGGACAATGAGCAAGGAGTGGACTTTTTGGAGAGTAAACTTGTTTTTGCAGAAACCAAGAAGAGCAAAAAATGGGTTTACAGGGATAGAATGAATTGATGCTAGTTGAATTTCAGAAAGATGTTCAGATTCTTGATGGGTTGACTGATGATACCAATATATATTTTCACTCCCGCCATAACTGGCCGTTAAGTATTATTGTGGCAGCAATTTCAGACCCGATCTTCGGTCCGGGAGTAGTCCACCATCTTAAGCGGGCTTAGGTTTACCATCTTGCTGCTCCAGCTCATCCTTTTATGTTCCTCACTTCTAAAATTAAAGATATACTATTTATTTTTTTATTAATTCTAAAAAATTTATATTTGAAGTTAATATATTTTCTTTTAAATAATAAATATAATAATTAGTTGTATATTTTAATTATGATACATTAATTTCATAATTGTTTGGTCTAAAATCAGATAATATGTATTAATTATAAATTTCGCAAATTTGCTCTTAGATGCATGCATAATTTTAAAGAAATTATCATTATTTATCGTACTAGTATTTGGTCATATGGCTCAAATAGTAATTTCTTTGGGTGGAAATTTGAAATACTTTCAAATATATATCTCTTATTCTTTCAACCGAAAGGTTTCTTGAAAGGAGAATTTGATTTTGTGAAATAGGCGTTTGATCAATTTGGCTATGGTAGCAGATTGAAATTAGGGCTTCTTATTTGATTTTGTGATAGCGAGATTGTGGACTGGTATTTGTTCGTCAGTATATCTAGCATACTTGTTATATTATGCACGTCAATAAGAGGTTTATTAATAGGAAGTTAAATAGGGTTATAATAATCCGTATAATTTGACTAATCCGTTCGCTAAAAAAATAACTAATGGACGTTATATGTTTGATTTAAATATTCTCCTTCAATTATAAAATTGAATGGCTTAAATAGTATTTGTCAAATTTTTTTCCATAGCATTTATTTATCGTGGATCGGCCTCTTATAGATGGATAGATAGATAGAATGTCTGCAAAAAAAGAAGATGAATTAGGAAGTGTTCATATAATAATAATAATAATAATAATAATAATAGCGGTAAACAAAACATTGATCATCAATACCTCTTTATTGATCAACAGATCATGCAGCATCAAAACATGAGTGACGCATGTGTGCAAAGAAAGAAGATGAATTATTTTTAAATTTATCCATACTTTATACAAGTTATTAAGTTTGTTTTAATTCAAAACAAGTCACCGTGTTTGCGTGAAAGCAAATTCGTACAGGAAGAGAGAGAATTGTCTGTATATTAAAAATAAATATAATTGTACAACATTAAATATAATATTTTAATTTTAATTATTAAAAAATAAAACTTAACATAAAAATTTATATCAAGTCTTATTTTTTAATAATTAAGATATATATAATTTTTAATTATAATGCGTGAGAAGTTATCCTTATATTAAATATTAATGGATAGTACTCCAAGCCTTTTTTCTATTTTGTCTTTCTACATCATCTGTTTTCTATACTCTAATCTGTATGCACATGCATATACTTTTATATGTCTTCTATATTAAAACAGAGCAGAGAGAGAAAATGTCTCTCAAAACTGACGTCTCAGATCATTTTATGGCTTCAACAAAGAGCGGCGGTGATTAACTCACTTTGGTTCTCCCTCTCTCTTCCCTATGTGCTTCTGATTTGTTTCAAAATCTGAAATTAACCTCTGTCTCCTCTCTACACGAGCATTAGCAGCAAGGGACTCTTCTGTATCCAGGCCTGAGCCATGGCGAGAACCAGATGATTCATTCGCAAGGTGTACGGTATCCTGGCTGCCCAGATGATTCTCACCACCTCTGTCACCGTCCTCTACTCTCCCGTCAACGATCTCCTCCGGGGAAATTCCGGCCTCTTGCTCTTCCTCCTTTTCCTACCTCTCATCTGTAAGCTACTTATTATACATCTTCCATTTTTATATACATGTATAGATCTTATGTTCGTTTTAAGTTTTATGTGAGCATTTTGGTTGACTACCAAATGTATTTTTGGGGGTTTGTTCTTTTGGGTTATGATGATTGATCGGATGTGTTATGTTTGGGTTGGGTTATGCGCACACAAGCACAAACTAAGGGTTTGGCCATGTCTGCATTCGTGAATTACATCATTTGGACATCTAACCAAAGTCCAGCATTTGGGTATGCTTATTTTATTTTTTTTACTTCTTTCTTTCTCACTGCCAGTCCTTTTAATTTTTTAAATGTTTAATTTATTCTATCTGGTTTAATTTTTTTCCAGGAGTAAATGTACAAACAGGAGCAGAAGGTTTAATTTATTCTTTGCTTGTGAATATGATAGTCTTGGTAATTCAAGAAATAAAATTAAATTGTATTATTCCTATTTCATATATGTGTATTAAATGGCATGTTTTTAAAGCTCCTCCTTTGTTTGTCAATTTTTTTTCCCGTGAGGGTTGCAAAAGAAAGGGAGAAGGAACCTTTCTATAACTGCAGCTACACTTAAATAGAGGTAATGCTGCACCACGTTCTACAAAATTAAATGAGTTATTCTTGTTCTCACAAGTATTTTTCATCCATCATTTTATCGTCATTAGTTACAATGTGTGCATTTTTTCATTAGTTGTTTGCTCATTGCTTATAATTATTTTAGAGTTCAAAACCTTCTGTAATCGGATGGAGTATTTAGGTTTTGTGAAATTTAGGTTTTCAAATTGGGGGTTTTTGGAGTATTTTTGAAATTTGGGTTTTCAGATTTAGTTTTTGTTGTGAGTTGTTCATGATTTTTTGTCATCTCTTTACTGCATCCTTTATTGAAAATTCAATGCCAACTCAAATGTCTGAATGTTAGAATTAATAAGTGGGACTTCAAAATTATTGTTATCCCGTTACTGGGCACTTGCTTGTTGAAGTGCTCTAACTTCTATCATGTGTTTTCATTATATTAGTTTAATCATAAACAGCTCTCATATGTTTGTTAAAAATGTTCACATCACTTTCCAAATACATGAATCTCTTTTAACATACTTTTTCCAAGCCAAAAAAAAAAAGGATTGTTCTAAGAATGAAACCTTTAGAATTGTTCTACCTTAATGACAGAGGTTGTAGGCGAAACAATTTTTGCTTACAATAGCTTCCCTTCAAGGGATTCATCTATCTCAACTGCAGATCAAGGCAGCTTCCTTTAATCATATTAAGCAATGTAGCACAATATCTCCCCAGGTGGTTTAGATGAATTTATCCAAGGTAGGAGATCAGCTAATAAGACTTAGAAGGAAGGGCTATCTATGAACTATAAATATTTTCCCCTCCTCCTACTTCAGGTTTTATTTTCAAAGTTTCTGTCTCTTACTACTTTTCTTTTATATTTCACCCTTTCTTTATTCTATCATTAATATAACAGTATCACATCTAATGGTCTCAAATTAATAAAAGCTTCAACAAACAACGGTTGTGATTAACTTTAGTTCCCCCCTCTTCTCTATTTGAGTGCTTGTGATTTGTTTGAAATTAATAACCTATCTAATCTCCTACTCTCCTAGACCAATTCCATTCCATTTCTTTTCTGTCTGCCATCGTCTTCTCTTTTCTGTTTGATTCGACCGAGCCGGAGTACGTCGGTTTCTCCGGTGAGATCCGAATCATTGTCCTTATTTTTTTTATTTTTACCCATACTTTGATACCTGTTGGAATGTTTGAATCTTTGAATCGGAACTGTTGAATCGAAACTGTTGAACCTTTGAATCTTAACTGTTTGAATCTTTGGTCAATCTGCCAGAAAGTTCAAACGCACTCATACTTTTTTGTTTGAACATTGTGTGGGCGTTTGATTTATGGGACCTGTTAAATGAAATAAGAGGTCTTTATGATGATGTTGCCTTGAATTGTCTTGCTTGGGCTTGTAGATATTAACAAGAGGTTTAATTTACTAATGAAAAGTGGGCATTTATACGAGTTGTGGAGAATTGGGTGTACATGGTTTGTGACCCGAGGGAGAAGGTAATTAAAATTAAATCAACAATTTGCGGAAATGGAATCAAAATTTTGTAGTTTTTTTTTTTTTTTCCTGTTTTTTGTTCCCAGTTCATGGCAGCTTATTATTGCAGAAAGAAGCATGAATTTTCCCCTTTGAGTAGCTTATAGAAATGGTGTAACGTCAATCAATGGTGTAACTTCAATCAATGTTGCATCACTATTTGCTATTTGTTTGCAGGTGAAGGAGTTAAATATATTATCTTTAATTCATTCTCCTTCTAAGTGTTTATGTTTCTTTGTTGGACGTGCTTATTTGATATTTGAAATTAAATGTTAGATGTTCTTTGCTGTTCTGTTTAGTTTCTGAGAAATTGTTGGGAAGGACAAAAAGTACATAAAAGAAAATGGAAAAAAGGATATCCTTATATTTCTTGCTGTTTTTACTTGAACTAATTGTCTAACAAAAATTTTGTACCATTATTCTGGACTGATGGAGTATTAAATGTAGTGCCTGTGCTTACTTCTCACTCTCATGTATTGTTGTCAAAGGGGTTATGTTTAGTTTTATTATTATTATTATTATTATTATTATTATTATTACTATTGTTACTATTATTATAATTATTATTCCTATTATTAGTATTAGTATTATTATTATAATTATTATTACTATTATTATAATTATTATTGCTATTATTAGTACTATTATTAGTATTAGTATCAGTCTTATCATAATTATTAGTAAAAAGTACTACTTTTTATATTGTTTTTAATAAATATTCTTTTATTATATTGTTTATAATAATTATGATTGTATTACTTAATCTTAAATATTCTTATTCTTAAATTATAATTATTACTGTTAGTACTATTTCTATTAGTATTATTATAATTATTACTATCAGTAGCCAATCATTCCGCAAATATCTGAAGCTTCTCCCTCTAATATTGTGAATTTAGTTTATGTTTCTTTGTTGGACGTGATTATTTGATATTTGTTCAATGATAATACAAAATATTTGAATGCAATTACAAATTATATAATGTTTCAATCAAAGTTGGACATAATTTACAAAATTTCTAAATCGTTTTTCCTTTTTTTTTTTCCCCGTAGAGTTAGTGATCATGTTGTCTGTGTATTGGGTTACTTGATATTCCTTTTTTATGTTATTAATTGTCCTCCTACTTGTGAAACTTTGTAACTGATGGAATAGTTATCAATGATTTTATCTTTATATCATCCAACGTAAGTTCATGGCCAATGGTTAATTTTTATATATTGTCAGTCATATATGATCTTAATATTAATTACTCATTATTTAAAAAATCAATAATAAAATTGATTATGTAATAATACTTCTTCCAAGAGAATCTTCATTGCTGCATGTTCCACAGACTTAGTATACATGCTATTATGTTTTGTAGGTTCCTAATGTGAAATGGGAGGATGTTGGTGGGCTTGAGAAGGTGAAGAAATCAATTCTGGATACTGTTCAGGTGAGTTTTGTCATCATCCTCCACAGGTTCGATATAATGTTAGTTTAAGATCTTATTAGTGATACTAAAAATTCTTTTTAAGGATTCTTTTATAGTTTGAAGGTTTTCTTCTTCTAATTTGTGCTCACAATTTCTTAGGTTGTAGCTAATTCAAGCTTCTTTGCACCAGAAATTATTTCAATAAATTTAAAGTTTTATGACAAGTCATTCTTTTTCTTTACCATTTTTAATGTTTTTTCTACACACGTGATTTGAAGTACCTTTCCAGTGTGTATTACTACTATAATCCCTTCATATCCTTCCAATATGCATGATGTGGTTCCTGTAGGTTGATTTTGTGTTATACAGCTTGGATACCTCACCAACATACCCCATTTGACAAGTGCTTTTGCAACCTGTTGAAGAACTTTTCCATTGCTTTTTTTGTCACAGCAACTTGTAGTCAAACCAAGAGGGAAAATGAGGTTTACATTTACCAAGAGTGGGGGAGGGAAGTTGATCGGAAATTTACATAAGAATTTCATAGAAGCATTAGTATTTCGGTTATTGTGAAGTAAACAAGTAACTAACAAAAAATTCCTATAGTTTATTTCGATATTGATTTCAGTTTCTACGCCTGCTTAAATAAATATTATCCTTGGCATTTTATCCTTTGGTCAGTGAACCTAATAGTAGTATAAACTTGAGATGGTTGATTGTTAGTATATCGTCTGCCTAACATTTTCTAAAACAAAAACTGTACAGAAAAAACAAATCTATAACACTTTGTAAATGAAAAAAACATATCTCTCATACTTACTGTTGGAAGAAAATTAATTGCTCCCACTAAAAGAACTAATGTATTAAAGTTTTATTTTGTTTAGTCAAACAACATTATTCGCATTTAGTTCACTGTGGTTATGCTTAAATATTAATGTTGTTGTAACTTATTTTTTGGTTTTGAATATTTTTTCCTCCTAAAATGATAATTTCAGTAGTCTTGACTACAATACATCGTCTCATACAAGACATTACCTTCCACAGTTAGCTGTTGCTCTTCTGGACCACAATGAACATTCAAATGGTTACAAGTTCAACATTAAAGGAGTTGCTGTAAGAAAACAATTACCTGAAACTTCCGCAGTATGTAGTCTTTACCTTTGACCTATTAACCCTCCAATAACTGTCCAATAGCTTTAGCTAATTGTTTGTTATATGAAAAGCTAAGATTCACAGTCAAAAGCTTGTTATATCAAATTCCGAACTTTCAGCGAATTTGTTGCTAACAAATTTTAAACATTAAGTCATGGTTGTTTGAGGCAGCACCCCATTTCCAACTTCGAAATTTGTTTGACAAATAAATGTGATAATTTTCAACTATTTACTTTGTTGGAGCTTTTTCTATATGTAATCCTTGTGCCTCATTATCTCCGTTTAATTAAATAAGTAATGGGTTTTAATGTTTCCACTATAAAGTTAAATGGTTTCTGGACTTCAAAGTTTAATTCCACACGCAAGGACATTTTGTTTGTCATACAAGTGATCTTATTTCATAAATGATGCACAGTATTCTTCTTCATTACAGTGTTGTAGAGCTTGCTTGAAAAATGGTTACTGCAACCACCACCAGCTATTTGGTGTGATACATGCTTCTAGGATAAAGCGCCTTAGTTTCTAGGAATTTTTTTGTTACATGCTTATCCTCTTTGATGTGATAAAGGGCTCTGCTTTCTACAGAACTGTAGAACTTGATGTTAGATATTAACTTGTTGTGATACATGATCTCTATAGGAATTAGTTTTCCTTTGATTAGTCTAAAACTCTTAACTTTGATCAGATAATGGAGACTTCAGTACTATAATATTTCTTCTTACATTTTATATAATCTTGATTATTTTCTTCAGCAAGTTGTGAGGGTTTAATTCACCTCTCAAATTGTATAATTTTTGTTACTTCAACATATTTGCATTTTACTGCTGTTGGACACAACCTATATGAGGCTCCTTTCCTACATACATGCAGTCACATTTGCAAATTATTAACAAAAAATGGGACTGTCCCTGGGTTATGTAAATGTTTTCTCATTGATGATTTTTGTCTATCTCACTTACTTTTCTGACTTATCCAAAAAGAAAAAGGAAAACTGATATTCTTTTAATATAATTCAACCACTAGAATCTTTTGCAATTTCTCAAATATTAACTTTCTTCTTTGATTCAGGATTCGCCCACTTTTTGGCATTTTAATAGAATCATTTACTTCATTAAAAAAATCATTTCTTCTTTGGACCAGGCAACCAAGGAGCATTTGACTCAGTGAATTGAGAACTTGGATGGAAAACTGGATGTCCAAGTGGAGATTTCGAAGTTAATCAAGAATTCGAAGGTAATCAAGAATGAGGTACATACATTAAACCGGGTACTTTGCAACTTTTATGCACATCAAGAGTGGGATGGCATCCGACTTTTATGTACATAAAGAGTGGGTATGGCATAGGGCAACTAACGAATCTGATTATAACTTAAACTTGGATACAATACATGATATGGTTTCTGGTTTGGTGAGTTTTGTCTTGTGAACTTTTTCCCAAAACTAGATTTCCTTATTGATGAGTTTTTACACGATAAGATCTATTATGAACAGCCTTTTTATGAAGCAATTTTGTTATGTCTTCCAAAATTACTTCAGAATTCTGGTATGGAATGATGGTTGTTTTGGTTATTAGGATATTTATTGATGATTGTACGTTTTGTACACAGGTTTATATTTTTCTGGATATCTATTTTTAAAGGAAACTCTGCCGATTTTTTTTGAAATTAGTTGCAACTAGCTTGATGTTTTGGTGGTTGGATATGTGTTGATGATCGTGTATGTATTAATTATTGCAAAGAGTCCTTAGGTAATGTATTACTTTTCGAATTTTAATCTAATTTTTCGTTTCGTCGTGCCTTCAGGCACGGGCAATGACTAGTAGTTTTATATACGCACGCAGGAGAGAGACACAATATACTATATATATGTATGAAACCCCGGAACATGTTGACGCTGTTTCAATTTCGATAGAGTCTTTGATGGTTTAGACTTTCAACAAAGAAGTTCAATGAGCGAGGCTAAGGAAAAGAAAAGTAAAAATTGTACTGAACGTATCAAGTTTGTAGTGGGCAATTCTGAGTCCTCTTGAATTGAGTTACGTGGATATAGACTTCCCATGTTGGAATGAGTTTGGTAATGTACCTTTCAAGGAAACTATGTTGTGATATTAGGTGGCTAATGATATATCCAAAACTAGCTACTCAAGAAAAATTGATCCATCTAGCCAGCAGTCAGGAAGCTTGCAAGAAGTGATGATGGAGTCAAAGGTCAAGTTTTTCTTCTTTTTCACTTAGTTTGAAGCAGAGAGGTTTCCTCATGTTTTGGTCCCTGGGTCATGTTATTTGGTTATGCTTAAATTGTTCTGGAGATGATTTGTTTTGTGTGAAGCTTTGCATCCAATAAAGCAAGAAGTTTTATTTTCTTACCTTGATTCATCCAATAAATCAAGAAGAATCCTATATTTTTATTATCTTTATATGCACAAAAATGTTCAACGCCTGACCCAGAATTGGAAGTTTTCTGCTGCCATATATGTACAAAGTTTCAAACCTACTACTGAATTTGCAAGACTGTTGGTCTGTACATGATCGATAAACATGGGAATTCTCTTTATCGTTTTAACTTTGTTGCTTTCTTTTGTTTTGCAGGATTGTTTTCATCCCTATCTGGTTATTTCATGTTGTTTTTGCACGTATCAGATTCTCTATACCTGCTCCATCAATTCCTAGGGATCGCTATGTATGACACAATATATTAAACTAATTTATGATTTTTATGTGACTTTTTATGTGACACGTATCAATATTTTTATGTGACTTTCTATGATTTTTATGTGACACGTATCATAATTTGTGAACAGCTGCACAGTATCACGTTCCAAGGATTCTGTCTCCCACTAATTATGTCCAAAGGATCGGACTTGCAACATGCATTATTGATGTAAAAACAATTTAACTTTGTAATAAATAATATATAGGATGCAGTTTCCCCATGTTTGTGCCCGAGTTTCATCTGGCCCTATCAGTGAGTTTTTGGTCTGTTGAATTCTAGTGCTTACATTGATGTACTAGTTTCCAGGATAACATGTTTTGCATATACGAGTAACTAAATTTGATTACCCGATAAATGATTTGAACATTTGTATTATAGATGGTAGACCATATTTACTCTTGATGCCTACTAGTAGCTGTTACTACAAATTCACTGCACTGTAATTGCTAATATTTAATGTAGTCTCGAGCAAGTATGACGTATTTTATATAATTTGTACTCTGTAGTCTGTTGATCTTTGTTCATTTATTTCTGTCCAGTTACAACACTTTCTCACCTGATGTCGTAAAGAAAATACCCAAAGTGGGTCTTGTTGAGGAGGTGAAACATTTTTTTTGTATAGTTTCATCTGTTGTTCACTGAATCCCAATTATTTTCCTTTAGGCATAAATTCAGTTAAATCCTTGATCTTTCAAAATGCCATGCAAATCCCTTTTCTCAGATTCGGAGACTACAAGCATCGTTTGGTGAGCAAACAGAGATTAGAAAGTCTAGCCAGGAGGAGTATGAAAAACTTCAAAATGTAAAGTTCTACAACTTTAGTTGATCGTCTTTAATGCTGTGATATGCTGATTTGTAAGCTTCTGGTCTAAATCTGTACTTGTTTGTTAATCAACAGTGCTGCCTATTTCACTGTTAAATGTATGATTGGTCAATGAGTCACTCTGCTCAAACATTTTCTCTACGACTCCCTACAGTTCCCATTTAAAATGCTTAACTGGACAGTAGAAAACAAATAAATTTCAAAATGGGACCATGGTCTTCCATGGAGATTGCTTGAGCATCTTTTTGGGAATTGACCCCCATTATTTATATATTTATATTTTAGAAGTGAAACAAGCATAGATCATCAAGCAATGATTGTGAAGAGCAGTCTCCTTTGTTGTTATTTATTCAAAAGTTCATAATTGTATTGATGTCATCGCTGACGTGGACAAGAAGCCACGGCCAAGAGCTGTGATGCCCTGCCCAAAAGAAAGTTAAAGCAACTTGAAATGGAAACGGGGTGAGTATCCGTATTTAGCCTCGAGGAGAAAGTGCTTGTTATGCAAGTTTTTGGGCCTTAAATTTTTTATGCCTTGTAATGCCCTGGGATTATAACTGATTATGGATGCCGGATCAAAGGCTGTGTAAGGTCTTATCTCGTATCCCGGATATGTTTGAATTAGGTTAGACCACTGTATTAATCCAGATATGTACACTAAATAAATGTTTATCTTCACTGTTGAATTTGACTCGCCTATTTCTATATTTGATAAATCAGTTATATATAATGACAAACTTTTCTAGGAAGTTATTCTCATGTAAAAGTAATTCATCTCTCTGGGTATTTTGGTGTTGATTACGCGGTGATTCTATAGATGATGTAGCAACCCATTTGGAGGCCAGCTGGGTCAGCCAGCTAGGTGGACTTGCGTAACTACACGTATTCAAGTAATTGGGAAAATGAGGGGGAAATTGGGAAGAAAAAAAAAAATAGGAACATTTTATTTTGCATGTTTTTCTCCATCTGTGTGCTTATATTCTTGTGATTTGAGCGTTGATATCTATCATAGCAATGATTTATCAACTTGTATGGTCAAGCAGGAAAAGATCCTCTGTCAGGTTTGCTTTGAAGAGCAGAAAAATACAGTCCGTGTAGGCATCACATCCTTTGCAGGTGAGTGAATCAATCTTTATGCTGCTAACTATTCGTTATGAAGTGTACTATTCAAAACCTGAGAATTCATTTTCCTATTTAATACGAAACAAAAGAATCTTTTTCTTCTTCTTCTGTTTTTTTTTTGGGCTTTGCTGAGTTAAAAGAAACTTTCATTTTGCTCACAAGCATGCATCTATTTTCTGGAGCAAGGAGTGTTCTTACATATTTGAAAACTTAATTTTTTTATATAATTGCACTTGCAGCCTCTTTAAATCACTGTAATAGCTATTTGTTCTATTGAATTCTGTGAAGGCTCGCTTATACTGATCATCAGATTTTGTTGCAGGAGGTGTAAAAGGTGCCCCATCTGCCGCGTCTATATTGAACGACGCTTATGTGTAAATGAAGTGTAGTCTTTCAGTATCAATTCACTTTTCTCAATATTCAAAGATACAAATTTTCTGAATGACACTCACATTTTGTTGCGACTGTAAGCAAAGTTGAATGCAGTTTTCCTCGAGTCATGTCACCACTCGTAAGAATCGTATATAGTCAAGTATTCAAGTGTCTAAGATATTATGCTCGACTATATTTACAATTATTAATATCTTCTCTTGCTTAGAGAGATCAGATGAAAGTTGATCCCAAGGACGAGTTATCAGCGAATATATAAAGTTCCTAAGGATCATTATTGTGTTACCACATCCCCCCATAACCCATTGGAGAATTTTGGGAAGTTTTTGGAGTTCTGCTATTGCCTTCTCTTAACCTCTTGAAATCAACTCACAGTTTTATTTGGAATATAATTGTGCCATTAGTAGTATCATTTTGACCATGCGTTTCTTTCTTATCTTGTTTTCAGATAATTAACACTTAAAACAATGTTTAAATTCAGTAGATAGCCTGGTTATTCATGAAAGTAGATTTGGCAGAATATTATGAACTTTAGTTGGTACAATAATTGGATGACGAAAAAATACAGATATAGTCAGCATGCATTCGCTGATTTGGAATTACAGCTATATTTATCCATGCATGATGGTAAAGTGCTCAAATGGATGCAATACTTGACCTTAGTCTCCAACCCAAGCAGGACTGCCATTTTATTTTTTTCTTATCACCCTAGCCTAGACTATTGGACTTCTCTCTCTTGCTCTCCCTCACATGAATTTTCTTTTTTTGATAGAATCTCTCGTGATAATGAGGCACTATTAAAAACTGACATTGCTGCATTTATAGCAGCTTCTAGATCCACCAGTTCATCATTGTTATCAGCTGCTCTTCTTTCTAACTTAGTTGCTGCACGTTCTTCATGAAGCTTTTGCATCTGGTACTCAAGTTCCTCAATGAAAGGAGCTTTATCCTGAAAGCACAAAACTACCACACCTTAGTGTAGTCCAAGAGAGGAGATGTGCCTTCAACAGGCAATTCAGGAAAAACAACGAAGGATAACAGCAACAGAAAGAAGATACCAAATTATGCATTAAAACTTGAAACTCTTAAATGCAAAGTCTAGATTATGGATAAATCAAGCTAAATTTGAAAAGTAATGGACTCTGCTTGGTATATTACATTTCCAGTAAACTAACGCATGCCAAAAACCACTTATAACATGCCCCAAAAAATATAGTACATAACACCAAGTACATGAAGAAAGTAGAAGAGAAAACTTATTTCCCAAAAGGTTAAATGTCTGCTGAAAACCTAATAATAATCTTTGTTGTAACTAACACAAATGTTTAGTAAATGCTATGATATGCTCTGTTTTGTCATGTAACTTTACATAATTCTGAATTCTGATGAAACTCAATATTTAAATTCCAGCCACTTTAAGGATTATATTCTTCAGACTTCATGTTGTCATCCACTTTAATATCTCTCTCTACTTTTGACAGTCGGGTAATAAAATTGTGATAAAAAATCTTTTAATAAAATTAGTAGAACCAAAAAATAATTTTGTAATAAAATTAGTAAAACTAAAAATAAATTTTTCTTAAGAAGTTATTTTTTTTTATTAAAGATTGATTGAATTTCTTTTGAATACTTTACAATTTTAAATAATATATATTTAATTATTATAAATTTATTTAGTACTTATCCTAATTTAAATATAAAAGAAAAAGATTTTTTTATTAGAAATATTAATATTTTTATATTTGAAAATTATTTAATTGATACAAACTTGATAGCACTTATATGAACAGAAATTCTGAACAAAAAAATTATTAAACTAAAAATTGATGAAATCAAATCAAATTTATACTTTTAATTATATATAGTTGTTATATATAAATTTTATTAATTATTTAAATAAATATATAATAATACTTTAATAATTATCTTCGCAGTCGTGATCAAATAAATTTACACCGGGTTGAATTGTTGAACAAGAAAGTGGAATAATATATTGATATAATTTTACCCTAATGATTTTAACCATAAAAATATTTTCTTTCCTCCGAATCCGAAAGCGAAAGATCGACTGCTTCTCCCTCGCCATTCCGTTACTTTTTATTTAAACTTCTCTCTCCCTTGTCTGTAATCTGCAACACAGCAAGAGCAAAATTAAAGGTACGTTTCTCTTTCTTCCCTTCCGAAAACACCTAATCTTGTAATATCTCTAAATTCACGTCTCTCTATGTATCGTTGTCTAGGTGTTTCAAATCGAAGCTGCCGCTGTAGATTTCCAGAGTATCTACATACACCCTTCCTGCTCCTTCAAAGAATCAATTTTGTTTTTTTTTTAAAACAAAAATTCCACAGTAAGTTAAACTAGCTAGTCCTCGTCTAATTATCTTCATTCTACTAAAGTAAAACTGTTTTTTTTTGTTCTCTGCTGCTTTTCTTGTTCTAAAAATCAATTCTTTTATGCATTTTAATTAGTGTTCCCTTCTTTGCTTGCTTGTCTAGCGTCCACAGAATCATTTTTTAGATTTTTGATTTTCCCCAAAACCTAATCCTACTTATGGTTGGGTTCAGTGATGCTATGTTTATTTCGGCGGAAATTTCCAGCCGCCGGCCGAAACCACCAATCATTAACACCGTTCAGCCAGTATGTCCCCTCAATTTTTCTTCATCATCTAAGACCTTGACCACCTCCCCCTCCTCTCTCATTCTTGAAAGTATCTCGTCTTCAGTTTCCCCAGCCCCAACAAACATAACCATCAACAGAGGAGTAGAGATCAAAATTAGTTCCTCCTGGAACACAAAATTTTCCTATAATTATAATAGGCGACAAGACGACTACTCAACACCACTGGCACTGCCCCCATCCTCCGATCTGATAAGCAATTTACCTGCTTCTATCCACCTTCATATACTCTCCTTCCTGCCTATACGAGCCGCAATCCAAACCACTTGTTTATCCAAGCGATGGCTTCATCTCTGGATTTGGATGCCACAACTTTCTTTCTCCTCCTCCTCCTGCTTCTCCACACCCCCACCCCTATCCGATTTCCAATTATTCCTCAACAAAATCCTTCCTTTCTCCACCTCTTCCGTACCATCACCACCAACCCAAGCCCAATTACTCATTGATTTCATCAATCGGTCCGTTTTCTTCCACACTTGTTGTCAACTTGACAAGTTCTCTGTCGAGTTTGGCCTCGACGACTATGCTGCCATGTCAAACAAGGATATCACCAGGTGGCTTCAGTTCGCTATCAGAGCCAACGTCAAAGATCTGGTCTTTGATTTAAACAACTCAGCAGCAACAGGTAAAAAGGATAACAATGAACTGATAAAAACTACTGCTCATTATGAGTTGCCTCAGCAGGTGTACTATCAAGGTCACACTGTCACAGCACTCAGTTTAAGCTTGTGCTACATCAACCCAAATCATGGGGTAGTGAACTGGAAGTCCCTCAAAGTTTTATCCCTGAAACTTGCTCAGATGAGCGAGGATGCCATCCAACGAATAATTTCAGGGAGTCCTGCACTTGATACTTTGGAACTATCTCAATTCTCCTCTGGGATTCGACGCTTGGAAATCACGAATCATGCGAGTTTACGTAAATTGGTTCTGGGAGAACTTGGGGATCCTTGGAATCCACACGATACAACTCCTTTGGAGATTATTGCTCCAACAATTGTTTCGCTGGAAATTTCAGGTCTTATGTGCCACAGAAAGTATAGGTTGACTGACATACGTAACTTGGTTGATTGTGTTCTGAAAATGGAGTATCTAGATATAAGATCACTCGGATTAAATGCCGCGGAGCAGGGTTTTGACTTGCAACAGCTTCTTCAGAGTGTTACTCATGTCAAGAATCTTACACTTGGCAGGGAGTGCCTTGTGGTATGTTTCTAATCTTCTTTTTGTTTTTCTATTATTTCCTTTGTTGAAGTTGTGGTAGAAAAATTAATATATAGCCAGGAATAACCACATTCTTTATAGTCAATCATAAGACCTAATGCTATGTTTGGATTGCATGAATGAATGTGGGAATGGAATGACTCATTCTTGTAGAATGAAAAAGTTGTGTTTGGTTGTTTTATTAGAATGAAATGAACCATTCTCATTCCTCCCAAATTTGTAAATTTTATTCTTTTGGGGATGGTATGGAATGACTCATTACAGCTGGAATAAAATGAGTCATTTTACTCACAATTCTATTCCCTTATCTATTTTATTTCTTCACTAATTTCATTTCTTCAATTCAAACGTAGCATAAGTGTCAAGTTGTGCTGCGAAATTTATCAAATTAATTTTTGAAATTTTCTTATAGTCGTATTAAGGTAGTGCAATGGGCTTGAGGCTTATGTTATGTGTGTACATCACTTAAGTATTCTCCTTATTTGGCGTTGAGCCATGGAGTCTAGATTTTACACATTTAAGAAGTTAGTCAACTGCCACTCAGCCAGACACAATTTAAGCACTGCGTTGGAATTTGTTATGCCTCGTCCATGTATTTTTTTTTATTTTTTTTTTATTTATGTGACAATTATGCTTTTCTTATCATTAGTTTATATGACTTGATTCTTATAATCATGATCCTAAACTTTGGTTATGTTCCTTTGTAAGAATTAAGGAGGGATATACTATGTAGTCCTTTAAAAATTTCCCATGTTTGGTACTAAAATTGCACTATGGAATATTAGTCATAAGATAATATAATACCTCAAACGGGGTACTATTTAATCCCACCTTCCCTTATAATCTCCCACTTAAATGATACTGTGTGTGCTAATATTCCTAGGACAACATGCCCTTATATTAGCTAATCCCATATGTATTCTCCCTCTAAACAAACTCGTTTATTTTTTAAAACAAAATAATGAATAGGGTTACTAATCCTAGGAGTATAGCCCATGTGGTTGTAATGCCTGAAAAATTAGTCCACATAAACAGACAACATAGCTATTGATTATAATCATGTAATATTACCAATTTTCATTTCATTATTTGCTTGTAAGAAGCATTTTTATTTCACTTGATATGTGCTTAGACTGTGTCTATTAAGTACGCTCACTTCTTGTAGGTTGATGTATTTGTGTTAAATACGTATTATTAAGACTACGAATACTTCTGGATATATATTCGATAACTTTCAGACACTTCAACTTTATTATTTTTAATCTTTTTTATTTAGGATAGTTTTGGATACTCTAGGGATATTTTCTAATACGTCAGATGCTATGCTATAGCTTGTCTAGTGATAGGAGTAGTTTGACTCGTCTTGTTTTTATTTTACAGACTGCTATATTTTCTTATGACTTGGTGATGATTACGGTCTTTTTGATGTTATGTTTGGCGCCTATCTTTTAGCTATGTAATGATAAATGTGATATTGGTTAAGTCTTAGAACATGTATAAATACACTACATTCAATTTCTACTTCAATCACTACATCTATCTATACGATTAAAAAGTGGTGCATGACCCGAATTTCAATATCATACCCCACTTTTTAATGGTGTAGATGGGATGTAGTAGTTGGAGTAGTAATTGAATGTAGTGTGTGTAGAGTTGTCCTAAGTCTTAGGACTAAGAAACTAGAATTAGGAGAAAATGATGATATTTGATGCAAATGTTGAGTTCCTTCTTACCTAGTAGTTAAATTATAATAGGTGCTAGTTTTTTAAATGAAGTTAATATTTGAAGTTAACTACTTTTTTATGATTATGTAATATAATTTATTTGTTATATGCATATTTATCTATAGAAATATAAAAAATCAATGTATCCCGGTGTAACACTCCTACTTCCTTAAAAAATGCCGTATCACATTTCGTGTCGTCTCTGTATCACCTATCCGTAGTTAACTAGTATCTGTTATTTTTTTACAATTATATCTTCTCGCGGATTTTTTGATTGGTCCAAAAAGTGTAATACAATAATAGTAAGCATTTGTCTTGGTGAGAAATCTAATTTAGTATGTAATCCCTAAATAATTATAACAGTAAATTTTAGAATTGTCATTTAGTTGACAATAAGTTATTTTAGAATTGACTATTTGTTCATGTGTTTAAGTAAATTAATTTTCATGTCATGACTTCAAAATTCAAATAACTCTTTTTGTGCTTCTAACAGGTACTTACTGGGATGTGCTATTTTTATACGTTGCTGCCTCCAATTTGCAATCACACATGTTTAGTACTGGAAATTCATCACGTAGAACGTGCATTACTCGGGATTGAACAAATTCTAAAAAAGTCACCTTTTATAGAGACATTGATAATACACATGAGACGTACTGGCTCCCCCTTAAAGGTGCATCACTTTTTCCAATATTACTACTAACTAATACGTATTAATTTGTTACAGATGATGATCATCTCACCTTTTTGTAGGCATCTTATATTTACCGACATTACTGGGCCTCTTGGCAACGTCCGCTGCCACATCTGAAGACTATTTACATATATGGCTTCTACGATAAATTTTCGATGCCATTCGTAAGAGTGTTACTCCAGGATGCCAAGGTGTTAGAGAAGATGATTATTCAAGTGGAAAAGGGCTTTGAGGAAGATTTCTATTCTAATAAGATAAACTCCCTGAGGAGGTTTCCAAAAGCATCTCCTAAAGCTTCTATTTATCTCGCCAAGCCCAATCAATCTGCAACCAAAGTCGTTTAAATTAATACCCAAGCAAAACATGAAAAACATACGTTAAGAAACCCATAGAAATTCATAAGCATTCTTTTATGTACTACCAAGTGCTCTATATTTTAGTTTTTTTGGCACCATTAATTTCATTATATTGTTGGACGAAAGAGATTTTAATTTACAATTTTTATTATCTATATTATTAAGAGATAGTAAAATAATTGAACACTTTTGCTGTATTCACCTTAGAAGTTTAATTATACTATATTTTTTAAACTTAAAAATTTTAAGTTCATGGTTATTATAATAATTAAAATATTCTCATTTATAGCAAAAAAAAATTATCATAATTCAAGATTTCTTAATTTAATCTATACTGTACATTTCAAGATAAATCTTAATCCATACCACGTATTTCATCCTTTAAGATCTCTTTAATCTATATCATTCATTTCAAGATTATTTTTAATCTATACCATTCATTTCATATCTTAATAAAATAACTAATAAAAATTGTAAATTAAAATTTATAAAACCAAGTTTATACCTATATATATATATATATATATATATATATATATATATATATATATACATACACACACACACCAAGGCTATGTTTGTTTATAAAAATATACTTATGATTGGATTATTTGTATTAATTTAAAATTATTTTGGACTATTTTATCCCATAATAAAGAATTTTAATCCCTTCACGTTGGACTATTTAGTCCCATAAAGTTATTTAATAGTTTCAAATGAGGGAGATTGTTAATGCTAAATTCAACATAATAGCCTTAAGAATAATAAAAAATATTCCTTAAGACTATTTAAAGGACTAATAATCTTATATCATGAAATAAAATAATCTGAAATAGTGTTAAATTAATATAAATAGTCTAATTCTAAGTATAATTTTTACAATCAAATATAGCCCAAATGCATTCAGGAATTTTGTTCATTTCATCACCTTATAGCCCAAATGCATTCAGGAATTTTGTTCATTTCATCACCTTATTTAACCAATAACTCATTGCACCATGTGTTTAGACATTTGAATCAATTATACCATTGAAAGTTGAAACTAAGACAAAACTTGGGATTCATTGTACGTAACTTCAAAAATGTTCCGTTGCTCTTATTATTACTCTTCGTTTTAATACTCCGTTTCCTTCAAAGAAGGAAGTTCTGCTCTCTCTCTCTCTCTCTTTTAATAGAGTAATTTTTTTTATAATTTGTGTTAAGACTCCGTTGCTCCTTCGTTTTAATACTCCGTTGATCCTAGTATTTAATTGTTTTAAATTTAAATAGTATTTATAGTAAAAAAAAAATGTGTATGTGCATACAACAGTATTATTTTCAATATTAAACTTTAAATATTAAACTTTTTTAGAAAGTATTAATAAAATAAATTAAGTTTAAATTTGTCCTAAACAAATCTTAATATATGAAAACTTAAAAAATCATTTTCGTTAAGAGAATATTATATAGGTTTTTTTTATTACATAAGTTCTGTCGTCAAATCAAAATTTTAAAAGTATATCGAAATTTGGGTTAGACATAATTGCATACACAATCATGTACTTATTTAATGAATGTTGACCTTCACATTTTAATGTTCAAAAGGACAAACCCAATATTATCACGAGTCTGCTTAATGTGTGTCTTAAAGGCACACATTAAGCGTGAAAAATAAGAGATGAGACTCGTTAAAAAATATTTTTTTATATAGTTATACTGAATTCAATACATAGGGTCCACTAGTATATTATTTTTTTATACATTGAATTTAGTGCGCCTACATAAATAAATAATATTATACATTATTTTTCGCGCTTAGTGTGTGTCTTAAGGGCACATATTAAGAAAATCCTATTACCATACATAAACTAAACCCATTTTCTAGTAATTCGCACTTTGATTGCTGTAGTTTGAATTTCCCTAACAAACTCAAATAGTAAAGAATATGATTCAGTCGAGTAGTAATAATTTTGTTATTTTATAGTGTGTTTTTTGAGATTTACCCGTTGGATTGTTACTGTCGCTCCATTTTTGTCTGGGACATTTGTCAAAATTCAAATATTTGACTTTAAATTGTTGTCTACTTGGTCAACTTCTGATCGCTTTATTCAATATTGTGTTTAGTACAATAGCAAATACGTGTTCTTTATCCTTGCAAATATAATTATTCGATAGAGTTTTTATTGTTTTATCCTTATCGCAAACACGCGTAAAAATCAATCACGAGGAGCGTGTGTTTAAGATTTATGACTCTTGTCATAACCTGCCATTGACTTGTCAAAATGTTGTACTCTACAATTTTGACTTTTGTTAAGTGAAAATCGTAAAGTTGATCATCAGATAAAAGAGTAATTTCGGCTATACTATTCTTACTCTACAAATACAGTGACTTTGTAATTCTTGTTTTACGAACTAATGTTTAGTCTGTGATCTTGGAATAACTTCAGTTAACTCTGCGATCTTATAGTGACTTTGTCTTGTGTTCTACAAAAAATATTTTTAGCCTTGGACAACTAAGTTACATTCCTATACTCTATAATTTTGATTAATCTAACAAATTTGATTCCTAACTATGCCATTTTACATAAAATATTTCGTAAGGACTTTACAAAACATACTTGTTTTTATAAATGTATATTAATCATTATCATCATCAAATTAAATAAAAGGACCATATATTACAGGTACTAACAAATTTGATTTAAGGAAAAATTAAAAATTACTAATGTGGTAGAAACTATTTATACGTGAATTTAGGTGACATAATGCAGATATTTTTAACTTTTTAACTTAATATTTAATCATTGTCTCCTCATTTTTTGCAATGAAACAATCACATACATGTACTTGTCTTATTTATAAAATATGTAAACCATGACTAAATGTGATTATAACTAGATATACTTATAAAATTCAAAAAACGAATAAACATTGATGTTTTATTAATGAGTAAATTTTCTCACCATCGTTGATAATTGAAATTTTTAATAATCACTGAGTAATTGTGTCAATTAAAGGAGCTACACACCAAGTTGACTCAAGGATTAATTGAGTTACCTCGACAACATTCGAGTGAACCCAATAAATAATTAAGCATAACATTAATTATTGAATGGGAAGCTCGACAGACATTATTCATCAATTGTACTACCTCAATGAATTTTTAATTAATTAAGAATTGTCTTACTTCAAGATCGTCGGTCACTCTCTTTAATATAGACGTTGATTTTCACACAAGTACATTGACACGTAAAGCACACGTGATTCGTGTGATAAAAAAATATAATTATAAATAATGAAAACTACACAACTACACATAAAAATATACATTATTACTTTAACGTGCACAAATAGGATGGGAAATTCTGAAGAACAAATTTTTGAATCAAATGAACCAAAATATAGTACTCCAATTTGAATTTATACGTGTAAAACACCAGTAACTTAACTAATTTGATATTTACATACTATTATACATTTGTTTTTTTGGACATAATCCTTTTGTTAAAATAAAATATCAATTTTCATCAATACCAAACATTGACTAACTAGTTTATGTACTTTTTTTTAAGTTATTGATATTACTAGAACAAAAATAGTACTATTAAAATGATAAATATTGCTACAATAATTATAAAAGTTGACAGCATAATTTTTGGATTGAGGGCTATTTTTGCTCCATTAATCTCAAAAGAAAAGGTTTCGTGGATCGGATTGGAAATACAGAATTACCCTTTGGATTTGTATATTTGTAACCAAAGAAACACCTTTCTCAATCGTTAACCTTATATCAAACACAAGGGTATACCTGTAAACCTGGGCCACCCGACACTTCGTGGACACTTTTAGTTGCAACATTTTCGACCCAAAAACAGACACGTTCATTCTCCAAAACGCCCCATTTCCCCCTTTTTCATCTCATCATAAAACCACCCCCATTTCTCGAGAAAGCTCAAAAACTAACAGGCGGGAATTTGTTGGATATATATAGACACACATAAATGCATAATATGGTTACTTCTCGACACACTCCTCCTATATCAACACCCGAAAGCAATTGAAGATTCTCTCACTGTTTTCTTTCTCTTTTGATCCAGTTTCGTTGCCAACAAGAAAAAGGTGTAAGCAAGAAGAAGAGCTGGTAAAGTAGTATCCATGGATGATGATGTGTTGAAGCGCGTATTCGAAGAAGGTGGTCGAGATTACTACCAGCAACAACCCTCCACTTCTTCCTCATCGTCTATCCTCCAATCCCTCCCTCTTCATGTGGTATGCAAAACCCTTTTACTTTTTCTCTTTTTCACCCGTTCTACCCGCTAATTCTCTTGGATGCATCGAATTTTTGATACAATATTGAGATTCTATGATGTTCAGCATACTTGGATGTGAATATGAGATATTAGCCTCTATAATTGTACTATTGGGTGCAGATTTATGTTCTTATTTGTGGGTTTGACCTTTAAATCACCTTTTATTTGTTGTGGGTTATTCCGTGCTTTACGGTGTCTTTGGTTCTGTTTGCTTATATTGCATGCTGCTTATGGAATGGTAATAATACTGTGCAATTGAGTTTTGATCATATATAATATTTTCTTTTACTGCCCTAACTGTGTTGGGGCTTGAAATTCTGCAGTCCTTTGATCATGGCTATTACTTGTTGGTAAAATCTATTCAAGAACTTAGATCGAAGAAGGAGGGTCTCGTGACTGTTGGCATTGGTGGCCCGAGTGGGTCAGGTAAAACGAGGTATATTTGCTACCTGTAGTTGCATTTTTCTTATCATCATGTTGCTGATTTATTTGGCACTTTCTGTCGCCCCTCTTTAGTCTTTACTGTTGAACTCATCAAACATATAATTTATTGCTCCTTGAAGCTTAACAGAGAAGGTGGCATCAGTTATTTGTTGTACAGTCATTTCGATGGAGCATTATCGCATTGGAGTTGATGATGGAAATGATTTAAATCCAGTTGACTTTGATCTTCTTGTACAAAATCTTGAGGTATGCACCTCTTTCCCATGTTTACATCTTGGAGAAGAACATATATTTATAAGTTTGGATCAATTTTTTTGTCAAACCTTTGTTCCATCACTATAAAAAGGGGCAATTACTCCGGCTCTCATGTTGATTTAGGATTTGATAAATGGTCAAGATACATTGATCCCAGTGTTTGATTTTCAAGAAAAAAGACGAATTGGTTCTAAAGCCATAAAGAATACTTCAGCTGGGGTGGTGAGTATGCATAAAACCCTCATTCACTTGATTATAAATTAAACGCACTGGGATTTTAAAATTTTATCATCTTTAGGTAATAGTTGATGGAACATATGCTCTGCATGCGAGATTGCGTTCTTTGCTTGATATACGAGTTGCGGTGGTAAAGCTTTATTCTTTTATTGCTTTTGAATTTTTCTCAAAATTCTTTATAATAGAGTTAATTGCCTTTTTTTATTTCCTTTTAAAAATACGTCTATATAACTGATGAAAACACACTATGTATTTTGGGGATCAGGTTGGTGGTGTACACTTTAGTCTTCTTTCCAAAGTTCAGTATGATATTGGGGAATCTTGTTCGTTGGATTATCTTATTGACAGCATCTTCCCATTGTTTAGAAAACACATTGAGCCAGATCTTCATCATGCACAGGTATGCTGCTTTCAATGAACTGGCCTCATATCTAATCTGCTGATTGTTATGGTTCTATAATTTTTTTCTTTCTGCAGATCAGAATTAATAACAGTTTTGTTTCTTCATTTCGAGAGCCAATCTACAAGCTGAAGTGCAAAAGCGAGGTCTGTAAGTATTGTCTATAGTTCATTTTAACAATTGTAAGTTGTAAATGCCGGTAATTTCTTGTATATTAAATTCATGCAAATGCTTTTGACTTGAAGATTTTAACCAGGTGTAATATGGAAGTTCTGGTGAAACATAGGGAATTCTTTTGGGTTTCACCGCATGGTTTCAAAAGTTTCAGAACTTAAATCCTCTCGAAGAACTAATTTCAAGATTGACTTATTGCATGATTGCATCTGATAATTTTATACACCATCGCAACAACTTGGACCCATGGAAGTTTATTTCTGGAATTTGGTTATTGTTTGATATTTGACTAGTTATTTTTAACGAAAATTACTACTATAATTTACTGGATTTCCGCATGACCAAAATAATAAAACTAAAAGACTAGAACTCCCCTGAAAAAGTTAATTTCAGAATTCAAATGCCCTTTGATTAGTACTTAGTGGTACGCTTAACTGACTTAAGTCACCATGGAGTGAGATTGATCAAAAGTAGTTATTGTAGAGGTAATACCTGTCATTAAACAAAATTTACATTATGGCTTCTGCTTTGTAGATCATTTTTAGTTAGAACTTGGAGCCCTTGGATGTAAGCAGTAAGATTGAATCAATACAAACAAACTGGTCAATTCTATTACTTTAGTGCAGCGCAGAATATGAACAGATTGCTAAGGCAAATGAAGAGAAGTAGAGCTAAAAATGCCAGTAAAAAACTCTTAACAAGTGTGTAAATATGATGGCTTACTGACAATGACCTGTATAAGGCATATGCTGCATGTCTTCCCTCATCCTTTCATGATGTATCACCATGTAAATATAGCATGATGGATTGGAAAAGCTGGCTGTAGATTTTTTTGATAATTTACTTTTGTTACCAAGTCTTGTTATGTGTTATTTGGTTTTCTGATATTAGGTAAGTCTAAAATGTCTTATAGAGATTTCTTCCTCTTCTCCTCCCCTCGCTTTGTGTGAGTGCACACTCTGTGGATCATAATTGGTGAATTTTGTTGTGCATCCTTCTTGACCTAAAGTTTTGAACTTTTATTGCAGTCCGAAAGTGGACTTTCAGCCTATGCATTTCATGGAAAGAAACCACAACCGGAAAAGTGAGTTGCATTGTGACTGTTATTCATTGTCTGGGATTTCCTTCCTTTAATTTTCATGAGAAATGATCCGGGATTTTTTAAATCGTAATTATTTCCTTTCATCTTTTCGCTTCTTTAAGCATTTGTCATAGCTAAGGTGTGCCCTAAACCTTCTTTCAGCTTTATTGAGATGTACCTGAGGCCTCCATCTGCAAGTGAGGAAGCACATATAAATGATTGGATTAAAGTACGACAATCTGGTATCAAATACTATCTATCACTAGGTGATCAAAGGATCGTTGACAAAAATTACATTATCAGGCCAAAAGCTGAATTTGAGGTTGGGTTTCTTGATGTTACTCGATAGTAATTAATGCTATTTTATCAAATTAAGTATTAATATATTACCTCCATTCATATATTTCCACTTACCAATTTACTAATTTAAGTTAATCTCGTTTGTTTCGCATGTCAGCATCTTATACTATAAATCTTAGATGCACTGCACGCACAGTTTGTAATGGAGATGGGTTTGCTTTGGGTTTGACATAATTTTATGCAATCATGGCTTGTGAATACACATCCAGTATCTGAATAAAAGAGCCTCTCATAATTTGGACATGTCTATCTCTTGAAATTTATTTACCAAGCCAGACAAAAAATTCAGATCATTGTGTTCCGTATATTCTTGTATGTATGGACATTGGATAGTTTTTCTGAACCTATATTTTGGTCTCTTTCTACTTTAACAGGTTGGACGGATGACTCTTGGTGGATTGCTGGCTTTGGGATACACTGTTGTAGTGAGTTATAAAAGGTCTTCTACATCAGTCAGTGACGGCAACCTTTCAATGTCACTGGAAAGTATTGATACTCTTGGCGAGACATACATGGTGCTTAGGGGTACAAACAGAAAAGTATGAACTTATTCTTACTGCTTCAGTTAATCTTCTTTTTTTTTAATAATTATTTTGTAGTTTCATCTGAGGATTCTTGTATTGAGAAAGTTTCGTGCTACTGGATTGATAAGGTTCAGTTGATGTTCTCAAGAACATGCTTCAGTGGGACACTTGTGCTATTATAACTAGAGAAACCTTATCTCCATATATAGTTCATTTCATTGGCTCCAACTGCATTGGATTGCTACCTGGGTGCTTTTTTGTTTTTCGGTACCTTTTGAAGGCACATATGTTGCCACTAATCACTAAGAGAAAATAAATTATATAAATAATCACCCTGCTTATGAGTTATGATTAGTTCAATTTTTCATTGAAAAACATAATGATTACACCACAGTGACCACACATTAGAAGTTGACCTTAATAAGTGGGCATAGGCTACCAGTTCACCACTTATGGTAAACTTTCTTACCTTAAGTGTTTGCCTTGGTATGGGCAGGCCCACGGCTCCATGAGGCTCCAAGAGCTTGGTGTCACGATTATGATCTTGTCATGGCTCCTTTAGGACTTCTCTAGTATTTGTCTTGGTAACTGGAGCTAAGGCCTAAGGTTCTCCCCGAAGTGCAATCTCCATGTGCAGACCATGCCAAGAGCTTCCTATGTAAGAGATAGTGCCCTGTGGTCTGAAGTGTGATCACAATTATTACAAATTGTCTGAAAAATATTACTAATTAAAATTTGATCTTTTCAAAATTTAAATGATTCACATCAATTTTAAATTTTAAGATTTTGACAACTCAGACTTCTACAAGTCCAAGTAGGATTCCTTTTTTGAATGAGGGGAATGTATTTTACATGTTAAGAAAGTAATGAAAATATTGTAATTAATAAACTGATGTTTTATCTTGGTTATGTTTGTTCTTTTGTAGACAGTTGGAGCTGAGGCATCAAGGATGGGTATCAATGGACCATGGATTACAAAATCTTATCTTGAAATGATCCTCGAGAGAAAAGGTTAATACTTGGACATTGTTTCATGGTTCTTCTAGCTTGCTTTGTTCCCGTATTTCTAGTGTTTCTGATAATGAAGTGGAAGAGAGGGTACTAAAACTAGTTAAAAGATTTTGAATTCTGGAGATGGATGGGGGAGGGTCCACCATGGTAATAACCTATTGCTTGAAAGCAAAAAATGGTTAGGTTTGTGATGGAGCCCGTGACTTAATTGCTGGTTTTATTGGGTTGATTACTTAACACTGGTTTTGGAAAGGGTGATCCTTCAGTTATGCCTGAAAACCTACTTGTTGAAGGTCCCATCAATTGAATGAGCTTATCAAGTCTATTTTTTAATCTTGCTCTGCCATCATTGATGCAAGTTTGAGGTTCTTTATTGATACTACTAATGTTGTCTCTTTCTAACTTATTAATCCTACTTGCAGGTGTACCACGCCTTAATACACCTCCACCTTTGTCTAGTAGGTCTTTGGCCAGTAATCAAGAGAGCTTGGTTGCTGCACCAAAGCCCCTTCGCATCACTCCAAACCTTGTTAATCGGCTTGAGGATTTATCTCAACCATGGACTCGATCCCCTACCAAGTCCAAAATGGAACCCGTATTAGCCACGTGGCAGTTCATCTCATCGGATCATTCAGTTGCTGGTGGAACTGCAATTGGTATGTGCTTTCCACCATTGAAAATTGTATTATTTCCCTATTGGCATTCTTGTAAAGTAACCTGTACCCTCATGTTTATACTTTATAAGCCCAAATTCCTCTCATGAAACAACCACAGATCCTCCTCCTTTCAGGGATACCCTGCAGCTTGCTCCAATGCAGGATTCATATGACTTGGATAGAGGATTGCTTCTCTCTGTTCAAGCGATACAGGTACATATATGAGGTTTTTGACATGAATTTTCTTTAATATTTCAACGGGGGACCTTTAGTTCTAAGAGAGTCTATTACCTTTTGTACGTTTCAAACAATAATGGACTACTTTGTTTCTGTTTCAGGCTCTATTAGAGAATAAGGGTCACCCGGTTATAGTTGGTATTGGTAATATTATATTCCTCTCAGTTTCTCTTTCTTGTTTTTTGATATGTACTTGTTACCATTAATGTAGCTATCTGAAACAAGTCTTGTTTGCTATTTCAACAAGCAAGTGTCATGAGTAAGTAGAGTTCTGAGACTAAGAAAAAGTTTGAGTTGCAATATTGTTGTAACAAACAGTATCCATAAACACATGTTTTATGGGTACATGAAATCAATTTGAATGCTCATATTTCATTAAGGTTCGTCTTGACAATTATAGGTTCCAGTGAAGCAATAATTAATATATGTAAGCTGGTTGTATTGGGATTGAGCTTTATCTGAGCTACCAAGTTATTTACACTACAAAAGATATATAATTGGAAAAGAGATACTATTTTCAAACTGTGAGTTTGACCAGCTTCAAGCTGTGGGCCAATGATCCAGTAAATTTTATGAACTTCTATCGACATTATTCAGAGCATTCTGCTAAAATGCATTCTGCATCTGATGATGAAAACCTAGAAATGAGCTGACTGTAATGATAATCGAACTAGAATTGTTAAGAGGAATTCGAATTCCCAGATGGCTATGAAGAGTTAGTTTTTGAGATGTTATTAATGGAAAAGTAGGTTTATGTTCTAATTGAATGAAATGAAGATAAAGATGAAAGTAATATTGAATTCTTCTTGCACACTAGAAGTATAATGCATTTTGGAAAAATAAATCTGACAATCTCCAAAAATGCACAATGATTATAGTGCACTACGTGATCTCAGTATCAAAGAAACATGGTCAAAAGAAGCATCAAATAAATGTTCAAGTGTTAATTCTATCAGCTACTTCACTTTGAGATAAATTATTATGTGAGGCCAAACATCCTAACCTTCCAACCATATTGATTTATGAACCTTTAACAGTTATTATGCGTACCATTCCAACCATATTGATTCATCCATTGTTGGTACATATGAACCTCTTTCAGTTAGGTATTTTAAGTTGAGTTATTATGATACTAAAGCAGTCCTTGTGCCCGTTTCGTAACTTAGCTATCAATAATGAAGTAATTATCGGCCCTTATTATAATATTATCTATATTGACATCTAAGCAATGAAAGTAGAATTTACTTCTTGGTTTGTCCAAACAACTTCATTGTTCTTGTTTGTTCTCTCATGTAAGCTTGTGGAATTGTAAAGTATCTTTCCCAATATCTATACTGCGAATCTGATTACATTTTCTCTTTATTTTTGTTTATCTAGCATTTAAGATGGGTTGGGCTCTGATTTGAGGCATTTCCTTATGCATATGTCCATGATTGTGTTTTTTGTAGGAGGTCCAAGTGGGTCTGGAAAAACTAGTTTGGCTCGTAAGATGGCAAACATTGTTGGTTGTGAAGTGGTTTCACTTGAAAGCTATTACAGATCTGAACAAGTAAAGGACTTTAAATATGACGACTTTAGCTCACTTGATCTTACCTTGCTGTCAAAGGTATGGCAGTGTATTTCTATATTTCTTAATCCTACTATTGTATAATTTTACTTGGTTCCTAAATTTTGATGAGCTAGCTTCAGGAGCAGTGGACCATATTCTCTCTCAGAAATCAGATGTCACTATTATATATGTTAACAAATTGCTAGAGAGACCACTTTTTATTAACAATCTTTCTCCATGTCCCTTTCACAGAATGTTGATGACATAAGAAACTTTCGAAGAACAAAAGTTCCCGTCTTTGATTTGGAGACTGGTGCTCGCAGTGGCTTCAAAGAGCTTGAAGTTTCTGAAGATTGTGGAGTGGTACACTGACTGTTTATGTACTTAGTTACTTACCCTAACTGCGTATTGACAATGATAAACAGTAGAAAGAATTTTTCCTTGCTACTCTTTTAAATGAATTTATTACTTAAAATATTGAAGCCCACAGGGTGCATTATTCTCTAATTTTAACTTGTTATGCATGAATATCTTAAGCCATTGCTGATTCTCATCAGCTGTTTGGTTCTCTTGTGCTTTGAAAAGAAATTTATGAAATTCTTTGCAGGCATGAAAACGTAGAGTAGTTTACGTCTTTACCACTATATGATTAATAGATCATCTGATATTGTTATCTAGGTTTTGAAAACAATTTTCTTTTGGCTTGTACATGCATTTCTTCCACTTTTAAATCTGGTTTTCTAGCAGTTATTTGGATTCTGAAGATATTGTATTGCTCACCTTGACCAGGTCATATTTGAAGGTGTTTATGCTTTGCACCCTGATATCAGAAAATCGCTGGACTTATGGATTGCTGTTGTAAGAATGAATTTTAAGATAATTGACGAGGCTTTATGAGGCTTTATGATGTATTTATGTTAATTAACATGTTTCTTTTTGGAGATTCGTGTCACATGATGAGAACTATGTATGCTTTTCTGAAACAGGTTGGAGGCGTTCATTCGCATCTGATTTCTCGAGTTCAAAGAGACAAAAGTAGGGTTGGAAGCTTTATGTCGCAAAATGAAATCATGACGACAGTGTTTCCCATGTTCCAGCAGCACATTGAACCACATCTTGTTCATGCACATGTTAGTTGATTCAGAGCCCGTCTGAGAATTATTATTACTGGGCGTTTTCTGTTCTAAACGTCTGTGATTTTTTATGATTTAAGACTGGAAATTGTGACCAGTGTACAACCTTACATAGTGGTGCTTAATTTCTTGAAACATGTTAAAGCATGTGTATGCATGCTTATGTGTTCGTTGTTTCAAAGTATTTATAGAATATATTCAGCTAGACTGTTGTATTATATCAGTCATCGTGCACTTTGTACTGTTGCTACTTAAAGAGGTAACATCAATGCTAAAAAAATTATTTCTTACTGCAGCTCAAAATAAGGAATGATTTTGATCCTGTGCTCTCTCCGGAAAGCTCATTGTTTGTGTTGAAAAGTAACAAGCAAGTAAGTCAACTTATTTATCTATTTATCCAAAATTTTGCATCAAGTGATCTTCCTTTGACACCCTTTTAAAAATAATAGGTGGCTTATCAAGATATATTAAAGATTCTGGACCCTACAAAGATATGCAGTTCCGTCCAAAATTTCATTGATATATATTTGAGGCTTTCTGGAATACCTTCTAATGGCCAGTTAGCTGAGAGTGATTGCATACGAGTCAGAATATGCGAGGGCAGATTTGCTTTGCTGATACGCGAGGTTTTAATATAGTGTTATATGGAATTATGTTTCTTTATTAGCCTATATGTTGCCTTTCTTTATTCTTGTAAGTTATTGTATATGTTAAATCCTTATTGGGTGAAAAATGTTTCTGTTAGCCTATAAGAGAAGGGAATTTTATCATTCAACCAAAAGTGGATTTTGATATCAGTACCTGTACAGTTGCTGGCCTTCTTAATCTTGGGTATGCTGCACTTTTATACTTACGAAGGCTAATTTTATTGGTCATTTCTGCTTTATCATTCTTTTTTTGTTTGTTTCCTGCTTATTGAGGCTGAAATAATTAGTTATAGTCGTTCTCTATTTGCATGAAACAATTTTCTTATAGAGCATTACAAATTCTATAAACAAGTTGAACATCTTTCTGGAAAGGAAAATTTTAGACTTGCCCACTTTTCTTACCCGCATATAAGACAAATGAGTGTGGCCCACTCATTTGGGTTAAAGATGAAATGAGGTGGGGCCATACTCACTTGTCTTATATGCGGATAAGAAAATTGGGTAAGAAAAGTGGGCAAGTGTAGAAACCCTCTTCTGGAAAAATGTTTTTTTAGGGGTCCTAAAATTAAGGTTTTTTTTTTGGTTTGGTTAAAAGAAGAAAAAAGCATTCAAGAAGCTATATAAAGGCTACTGATATTTTTTTATTGTACAATATGCACATTGGGCACCTATTGATAGGTTTGGAACTCCCATGAATAAGGGCACAATATCTCACTTGCCACAAAATCAAAAACATAAAGAGCTTAGTTGTGATATCTACAGTAAGGAAGAAGCATGTGTTTTCCTTTTGTTGTTGCTTGCCAATTTACCACTTTAGGTTGACTGCTACTTTTGATCCTTTTGTCATTTCAGGTATCAAGCTGTAGCATACATTGAAGCATCAGCATATATCTATCAAGACGGAAAGGTTATAATTTTTTCCCCGGAAGCTGTCCCATTCAACCAAGTTTTAACATTGTAGCTCTCTTTTTTCACGAGTTTTAGTCAATGCATTTGAAGTCTAAATAAAGTGTGAATCAAACTTCCGGAGGAGGATGGAGACACTACCTAAATGAGGATATACATTTTATTTCATATACACAATTATCCTTAAATTGTTAAGAGTTTATTTGCAAGTAATGGTAAGGATCTCAAATTTTGGGTCCTAAATGGGGTCTCAAATGATATGTCATTATTAAATTGGTTGACTACATCACTTTTAATTGGCCGTCCAGTAATTAAAACCATTGTTTTCTTAGTTATTCTATGAATTTTTATTTCATACCTGGATATGACATTTATCTTCAGAAATTTTTTAGACTCTAAAGTAGCATTTCAACCTTTTTGACTTTGAATTGCTTCTTATTGGAAGACCATTTTCCTTGTAGATTCTTATTGAGGTTGATCACCTACATGATGCCCCGAGTTCTTACCTGCAGATCAAAGGGGTTGATAAAGAGATTGTGGTAGCTGCTGGCTCGAAACTTAAGCTGGATGGTTCATACACCACAAAGGTTGTGCCTCTGTACTTGCACACATTTTACTAGTGTGTATACTTGCATCACACCTGGTATTTTTTAAATAAAAAAATTGGGTAATTGTATCTAAATGAAGCTTGAATTGCTAAATCACACTCTTAACATGTCTTTCTCAGAGTTACCTTGAAATAATTGTGGAGAGGTTACCAGCTCTAGAAAGGAGTGCAAGTGGGGTCCATGCTCAGCAAGCTGCAAGGTTGCAAGAACTAGTGGAATTCATACAATCTCAGGTGCCTTTTCACTATTTTAAAGTAACATACATGCACACAAAAAATTATCAAAACAACCAACCAATTACTCAGATATGTGACCCCCAGCAACCAAGTTGTAATAACCACTACAGTATGTTTATATCCATTTGCATAAGGAGCATGATTTGTATTTTGCCTCCTTTTCTTGATATTCCAGTGTAATATTGTGATGGACAAACAGGGTAGCAGTACATCTTCAGAGTCTTCACCAAGTAGGGAAGTTTCTCCATTAGAAGGCATAATTGATGACATGCAGACAAGGATCAGAAGACTTGAGCGTTGGCATACAATTAATACAGTAAATGCCAAAACTTGTTGATTACATTTATTCCATTTTTGATCGGATTGTTCTTTATGTAAACTTTCAGTTCCCTTTCTTTGAAAGATCAAAATGTGTCCTTTTAGATAAGGCGTGCTTGCCTGCCTCTTTTTTTAGTAAGTGATTCATTACCGAAGCGAAGAAATCCTAATCAATTAAATGTCCTCCCTGCAGGTGCTTTGGACATTTTTGATGTCTGCTTTTGTTGGTTATTCTCTTTATCAGAGGAAGCATCAATAATTTGCGTGTTATGATCAATTAACTGAAGAAAATTGTTTTCAGCAACGGTTGCAAGTTTTTCTTCTCTTCACCACCCCATATTTTGACCCCACAAGGATCTCTTAAACTGCCTCGGCAGGTTGTTCAATTAACTGTCCCTAAAACCAAAGAGTTCATTTGCTCCAGAGTCTGCGAATACTTTTATGTTTCATGCTCATAATCGTATGGCTAGAATACGATCATGTATGGAGAACGAAGGAAGAGCAATCAAACAATTAATTTGTACTACTGCCGCGAGAACGTTTAATTTCAGATGAAAATTTCATGGAATGCTTGATGGATATTATTATTAATCATTTAATTTTCCTCCATTATGGGACCGCCCTGAGCTTTGAAGTACGAAACTTGACGAGTATCAAGTCCTACGTTTTAAATCATTCTTGCAACCTTGGCCTTGGACTTTAATGCTACGTTTGGCAGGAATAAATATGGGAATAAAATGATTCGTTTTCATGAAATGAAAAACATTGTTTTCGGTTGTTCCATTTGAATGAAATAAACTATTTTTATTCTTGTCAAATTTGTGAATTTTATTCTTACTCCTATGGTATAGAATAATTCATTTCAATTAAGAGTGAAATGAATCATTCCCCTTTGTATTTTATTCCCTTTTCTATTTTATTCTTTCACCGATTATATACCTCTAATACAAACATAGCATAAGGGTTACGTAGCATAAGGGTTACAAAGGTCACCTTTCAGTAGAGGTCTTACTAATCAGTGGGATTACTATGCAAATTTAATATTTTCACTACCTTTATTATTAGTTTAGCTACTTGGACTATTTTACGACTTCTTGTGATTATTTCTGAAGCAGGTTCATTTGCTTATCTGCTCATTATTGTGTATTTATAAGACTTGATCGACACGTGATCTGTGTCATTTACGGGCACTCCTTCATCCCCTGTTTCTCAGTACTGACCTTTGTATCTCTCCAAAGCTAGCTATTCATGTTTCTTATGTGGTATGGTGGCTTCGACTTGATAGAGAAATTGCATCAAAGTCAGCATCCTCCTTCAGCTTAGGCTTCCAGTATTCCTCACAGAACCCATGGCTTGTGGTTGACCATGCAAAATTAATTAAAACCCGGCGGGCAATTTAGGCATGAAAAGCCAATTCTTTAGTTTGCATAAAAAGCCCATTGCTATTTTCTTCATGTAACTCATTCTAATACTGTAAGTTCTTGCTGATTCCTGTGAATCAAGTAGACAAGGTTACAAAAGTAAAGAACATTGATGCAAGTAAATTATTTATCTAAAAAAACTACTAGAACAATTTCCTACCATTTTTCCCAGCTGATTAGTTACAATTCCTTTAAATTTCAAGGGAAAATATCTTATTGCTTTATTTATAAAATTTTACTCATTGAAACAATATAAACACCTCTTAAATGGCTTAACCAATTCAATTCCATCCAATAGGAACCCCAGTTAAATCACTTTGAACACTGGTATGACTTGTTGCCTAGTTGGAACCATTTCTGGTTACTAAAACTCAACTAGATGATGGAGAAGATAATTCAGATACTGAATCAAAAAGTGAGCATTACAAGCTACATTAATAAGCAGCATTCCACTGACTGAATCTGTCCAAAAGAAAAACACTCCCAAGTTCCTATCATCTCTTCCTACCTAGGCAGCTGCAAACTAGGTTGGGACCACAATAGTTCTTGCAAATTTCCAGTCCCAGACCAAATTGTGGAGAGATACAGATCTGTGGAATCCTCACAGATCCATATGTTGAAACAATAGCAAGAGCTTCGAAGGAAGTATTCCTTCCGATTTAGCGTAATATATGGCCACTCCAAGCAGTATGATGAACAGAATGACCCACAAGCTCCATCCTACAATTAATATAACAAAAGGTAAGTAGTATATTTTGACAACGATAATTAATAATTACTCTCTGCCGTACAAAAGATGCCTGAAAGTACAAAAAAAAAATTGTCCTACAAAATATGTTTAAAGTACACGATTCAAATGCAAAATGTTATAGTTTACCCCCAAATGTACTTGAGCATGGTCCACCTACTTTCAGAAAAAGAGAGAGAGTCTTTATAGTGTAATTTTATGGGGTCCACTGTGGGTAGGTGAAAACTTTTTTATATTCTCTAGATCTCTCCTCTACTTACATTTTTCTTTAAATTGTGTGCAAAGTGTGCTTTAGACATCTTTTATGGGGTGGATGGAGTATTTCAAAACATATCAATTGAAATTACATCAAGGATGAAGGGTTTCAAGATAGTGCATCACATTTAAGCTACACTTCATAATCTCGGTTATCCTAACTGTCAGGTTCCAAGGAAACTGACATTTCAATGTGCATTAATTTTGCTTAACTGAAAAAAAAAAAATGCAGGGTAATATTCTTGGAGGCAAGTGATGAAACAGCTGTAGGAATCGGTGTGAAACTGTGGGGTCACATTCAGTGGCAGATAGTTGCACTTGTATACTAATGCTAACAGGAATGGAGGCACGTACCACTTTTCTTTTTATCATTGATTACTGTTACCCTTGCACTTGAATCGAAAGATGAAGACAGCAAAGCCCTGTATTTGAATCAAATGCTTTACAATCATGCTTTGCAACTATGCTTATTAGAAGAGGGACATAACAATAAGTTGTATAAAAACCTTGAATCATGTGAGAACACCAATGCTGTAACAATGCCGAGATGTGCTTTCCTAACTACAGTCTGTACCCGCATACTGATGGAATTTAAAATCAAAATGTCGCCTTCCATTGTCCCTCTGCGTGTTTGATTAATCACAATAGGGAAAGAACAGAATGAAAGGGAAAAAAAAGGTTAATCTGAATGTGCTCATGAAATGTGCCACGCAATTTTTACTATTCTACTGCAAACAGTGGTCATAGTATAAAAGATGTACATGTGTTTTATTTATTATTTTTTTCACCTGAAATTGAGAAGACTAAGTGAATACACTGGCAAAAAGGAATTTAAAAATAAAAACTATTAACTAATAGTTGCTTTTTCAAGATATCTCTAAAGATAGAGATCAGAGTGACAGCATACGATTCATGTCATTTTTCTACTAGAAGTGTCCAGGTCACCATATTTCTGAAAAGATGGTGATGGGTCCAAGTGGTATTTAATAGATTCTTTATTAATTAGATATTCTGTCATGGAGATGTCTGAAGCAGGCAGTTTAACCATTCCGATGCCCTCAATATTTCCTTATATTGCATCATGGTATCTTTGACAGAAATTAATCACACAAGTAATTCAAATGAAACACAGGAATTCTTACACAGCAAGGTGCTTTCCATCAGCCGAAACATTAAAGGCAGTTATTGAGTCACGAACTATGTGCTTTGAGCTGATTCTCTTCCATGAGGTAGTGTTCCACTTCACAATACTACCACCTTTACCTAAGGCAATAGAAGAACATCCATAATGTTATCTGAAAGTATAATTGCTGTAATAACCAGGGAGCTATGTTTATATTAGATGAAAAATAATTATAAAATTTTTTGTACAAAAAATAAATTTTATTAGAAGAATAGAGAAAATACAACCAGAGTAGGGACACGTAGTCCAACCACCCGATGACAATCGAAAAATAACTGAAAAGTCACAAAAAAGATAAACTTCCCAATACCTGTCCCTCTCCAATCACCCTATGACAAGTGAAAAATAACTGAAAACTCACAGAAAATGATAAACTTTCCAATACCTGCTAATATTAGAAACAGAAGTGCCTCTAATGACACCCACGGCAGAAACCCATAGAGAAGCAATGAATTTGTATTATCTTGCACCAAGTGCAAAGATAAGTACAGGTCTTTAAAAAGTAGAGCATTGCCCTCGTTCAAATCCCCAAAAAAAACATGAAAGGTAGGAGGATACAACAAAAGCATCTTAGCATCCCTCCTCTCTCTAATGTCTCTGAACCGAGTAAGAAACAAATCCTCAACTGATGCGAGACACCCACTCCTACCCCAAAACACGAAATTTAGAGTTCTACAATCCATAAGCAACATGACAATGTGAAAATTAATGAAAGCATGATTCATCATTTTATTCTGCTAACACGTAACACAAATAGTTGGACATAAAGCCTTATGAAGTCTGCACACCAGATAAAGGTCATTAACATTTAGCCTTTTTTCTAAAATCATTGAACAAATAATTGCCTTGATTTTAGGTGGAACCTTTGCCAGCCACATACAAGAAGCCAAAGAAAACTGAAGAATGAGTAAGGAAATAAATCTTAGAAATAATTCTGTTTAAGAAATATATGGCGAATGATGGTATTAGAATTTATTTATGGGTAGTCTTGGTATTATCTTAATCTCATGTAGGTGGAAAAGTCAGAAAATATAATCAAGCCTGAGGGGTAGTTATTTTTACCCAATAAGATTAAGCAGAGAACCAAAAGTTAATTATTATTTTAATTAAGCAATAAGCCACTCTAAAAATAAAATAAAAACAAGTAGGCTTGATAACTAGAAGTCACTTCCTCTGGAAAGGAAAGGAAGATGTACAATAAGTGATATTAACCTTGCATTGCCGTGACATATAAAACTTGATGCTTCTCATTACTGTGCGAGAATCTGCAGAAGCCAAAACGCTCATCCTGGTTGCAATAAATAAATCACTAGAGGTCAATGCATTGACCAAATATTACAATTGATGTACTTAATTAGAACATGGTCAATAACAAATATTCTTGGAAATACTACGGGCTTTATATTACGACCATCTCACAAAGCTACATCCAAGCCAGATATTTAGTAGATAGGAAGAAGCAAGGAAGCACTCACATGTTCATCCAATTATAAGGATCCTGCTCCTTGTAGTAAATTTATACTTCATACAAGAATTTTTTCCCATACGTGCCATTGTGCCAAGTACAAAAATATAAATTCTTACCTTTTCCTTCTGTAAAGCAGCTACAGGTATTGCTGATGAGACATCCCAAACCCTACCAGGGCCATCACTTCCCACAGAAGCAAGAAATTTCCCATCAGGGCTGCAAGATAATGAAATCCAGAAATATCAAAATATTTTACATTTACGAAGTTAGTATGATTTTATTGAAGCTTGCACTTGCAGGGTTGAGGAGTTCAAATTTAATGTGATTTAGCAATTATCGTGAACCTGAAAGCCAAATCCTTCACAGAGGTATGAGCATCAGACTTATCCAGAATAGCGTCCATGCTAGGCCACTTGAAAACCCTCAACTTGCCATCCTGTACTGCACCATAATCAAATCATCAACAAATATATTCTTCTGCATAAAGAGGATAATTTGCTTCTGATATGAACTTTATTGTGTTAAACATAGTTGATAGCATCTGACTGCAGTAAAAACAGTAAAGATCAATAATACAACTACTTTAAATCACTTCCTACAATCGAATTATTAAATATAGTTATTTCTACATTAAAGTTTGGAAGTGAAAATTTGAACAAAAACAATTATTTAAGTAAATTCTTAAAAGTCCTTAAAAAAGAAAGGTTCCCTATTTATTGTATAATAGTATAATACTTTCAAAAAGAAAACAAAATTATGTACCAATAGCATAAGTCTCTTCAAGGTAGTTCAGGAGTACTATTAAAAGAAAATTGGAAAGCAAAATACGGGTGACTGCACGATTTTGTATAAAAGTAAAAGGCCAAACTCACCTATTTGACTATTTCTCATTTCACGATATACATTTATCAGAAATAACATGAACGATGTATACTACCTCACCACCAACAGCAAGTACAGAACCCTCATCATCAAAAGTCAGTGCTAACTGTTGCCCAACGTCTTCCAATTGGTTAAGAACTTTCTCAGAAAATTTTAGTCCCCACCCACGAACACCATCACACTCTACTGCATCCCATTCAAACCATCTACACAAGAAAATCACAATATCAATGCATTTCTGAATTAGTTGTAGAATAGTAGTGATAATTTGAAATGAATATGAATTTTTTTTATACAAGTAAAATGGATATGAAGGGTGGGCAAAAATACTAGTAGGAGGTGGGAGATGGTGCAGCATAGTGTACTGTGGCGTATCTGGAGAGAAAGAAATCGGCGCTGTTTGGAATGAAGTACTATTTTTATAAAGTTGGTCCATTGATGTTCTGTCTTAATTTTTTTGGCTTCATGAGTCTTGGCCAGGGCAGCAGTAATTGCACAAGTTGATCACGATTAAGTTGGACAATAATTCAAAAGAAGTTCTACTTTCAGTTGTGTGGCTTACTTTCTAGTTTCTAGCAGAAACGAAAAAGAAGTTCCAAAGTCTCAGATCAAATAAATAAGGAGCATGGAGAAATTACCTACAGCTTTTTGGCATTGAACATATAAGGCCATCTCCCCCAGGGTGAACAGCCATTCTGTAAGGCAGATCAACCCCAGTTCCAAGTTTTGCAATCTTCAAATAGAAGAAAACTAAAGGCTTAGTGTGCAGATATTAAAGGCAATGTATTACAAATTTATGACATGGATGAGAACAGCTCAGACTAAGATAATAGAATGGAAATCAAATCTTAGCAGAACAACAACATCATGTGATGTGAGCAAATAATAAAATGACAGATAAAAATTGCACCAAAAGATGAAATGAGTGGTTACTAACACAATAACTGATAGGAATCCAGCACGGCAAGCAGAAATGGTTCTCTTTCAGTTTATGCAACTGAAAATTAATTCAAACAATCCTTGAAATGACAAAAAGGGAAGTGGAAACCATTTTATGGGATTTTATTATACTACTCTTTGCTAAGCTAAGGAACAGTCCATTCTGAATAAGTTTTTTTTACGCTGCATCAAAAGGTGCTTTAATCTAGAAATATGTAATTTTTCATTTTTGATTTACAAAAGCAAAAACTTAAATAAAAATCAAGGACGTAGGTTGATGTTGTCATTACAAGTCATATGTCCTATTATAGTAACTGCCTATGATTTAAAGTGACTTGAATTCAAACAAATGGGGAAAAAGCTATATAGTTCATCCACACTAGAATATTAAGATTATGGATACCCCTAGGAAATGTTGCAATATTATTGAAATGCCAACCAACATCATTTTAATTGGTTTCTTATTTTGCAAACATGGCATTAATGTTTATGGGCTTTATACCCCTAGCAACAGAATATTCTACATTTTTGTTTTTCCTCACAATATTAATGTTTTGTATAGACCCACCTAGACTTAATTTATTTGGATAATTCTTTTCAATATTACACTTTGAAGTCTAAAATTTGTTATTGTAATTTTTTATTTTATTTTAATTACATGTAAGTGTGTATTGAGTAAACCTTCAAATTCAAAAAAAAAGAAAGAAAAAGAAAGTCATTTCCAGACTGAGGGAGTATAAGATGAATGATCAAAATGAGTATAAAATCGAACGTTGGAGGTTGGAATTTCAAAAAGTACTGTAAATATGAAATCTTTTTCAAAAAATAAATAAATACAAAATTAGTAGCCCAACAAATTAAAAAACTGAATTATGAAAAATAATGAGAGACTGAGAGTTACAGGCTGATCGGAGAGGGAATTAGAGGTGATGTCGAAGTTGGAGATAAGAAGAGCATTGGGGATGCCACTGTGGCCTTCACCGCCGCCTCCAGAGAGAACAACGTGGGTTCCGGCGTCGATCGACGGTGGGGATTCCTCGGCGTCATCTGGATTGGTCTCAGATCGGCTTAAATTAAGTGGGAGCCAGGAAGCTCCGTAAAGAGGTACCCCATATCTCTTCGAGTTCGGAGTTGCCATCTCTTTCTGTCACTTTCGATACACAAACAGACCGATGTAAATCAAATTCTATACTACTGTCGAGCGTTGACAGTATAAATGCTACTGTGGCTGCATTTTATACTTTTTGCATCATAAACCCGAATAGACCGAACCCGTCTACACTGTTCGACCCATATTATAATTTAACTTTAAGATTTAAATTTTTTTTAATTATGATTAAACTCAATTCGACTTTTTTTTTAATGTCCCAAATGATTATAGTTATTTATCCTAATTTAGGAGGAAAAATTTAGGTGAAGAGAAATAATGTATTTAATTTCATCACGCACTAGTGTTTCTTAAATTTGTCTACATCTTTGTTTTCTGAACTTGTCTGAATCTTTTTTTTCATAATATATTGTGAATAAAAATCGAACACTCAACCTCTAGTATAAAAATTAAACTCTCAACCTCTAATATGTACATACTTTCTTTAATGCAATAATAAAAAAAATATCGAAAAGATTGATGCTAGTTAGGGGTATTTAAATTTTTAGTCTAAAAAAATATTTCAAATGATATGTCATTGTAATATTAATTAAGTATATCTCATGTGATTGGTCATACCATTAATTATTATTAAAATATTTAATACTATATCATTTGAGTCACATTTAAGATGAAAAATTTAAGATATAAATGTATACAATAGTCAATAGGTCAGTCTGATTTGATCTGAGTTGAGCTTATTAAGTCTTGGTCGTTAATCAGTTCAGACTTTAATTTCAAGCCTATAAATATCAGCCCAAACTTGGCGCACTGATCTGTTGAGACCCAATGACCAAGGTAGGCGTGGGCTAATCAAGTATGGTTCAGACCTACCATTTTTTCTTTATTTTTTAAAAGAAGTAATATTAAATATTATGTAAATATTAATGTATGTGCTGACAATACCCTATAACTATTGAATAATTTTTTTAGTCTCTGGGCTTGCGTGTTTTTTCTTTTGGTCTGATCGATCATCTATCCAAATTCCAAGGAACCAGGCTCTTACTGTCGACCCAATTCATGGAGTAATTATTCAATGGTTATGTGATACTTGTCACATAGTACTCCACGTCATTTATGTACTGTCATTTTAATATTTAAAATAAAATGACATATTTTAAGTACTAAAATGACAGTACATGAATGACGTTTTAAATATTAAAATAACAATACATAAATAACCTGAAATATCACGTAACAAATGTGACACTTACCACATATTGTCCCAATAACATCTAATAATTTTTTCAGTCCATGGCCCATGTGCATTGATATTAATAAATCATGGCAATCAATCAGTCATGCACATCGAGTCGCGCACTAGTATATAATATTGTAGCTATTATTGTATTTAATTATTTATGTAATTATGTCTATAAATATTATTATGTAATATTATTGCATGTGAAACTTTCATGTATTTTAATTAGTACTCAAATGTTATTTATGAAAATAATAATATTCAAAATCAAATATAAACGATTGAAATCGAGGAAAGAAAGGCTAACAAAATTTACACTATATCTTAATAAAAAAATGGACTTACAAAAGCAAAAATTAGCACCCAATCTCAAAGATAGGGTTTTATACACAACATGAAAGAGGCTGAATACTCATAAGAGAATTTTGAAAGCGAGAGAGGGAGATTTGAATCGAGAGACGACACTTGGATCAATTTTCACAGTGACATTACGTATTATGCTCATAATAATTGGACAACTTTAATAAATAGTTTTTAGTGTTCAGAATGATAATGTAATTATTTTTTGAAAAATACTGCAAACGAGTTGAATCGATCTGAATTTTAAGTTACTTGAATTTGAACTATATTTAATTTTTTTTACTTAAATTCGATTCAACTCGAATTTTTATTACTGAAATTCGATCCGACTAGGATTGAATTATATTCAAATTGTTCGCGAATTTTAAATTCAAACTCGAATTCGAGTCTCCACATATTAAATAGCTTTATAATATATATAATTATTAATTAAACTTATTATTTTAATTAAAAATAAAAAATATATAATTATAAATACACTCTACAAATATAAAATTATAATTAAAATTACAAAAAAACAAAAAAACTAATTATTTCTTTTTAATTATATATATATTATAAGAAAATGTATCAAATATCTATCTAAATATATATCAATCGAGTATATATCGATTAAAAATTCGAATAATTTGAATCTTAAACGAATAAGTATAATCTGAGTTCTGGTGGAGAAAATCGTCCCTCCTTCGAAAACTATAGCTGGCATTCTTCTACATGAGAATTTTTCAAAGGTAGTAGCAGTATATTCTTTTTAATCCCTCTTAAGATTGTATTGTTTTTATCCTCTTTTTAAACAATCGAGTTTAGTTGATGTGATAAAATAAAATCGTAGCTGAACTTTGGGAAAGTGGTGGCCGTGGGACCAGGGAGTCGTGATAAAGCCGGAAATTCGATTCCGGTAGCTGTCAAGAAAGGCGACACAGTTCTCTTACGTGAGATGGTGGTACCCAAGTAAAGCTTGGCGACAGAGAGTTTGTTTTCCGCCTCTTTTATCTATCACTCTCTCTCTATATATAGTTATTATATATACAAAATGGGCGGAAAATTTTGGTTTTTGTTATGTGTGAAACTAATGCCTACATTTCATTTATGAAAGGTGCTTAAAAGAAAAAAATGTGTATCATTTCCGAGCAAAAATTACTGCTTTTGTGGACAATTGATGTTGGTTGTTCTAGACACTTGCACTATTGCACATTTCCAATTAGGTGTATTCTTAACTGTTTCTTTTTGGGGTGGTGACTGGGGGCCTGTTCGGGAATGACTTTTTTTTTTTTTGACTTAAAGTTAAAATTTTAGTAGATTTATAAGTTAAAATTTTAGTAGATTTATAAGTAAAAGTGTTCGGGAGTATTTTTACTTATAAGTCGGGAATTATAAGTACTAGTTGTAGATGTGTTCGGGTAATAATGACTTATAAGTTAAGTAAAATATAAAGATTACTAAAATGTCCTTTAGTAAGAAGAAGAGAAAAAAAAACAAGGAGGGGCAATTTTGTCATTTCATGACAGTTGACCAACTTAAAAAAAATGACTTATAAGTCATTTTTTTTAAGTCACAAATACTGGCTTTTTTTTTTTGACTTTTTTTTTGACTTATAAGTAAAAAAAAAAAGCTGCAAACGAACAGGATTATTGACTTAATGACTTATAAGTTCGTTGACCGACTTATAAGTCGCTAACGAACAGGCTCTGGATGTGGTGCAGGTATCATTTATTCAGGGATGAAGATATTTTGGGTACACTCCACGAGTGACTATGGTCAATTGATGTTTCTTTAAATGCCATTGGTGATAATGATCAGTGGAGGTTCTACTTATAACTAAACTAAATCAATTGAGATTTCTTTCTAGAGTTTTAAGTTTTGGTTTTTCAGTTTATCTTCTTCACTGTAACAGATTCTTGATGGATTGTTGGCAATTATGTTTCAAATGAGCAATGAAAGAACATCTCTTTACTTAGATGTTTGGTTTCTCTTATTTTGATTCCCCCTTTTGAATTTAAAATTTCCGTTTCCAAGCAAAAAGTATATGCCAATATCTTGAATTTGTTTGGTACATACAAAGTATGCTCGAGACTGGTTATTAATTGTATAGTCCCAAATCCTGTGGTTTCATGTGCGATTTGCTTTAGTTCAAATATACATTGACTGGTTAGTATTTACAATGCGGATTAATGTAGTTTCTCTATATAGTAGGGGTGAGATGCTATTCTTCTTCCTTGATTTTCTTGGTAATCTATTATAATGAAGCTGGTGTCAAAATATTTGCTATATTTGTGATTTAGACTGTTTTTTTTTCTTTTTTCGGGCACTAATCTTTGGCATGTAGTGGGTAAATCTGCACACAGCACCCGAAAATGTATGAATATGGTAGAACGGGCAGGGAATAAGGGGTTATGTTACATGTTACTTCTCTGTTTCACCTCCTTGCTTCCTGCGTCTATTTATTCAGCCCATCATCCTTTTCCTTACGTCTTTTAGTGTAACCCTTTTTACCTACTCAAAGAAAAGAAGGGGTGTTAATAAACTATGACTGAGTTAAAGTTAGATCCTTAAAACTGTTATTTTTTGTAGGGGAACCTTTCCAGAAGCCTTATACCTGTTACTATTTTTATGGCGGACCCTTTCCAGAAAAGCACTCGCTCATAACCCGGGAGGTTGAATTTGCGTCCGAGGTTCAATAAATTGGAGTGGAGGCGGCTTGTGACCTTAAAGGGTGTTAATGAAACCTATACAAGCCATTAAAATCAATCAACAAAAGGGAATCAAGATGATAGATTGGTCATGTTTTATTGTCGGAGTATGTTAGTTACTATATGATGGAACTTGTCAACAACAATAAAAGGTAAAAATGTGGTTCAAGTGTTAATAATATCCGCCTTAGAATTAATATTTACTTCCACGAAGATATTTAAGCCACCAGCAGCTTGTTCATTCTTATGGCCTATGGGTGCCAGTACTGCAATGCATTTGGTTTAGGGAGGAGGATTGATTGAACTTGTAGCTGGAAAATGGTTTATTAGTTGGAAGAATGTCGGCATAAAATGGTACGAATTGGAAATGACATAATGGACGGTTTTGATTTAATTATGAAGCACATCAGTGATGCAGTATGTCTTCCACAGGACGTAGGAAGATTATATTTTTCTCAATTATTAAAAAATATAATAAGTTTAGTATAAATTTTCGTGTAGCCTCAATTTTTAATAATTGAGATGTATTTTATGTTTTATTTTATCATTAATTTTTGTTAATTTATATAACAAAGAATCCGTCTCTAAAAAATGATTGCTTCCAAAAAAAAGAGAGTCACATATACCAAATTATTTTTTTAATTACATTTAAATTTTTGGTGAGTTATTGTTTATTTCTTGCTTGAATTAAACAGTTAATTTAATTGTATCTTATTTGTCTCCTTCCTTAACGGAGTGATCATAATGAAATGTATGGTATTAATAAAGTACTTTATTTGTTTTAAAATTAAAAATATATTTTTATAATTTTTGTACATACAGGAAGGATAAATAAGAAGACAACACACTACTAGAAAATAATCCAAATAAAAAAGGACATTTGCCAAAAAATAGAAATTAAAAAATTACACTCCGTAGTCACCAAATAGACAGCAATTTGCCAGCCCCCCATCCATCATCTTCCTCTTCCATTGCTCTGTGATCAAAATTAAGCACGTGCGAATCCACTCTCTTCTCCATTAACAAACACCAACAACAGTTTCTTCCCCAAAGCCAAAAAATCACTCTTCCTAAAAAATAAATAAAATCCAAATTAAACGATCTCTTTCCCAGATCAATCAATACCAACACAAATCTCTGGTCTCTACTCTACCCACAATGCCCCATCTCTTTCTCCCTCTTCATTTAAATTTATATTTACAGCGAGAGTGGAAGAATGTGCGTCTTTGATCATATGACGTGAGAAGCGATGCAAGCATACAACAGGCTACCGAGTAGCGGACAAAACAGCCCGTCTCCACCGCATTCTCCCCGCCGCTCGCCCAGGCCTCGCCAAGGCCGTTACAAACAGGGCCGCTTCATTACTGCCGGACAGCCTCCGATAACCCCAGCTCAGCGCCTCGCTAGGAACGTACTTTCCGTCTTACTCCGGAGACAGGGAATTTTCCTCTTCGCCCCTCTTCTCTACATTTCCGGTATGCTTTTCTACTTGGGAACTATGTCCTTCGACGTCGTTCCTTTCATCAATCATCGCGCTGCACTGGGTTCAGTGTACCGGAGTCCCCAGCTTTATGCTAAGCTCCGCCTTGAGATGGATGCTGACAATTCCACGGCCGATGCGGTTAGAGATCATTTACTCTTGTTTCTTTCTTGGTTTGATTTGTTTGTGTGATTCGAATTAGGAATATTTCATTTTTATACTATTTTGTATGCTTAGGACTGAAAGGGAAGGGATTTTTACACAATGCAGAAGTTGATTTGACGTTGTACTTAGATTGCTTCCAATCTAATCATTTTTCTTTCATTTTTTTTTTTAAAAAAACAAACAAACAGTGCCTCAAATTTTGCCTAGTTGTTTTAATTTACTAGTGATCAATTTTGGATTAGTTGTGTGATTCTGTTTTGATACTAGAAGCTTGATAAAGAAACCAATTTTATGACATATCTATGATAACCTTTGTACATCAGAATTGATATATGGTAATAATACTATTGGGTGATCTTTTCCCAACTCTAACTCTCAGGGACTAAAGTTAGTACTCAAATAACAAAACCTTATATTCCAAAATAGTTTTAATAGGCTGAAAGTGAATCCATATGTAAATGTAATAGTAAAATGCAATAAAACCAAAAGATAAAAACAAATTGAATGAGAAAATAATAAAATTTAAATTTAAATTAAAAGAATAGAAAAGGTTGGAGAGAATAAAATTAAAACACACTCACATATAATAGGGAGGGAAAAGAGAAACAAAAAGCACAACTTTCCTCCAATCAGTCCCGACACAGGCCATATCCTCATTTATATTTTGCTCCTTCAAATCTCTTTGTACAACTTTTCCCCAAGTGATTTTAGTCCTACCCCTCTCTCTTTTTATATCTTCCTCGACTCCTCTTCCTACTGGTGAATCTGTAGGTCAAATTTGGATACTACCAAACCATCTCAACCATCTTCCCTCGTCTTCTCGTCATTCGGTGGCAGGTGAACATTCTATTGATAAAGTTATCAAATTTTTTTTTAATGTCTAAATATGTCAAATGCAAACCCCTATAAGAAACAGACAAGGAAAGTAGGACTGTCCTTTTCAGACTGAGCTAACTGTCTAAGTCTCTAAGCAATCTTGTTTTTGAATGTACCATCTTTCTTATAACTACAAGTAACATAAAAATGCAGATTTGATATTCTTTTAGTGTTATCTTAATAACTTTACCAAACTATGGTGCCATGTGATGAACTTCAAAACTGTTATTGTAACTTGTAGGTGATTTGTTATCTTAAACAAAAATTGTGTTTATTTAGGTTGTGGCTTGCATATAATCCCGACTGTTATCATGGAAAACAGTATGCTGAAGTTTCTAATATAATCCATGATCTTCACGGTTTATTTTGAGTTGATGAAGGAGTATATAGGATCTCAAATTCTTGATTATTTATTTATTGTTTTCTCTACTGCTATATATTTTTTACATAAGACATTAAATTTACAATAGATATCAACTATATGGAAGCATTCTTACAAAGGTGGTGAGTGGAGGCCATGCACAAACAAGTCTTCTGGAGGTATGAGCCCATACCATCATCAAACCAAACCTAGGAAGATCATTGTGATGTTTTCTGTTCTTTATCTTTTATTCATATTGTTCATTCTTTTTTCCTTTGCATATTGCAACTTAGGAAGCTCATTATGGTTGTTTTTTTCGAATTTTCTACTTTTAGAAAAAAAATCTACTGAGCACAAAGTAAAATTTAATTTCTGTTCCTTTTACTTTTGTTTCTTAGTAATTGCAGCCTCTCTGCAAAGTTGGATAAATTATTATGCTTAGAATGAATTTTTTTCATGCCATAACATGCAACTATGATTACTACTACTATTCTATTTATTTTATAAATCTACCCAAATTTTCCATATAGGAAGTCTTAATGTTTGCATTTTTTTGGTTTGCTTGATTTCTCTCCTATCCATGATTTATTGACTAACACATGACTTGACCTTATTTCTGGCTGCTGGTCCATATTTTTTAGCAGGCAAGCTTGTTTTTACAAATTCAGATTTGTATTGTAAAATTGAATAGTATGGTTTGTTGCTGTAGTGTTGCTAGAGGTGAATTAATGGTACAATATACTCCTTTCTTTAAAGCTTGCTACTAATTCAAAAGATTTCCATTTTAGAATTTTCTACTTGAGTTATCTGATCAGAGAAGTTTATATCATTTTCCACCTATAGACACAATTAGCATTGAATTTCTGTTTTTCACATTATTCTAACATGTGAATCAGAATGTTCATTTGAGAGAACCAATCGCAAGGTTTTTAGTTCTTGATCTATCTTCATTTATGATAGTTGCAAATATTGTATACAAGGCGTCGCTGTTCTTCATTGTTTTGGCAGCCTTCTGTTTCCTATCATAGAAATTTTAGAAATATTTAGTATATACTTTCTGTGAGGTTCTTATTTCCAGCAACCATGTAGGCTTTTGTATAGTGAAGGTGCATGTATTTTACTAGCCTAGTTCTTGAAAGCAGAGTAAAAAATGAAGAGAATTTGATAGATTAAATCCTGATTAATAACATTACTCCTTTTTTAGTCTTAATTCTTGTCGAGAAAAATTAGAACATTGCTTTTGGCTTATATGGTCACCACTCGCACTACATATACTATCAATAGCAGCCTCATGTTCAAGGGTTGCATCCCCACCATAAATTTCTAAATTTCTGTAGACTTGTAGAGGTTAGCTTAATACTATAACTACCAAACTCACAGTAGTTAGTACCATGGTAATAATTACTACCTGCAGCTCCACCATGAACATCTAAACACTAAGGAGGTTTGGCAGCCACCACAACCACTAGTTAAACAACCCATGTTGATGCAATTGCTGCCAAGCTGTTTATCATGGTTGCTCCTTTACCACCCCATTTATTTTTTTTGGCAAAAAAATTTGCCCAACCAAACTCTTGTTTTTTTCTGGTAATTATATTCTATATATTTGATTATAACAAAAACATTCTTGCCTAATTATGTTGTGTATTTAGTTCAAGTCAACCAGATGATGTTCAAGCCTTTAATTTCTTTCCTTCAACATATATAAATAAAACATGAATCTACATTCTATGTTGTAGTATATATCTGCCACTCGTGGTTATATTTGCATATGTAGGTCTGTTTATGTGTGCGCGTTTTCACTTCTTAACAATGCCGTAGTTGGATTTCATAAGCTTGTTGATTAAGGTTGTCTATCACTGTAGGATTACCCGAGTCAAATGGGTACATTTATGTTGAGGCTAATGGTGGCTTGAATCAGCAGAGGACATCGGTAGTTTTTGTGCTTCTGACATGATTAATCTCTTAATTTGTCTAAAACTTTTGTATAAACTGCTTTACTCATTTGCTTTCCTGCATGGTTGCTGTCTATGTTATGTAGATATGCAATGCAGTTGCTGTGGCCGGGTATCTTAATGCAACACTTCTCATCCCCAGTTTTCATTATCATAGCATTTGGAGAGACTCTAGGTTCGTAACATGTTTGTACTTGTTCCTGTTTTACTTTTTATATTGTAGAACTATGTTGCCTGATGGTGCAGTAGTTTCATTAAAGCAGATGTACTGATATTTAACTTCCAGTATGAAACAAATTTTGAAAAGTTGCATATCCATTTATACTAGCCTACTTTAGGTGCTGACAGAATGTTATCTCGTATTTGATGCTCGTATAACTAATTTTATTAAAATTTATTATGGCGGCAATTATTAATGACCACATTATGTATCTTTAGTATGCAAATATACTTTTGTGTATATCCTAATACTTGCCTGGATTGAGTCAATGGGTGATCATGAAGGTTCATTGCCTAGGTATGTGACCTCCATTGCACTTTGGAGGGGCTCATCTAAGGTGGTCTACCCATGTGGTGGCACCAACATCATAATATATATTTGTGGCTATTCATATATAGAATTTCTGATGAGGTCAGTGACACGGTTAAAGTGTTGGTTGTGCTATGTAACCATTCTGATAAAAGAATTATCACTAGTGGATGTATCTTTGGATGTTATATGTCATGTAGAAACATGTTTACTATGTACGTATTGTAGATATTTGTTCTAGATTATGTCACAAGTGCTTCTTCAAATGATTGGAAAAATTCAGAAAAATTCAGTTTGATATGGAAAAGAAAAAAATTAATGTTGGATAATTACCTATTTGCCCCCTTGTTATTGTCCAAGGGTACCATTTGGGTCATCTTGGCCCATCATAGGCCCAACTAGAAAAGTCATGACAAGTTATTGATACTCTTGATAGTAAGTGTCGATGCCTTACGTATAGAGCAATCTAACTCACATATTACGATGTGGGACTCAGATAGTTACATCATGTACAACAAGTTTTGTGCTAAAAAAAATCCTCTTAGGTCAAGTCAATTGGTATAGTTACACAATTAGGCCATGTTTGTTTGCAAGGATTAAAATTCCAAGATTATAATTCTAAGACATGAATTATAATCCCAATGGGTTATATGTTTGTTTGTAAGGATTACACTTAGAATAAACTTATTAATCCCAAGTGTCTTGTTTGTTTTTAAATTTGGACTTAGGACTATTAGTCCATTGATTATAAAATGGCTTAATATGAGGGGACTATTTAATACTCCCTCTGTCCCAAGATAAAAGTCCTCTATTGACTTTTATGGTCAAATCAATTATTTTTCAAATCAATATATTTTATTATTTTTTTATATATATATAAAAAGCTTATAAACATTGTAAACTACATACAATTTAGTACTAATCTCAATATTTATTTATTTTTGAAAATATAAATATATATGTTTAATTATTAATTTTAAAAATGGTCAATTTGACCGCAAAAGTTAATAGAGGACTTTTATCTTGGGACGGAGGGAGTATCATATTCAACCAGGTATTATAACCACTCTATATTAAGCTATTTTATAATTCATGGACTAATAGTCTAAGTCCAAATTTAGAAACAAACAAGACACTTAGGATTAATAGGCTAAACACAACCCATTGAGATTATAATCCATGCCTTGAGATTATAACCCTTGCAAACAAAAATAGCCTTAGGACATAGTTGATATATTCAAAATTTGTTTGTCCTTGCATACCCTTTTCATTAGTTTTTAAGCTTTGGACCTACTTATATGGGATATTAGTAGAGGATAGGATTAAGAGCTAATCTTCAGAAATTTGGTACAAAGTGGCTGCTTTCAGATGTGAACTCGCATTTACCGCATTCTCACGTGACAACTCAAATTTTCTGTCACTGCTCCAAGAAGCAGACCTTGTAATCTGCTGAATAATAGGAGCTCTTAAGAATTTTGGAATTGACTTGTTATGATGCTTTTAATTCTTGTGTTGAAAATATTATTTCTTTTTCAAGGGAATGCATGTGAGCCTAAGCGTTGCTGTAACTTTCATCAAGTGAAACCCTTGTTTCTTTAAAGGAATTTATTTTCTCCTGTACTTTGTACTGAAAGTGTTTCACTTTGGACACTGTTAAATTATTAGTATTTTCGTAGCTGTCCAGTTTACTTATCTTGTAACAGCAAAAGTAATATAAGTATTGCTCAGCAAAAACAAGGAAAAAAAAGAGCGAGGGCCCTCTTTAACTACTATAGTGACTCTGAAGTGTTTTGCACTGTCTTTTATGCACAGCGAATTCAAAGACATTTATGATGAAGATTTTTTCCTTAATACTTTGGAAAATGATGTACGGGTGGTCGACAAGATTCCTGGGTACTTAATGGAACGGTTTGATCAAAACATCACCAATATACTCAATTTCAAAATAAAAGCGTGGGCACCCATTCAATACTACAAGGATACAGTTCTTCCCACACTACTTGAAGAAAAGTAAGTTAATATACATTTTACATTTTCTTTTCTTCCCACATTCTCTTTCAATCCCCACCCCTCCAAATTAAAGTTTCTTAATATGTGCATGTACTCTCGATAAATATGTGGGTATTTTTTGTTAGCAGATTTTTTGGTTTCACATATTCTTTTTGTTGGTGATACTCCCATGGCTGTGTTTCTGAGTTTTTGCCTTAAAAGTAACCACTTAGTGACAGCTGGATCTACTGAAATCTACATATCTTCAGAGAACAAGGACAGTACATACTGTATTGATCTTCATTAAATCATAATAAATTAAAGTAGGTATTTCAAATTATTCGGGGCAGACGTGTATGAAAGATATTATTTCTTCTAAGGCTAAGATGTTTATTCGAAGTACAAGTTAATGAAACTCAACGTTGTTCTATGGTTAAACATTCAAATATAATTGAAGTGATAAAAACAAAATCCTGCTATTCTCTAATTGGGTATGTGCTTGGTAGATTTCATAAGCTCTTGACAGCATGCACTGTTTTGTTCATCCATTTATTTTCAAGTTAGGCTTTGCTGCCTGTTTTTTCAAATGATTGGGCTCAATTGTCTCCAACTTGCCTTCTACCTGCAGAAATGATCTTTGATGTTGGATAAATATATGCTTATTAGAGAATTCATTCAGTTGTGGAGCCGTATATATTTCCATGTTAAAAAAAGGGGAATGTTAGGGGTCTCAAAAGTGTCTCAAATGATAATTTATGGCATAGCCAACCACAAGAGATGTACCTAACAAATCTAATGATAACACATTATTTGAAACACTTTTGAAACCAAATATTTGAGACTTCTAGCATTACCCGCGCTTAAAGGTTTGAACTTTGAAGCTTTTAGAAGTTTGTGTTTTTTGGTGGAATAAATTGTTGCAAATGAAAATTAAGGCTGCATTGTTTTTCGAGGGACTATAACTTTATTTAGGGTACCGTATAATACTATAAATCTCTCTTTATCTAATTAACTTTTAAAATATCTTTTATGTAGATCAAATGTCTTATTGTGAATGTTCTAATTTGTCTTGGTTTACTGGGTTCATTGTCATTTGAACTAAAATGTCTGGATAGTGATATCTAATCCTTTAGACCTCTCATTTGTTTAATTCCTATTAATTTCATTGCAAAAATGGTTCGTAGCGGCTAATGGCTAGCAGTCTGCATTATCATGCTGTATTCGAACAGGTTAACTGTTTCACCCGTTCTTGCATTGTAATGTATTTATTTGTTTATTGGATTCATCTCTTTGGCTGCAAAGTTGAGTTGGTTAATTTTTCTAATTTGAAGTACTCCTTACAACTTGTTAATTCAGGGTTATAAGGATTTCTCCTTTTGCAAATCGTTTGTCATTTGATGCTCCTCTTGCGGTGCAGCGACTTAGATGCTTGGCAAATTATGAAGCTTTACGGTTTTCTAGTCCCATATTAACTCTGGGTGAATCTTTGGTTGCAAGAATGAAAGAACACAGCGCAAAGAATAATGGCAAGTACATTTCTGTGCATCTTCGCTTTGAGGAGGTTGGTTAGTATGATTAGGAATTTTTATTCTAAACATTTTCTTTATTTAATCACCACCAATAGTGGGATTGTCGTGAGAATCTTGTATTAAGCATTGATAATCTTCTTGCGCAGGATATGATTGCTTTCTCTTGTTGTGTATATGATGGTGGAAGGAAAGCAGAGGAAGACATGAAGGCTGCAAGGGAGAGAGGTTGGAGGGGAAAATTTACGAGGGCTGGTCGAGTTATTCGTCCGGGAGCAAACAGGATAAACGGCAAGTGTCCACTAACACCTTTAGAGGTATTCGTCGCAGACAGCATTTATTTCTTTACCAAATTGGCATAAAGGCTATCTGCCTCAAATTACTACAGCTTTTTAGCTTCAAAATTTTGGGTTTTATTTCTGGCTGCTATAACAAGTCTTTGCCATTATATAGATGGACGATATAATGTGGTTTGTTGCAGCCTTGCCTTTTACAGTTTTACTTGTAACACATTTTCCACAATCAGAGATATACTAGGAGTTCGATGGGTAAGTATATTATTAGATATGTGAGTAGCTAAGTTTACATTTCTTGTGTATCATCAGGTAGGTTTGATGCTTAGAGGAATGGGATTTGATAAGAGTACATCTATATATTTAGCATCTGGAGTTATATACAACTCAGAGAGTAATATGAGTCCACTATTAGAAATGTTTCCCCTCTTACAAACAAAAGGGACACTGGCATCTGATGAAGAACTAGCTCCATTTAAGGTATATGAATTTGCTTTTAGTTTTACCTCCTTTTGGGCTATATTAATGAACATGCTTTGACTCAAATATATTGCTTCTAGAACTTCTCTTCCAGGATGGCTTCCATAGACTATACTGTGTGTCTTCATAGTGAAGTATTTGTGACAACTCAAGGTGGAAACTTCCCCCAATTCCTGATAGGCCACAGGAGATATTTTTTTGGTGGACACTCGAAGACAATCAGGCCTGATAAGCGGAAGTTGGTGGTGTTGTTTGACAATCCCAATATTGGGTATGCATTCATCTATTGACTATTGTGTACCTTTAATAACCAGTGACATTTTCTGGGTAAAGATCACCGTGTACATAAGAATTTCCTGCAGTTGAACCCAGTATAAAAATGAAGGGTCCATTTGGTAACTGTTTTTGCTTCTAATTTTTTGTTTTGCTTTGAAAAAAGTGGAAGCAAAACTCACTTGGGCAGCAAAAAAGTGAAAATGCAAAAAAGTTACTTTTTCAATTTTAGCAACACATGGAGACATTCTAACTTTAATGAGGTCCATGCATCAAACCTTGTTAACAACTAAATTTTAAACTCTACCTCTTTATAAAAATGAATAGAACCAACATTGAAACAAAATTATCAAACTACGTTTTCTATTTTTGTTTTCACCAGTGAAATTAAGTTGAAGCAGAAATATTTGAAAACAAAATTAGGAAGCAAAAACATGAAAGTAGAAATAGTTACCAAATGAACCCGAAGCCTTTCTAAATTGGTTTCATCTCTGGAATGGGACAAAATCAATTAGCTGTGTATACTTTCATAAGAAGTTTATCCAGATACTCTGCTAACAAATAACTGAGCTCTGGGGAAGACATTCTTATCTTGCAAAGTGCCGTATATGTCCCATTCCCAAAAGCTTTATCATAAGAATTTTATTTCATGGAAGCTAGGCTTGGTTATATAGTAAACCATAGAAGGCATGGTTCAAGTGTGTTATTTATTTGAAAATGTTATTAAGACTATTTGTCACGTACACACGTGACATATTCCTGTATTTTCTTTAAGGGAATCAAGTCTTCTTCCATATCTGCTTTTGAAATCATGATAAGTATCGTATGCTTTATAGTTTCATCATATACCATTTATGTCTTTGATTTCAGGTGGAGAAGTTTAAAGCGGCAATTGCTGAATATGCGAGCTCATAGTGATTCAAAAGGAGTTGAACTCAAAAGACCAAATGATTCCCTATATTCATTCCCATGTCCACATTGTATGTGCCGTGTGAATAGAACAGAAGATTCAAGGCCAACATCAGTAACATAATGCTTACGTTCATATAATATCGCGTACATATCTGGCAGTTGAGCTTTCGTTCCGTGTGTAATTCTTTCATTTTTTCCTCTTTCCATGAACGAAGGGTAGATTACATGAGATTTATTGAGACTTCAATGTTTCAATGGAAGGCAGATCAAACTTCTGTCATATCCAAGGATCATTATTTTTTCGGGGGAGTGCATCACTTTGTGCATGATGCCAGAAAGAGAACTCAAAGGCTATCTGTTGCAAGAGGTGGCAGAAATCATATTACATTGTCACATGTTGCGGCTGCTGTATCGAACAAGCTGCGAGACGATGCGCCACTTTTGACCCAATTTTATAGTGCTTGTAGTTTGCAAATTACTCAATTTTAATGAGTATTTTTAAGGGTAAAGCTTTTGATTTGTACGTGTAGAAACTAGAATAGGATGAACTGTATACATTCACCAATATCAGGGTAATGATTCTTTTCATAACTTGGTAGCAAGGCAAGCTCTCATTTTGGTTATTTGAGTCTAATGTCCCCTTTTCTTTAGAATAGTTGATGTTTGAGCGACTGATAAGCAAGAAACGGAGTGAATTTCATCAGAACCGATGATTGAGGGCGCAAAATGAAATGTAACTTAACATTCTGGTTGGGTACAACAGGTACAAGCTGCCGGGTATTGTTGCGCACAAGACAGCTGGTATCAACAACGAGAAAAAAAATGTAAACAACAACTATGGCTAGTGGGCCCTCTTGTCCATAAGGTTAAGATAGGGAATGGATGGTGATTTTGGGATCTTGAGGTTTACAACTCCTTTGTTCTCTCTTCAAGTGGAAGGCAGGGAAGATTCAATGGAATAAAATACTCTTCGTACTATTTATTCTATTAGGTGCTCTCTCTGCACCTTGTTTTATACTTTCAAACTTCAAATGATAGTTACTTATAAATTGAAAAACCTACTCTCTCCATTCCAACCAGAGATATATTTTAGTTTTATAAATTAATTTGTGAATCAAAAGTTATAATTGATACGAATTTATTTAATTTTAATTATTTAAATCTGACAAAAATAGTACCCATTCAAAATTTAATACTCATTGACTTGCACAAAAAGATTCCTATTGTAAAATTATAATAATTTTTTAGGACAGAGTTATTACTAAATTTATTGATTTAATTTAATAACAGTTGTATTATTTTCAAAAAGAAACAAAACTCGAAATATAAATTCTGAATATTAAAAATTTCTCAAAATAAAAAATCGTATACTGTAACATTAGCGAGTCACCGACTCACCGTAAACGCAACACGCCAAACTCTTCGTTTTGCATAGCTAGAGAGAATAAAAACAAGTTACTATTTTATATGGCAGAGATATTTAGAATTTGACCATCAAGTCTTGAATCATCATCCTCCTCAACCTCAAATCAAGCATCAAATTAATAGCTCCAGAGGAAAAGAAAGAATGGGGATTGTTGGAAATCTCAGTTCAGACCACCTCAACGTCTTCAACTCTCAGGGTAATAATCCTTTTTCCTTACCCTTAAAAGCCTAATTGTTCTCTCTCTTCACTATAAAATGATGTTGGATACTTGAATTTTGTAAGAAACAGGGTATCTGGTGATCGATTCCTTTTCAAGTCCGGAAGATGTAGAGTCGATGAGGAAGAGAATGGGCCAATTGCTTGATGACTTCGATTGCTCATCCACCGCCTCCATATTCTCTACCAAGAACCAGGTTCATTTATTGTACACTACAAATTTTATTTTTTTTTGTCTATTAAGTCTTACATCCTTGAATTAACTAATACCCGGTTGGTATTTATGCTAAAAAGGAGTACCTTTTTCTTTGGGTGTCTCTTCCAGCAACGTACTAGTGATGATTACTTCTATGAGAGCGCTGAAAAAGTTTCGTTTTTCTTTGAAGGTAGTTATTAACTTTTTGAATGTGTTCTGAAAAACTGAAACTGTCATTTTTTTAATCCATTTTTATTTTGTTAGATGGGGTTTGTGACAAGTCTTGAACCTTTGCTTGATTTATAGTTTATACTCCCATATTCATGAAAAGACTTGTCCATTTACAAGCAGGGATCATAAACAAAAAAATGGCTTTTTTGGGTCTCTAAATTTTGTTGGTCTTGTAACTCTAGTATCCCCTGTGGCCTGTGGTTTCTGATGAAGCTTTGCTATGAAAATATATTCAAGTGTTATGATTTCAGTTTCATGTTTGCAGATAGCTACTGACATTACCTGAAAAAAAGAACTTTTTGTCAATTCTTTTGGTTCCTTTTTTAAAGAGATATTTACTCCAATATCCTAACCAAACGTGCCTCTGCTTTTGTAGATAAGTAAATCCTTGATTCAGGTGTTTTTACATTTTAATGAATGTGAGCTTGTGAATTGTGCTGATTTTTTTTGTATTTTTGGCAGAAAAAGCTTTTGACAAGGATGGTAACTTAAAGCAACCAAAGCAATTATCCATTAACAAAGTTGGTCATGGTATGTGGAGAATACATATTATTCTTTTACTTAACAAAGAAGAAAAAAGTGGTGAATTTTTGCTTGGATCTTATTGGCGGTATCCTCAGGTTTTGAGTTTAATGATCAATTTGTAGTTGTATTCAGTAGTTGGAATAGACTCTTGGATTTCTGATTTTGCTGTGCTTCTTGTGGTATGTTTTGCAGCGTTACATGAGATTGACCCAGAGTTTAAAAAGTTCTCTTGCTCAAAGAAAATGTCGAGCTTACTGATTTCATTCGGTTACAAGAGGCCAGTTATCATTCAGTCGACGTATATATTTAAGTTACTTATTCTTTAGATGCAAAATACATTGAATACCTTGATCACCCTGGCACTGCATTAATGAAAGTTTGATATATACCAAAAATGAGCCCATCAAGGGTGCCTATTGTTGGTGAATATAACATAAAGAATAGGACTCTTCACTTCCTGGGGTGCACCTCTAGAAATGCTCTTTCTTGCTTTCTTGGGTTGTGAATCCACATAAGTGTTCACCTAACATGTTCTTGCCTGAGCATGAATTTCTTAATTATAATTGTCCATTTATTTTATACTCTACTGGATCTTTGTATGAGATAATCTAAAGAATTTCTTTTTCAGCAACCAGGCATTGGGGGTGAAGTAGTGCCACACCAGGATAACTCGTTTCTTATTACCGAACCAGCAACTTGCACGGGGCTGTGGCTAGCCTTGGAAGATGCTACTATTACAAATGGTTGCCTCTGGGCTATTCCTGGATCTCATAAAGGTACTGCCTGCTAGTATTTATTTATTTCTATAGTGGGCCTGGCCGGTCTGAGTCCAAACGTAGGCATAATTGGCCTTTTTGTTTTTTGTTGTTCTTAGATGGCCTTGTAGAAGATTCATTAGAGATGAGAACGGTGTGCATTTTGATCGGCCTTCCCCATCCTACAACCAAAAAGATTTCGTGCCCATTGAAGTGAAAGCTGGCACCTTGGTGGTCATTCATGGTGATCTTATTCATCAGAGGTAAACTACTTGTAGATATTAGCAATAATTAATAGCTTCAAGTTTCATTTGTTTAAATTTTGTTTTCTTTGACATTTGGTTGCTTGGCCATCAGTTTTGAAAATCAGTCCTCAAAGTCAAGGCATGCTTACAGCTTGCATGTGGTGGATACGGATTGGTGCAAATGGGCGCAAGAAAATTGGTAAACATATGACAGATGTTCCATTTTTTAGTTTCTTTCTTGTTACTGTATTTCCTTTCTAGCTTATATATTCTCTGGACACTGGCTGTGTTTGATTTTTTTAATATATAAATAGTTTACACTGTCCCATCTCTTTACTTCTGGGAGATAAACATGCCATCACGGCATTCCTACTTTGAATTAAGAGGATCAAAATAATTAACAAGAGCCAAGAGGTCAGATTTGAGACATATTAGAGGTCTTAATGTTCTCGACAATTCTTTAGGATTTTTTTCAGAAAATTGTCATTTTTTGAAGTAGTTGTCATATCTATCCACCTGTTCTATTTTCTTTCTTCGTTATATCTTTATGGCTACTCATATGTAGTAATATAATACTCGACTTTTCTTTGCAATTTTTGTAAGGGTTATATTATTCTCATTTTTCTAAGGCATAGAATTTCTCTTTAGAACTTACTTCCTATTTGTATAAGAGCATGAATATGTTTGACCTGGTACAGCTGACAGTGACTAGTTATAAATATGGTGAATCTGTGTATTTTGATTGCAGTTTGATGCTTCTTGTAGGAGGTTCTATAATATCCTTATTTGAGACATTGACTATTGTTTATGGCAAATATTCTTTCAGGATTAGAAGAAAAGTTGATCCAGAGCCACTCTATATTTCTTGAGATTAAACCCGACAGTCCCAACATCCAGTGGATTTACTGCCATGTGTATCCAAAGTAAAATTAGTTACACTCAGTTGCATCCATCTTTGGTGGCTATGTATATAATGGGTTCTCTTCTTCTCACAAATAAAGAGGTACACAGGTCTGGTTGATTCAGTATGATCCTTATAACATGCTTCGTTGCAATTTTAGCTGCTTTAGTTAGATTCCTATTTTAATCATGGTTTCTGTCTGAAACTGTTTGGTTAAAATTTGGTGCTTTCTGGGCCTACAATATATGCTGATGTAAGATGTATATTTCATGACATATAAATTTATGGGTCTGCCTTGTTACGTGAAAATTATAATGACGTTCACAAAGTAATGTTCTTCCTTTTTATTTTTTGCTTGTATTGGTTGAGAATGAGAGTGCCATTATTTTCTAATAAAGAAATGACAGGGAAGAGATGAAGTAGGCATATTTATGTCATCGGAAGTATTTTGGTATGAACTTCAAATATTTAAAGCAAGGGGAAGGCAGAACAAGAAGTACTGAATTGGGAAGAGTTTATTGGCTAACGAAAAAGTCAAGTGAATTATAGTGATAATAACAATTTTTAATGATTTTTCTTTTAATAAATAATTGCTTTTCGATAAATTTAGTAATTATTTTTTTAAAATGGTATCCAAATAAATTTCAAGCAAGTTATCAAAATTACAAAAATCATCAATCATAAACAACACAACACACACTCGTAGTTGGTACTACATGAACATGGAGAGAGCAGGGATGGAGAAAAAAACAGGTATTGGGTACTTATACAAAGATAAGGAGAACAGAGAGACAAAATGGGTTTTAGGGGTATCATTTGATTTGGTTTCAAATGTAAAGAAATGAAATAAAATAAATCCTTTCACGATAATCTGACTAAATATACTATGGCGTAGTATATATTTTCATTCCAATGGTAGAACAGCATACACTTGCTTGAGAGTAGCTCTGCCCTTGGTGATGGTACTCAATACAAGCCTTAGAATTTTGGAGAGGTGAGAACTTATATATAATAGACAAATATTGAGTTATTTTAATTGATTTTGAATTAATTTAGCAGTTTAATTTGGTGATTCCGTAGTTTAATTTTTTTTTCCTTCTGATTTTCATGTCTTCTTGATTATAAATTTTGGCATTTCTAAAAATCAATAGTTCAAAAGTTAATTTTTTCAAAAAATTAGTATACATTTATTATTAAGGATACAATGTATACTTTGTCACCAAGTACAATATCACTAATATACTATACACAAATAGTACTACTATTATAAATTTAACAGATGCATAAAACCATTACGAGTATTTATTTATACTAGGCCAACTTTGCACACACCAAGTGTGTGTAAGTAAAAAATGTAAAGTAATTAATGAAAAAGTAATCTAATCATGAAAAATAAATAAATAGACATTGTTAAAGTTGTGACTTGTGACACACTCAAAAATTAGCGATAATATTTTTTCCTCTTCCATTATATAATAGATTGGCGTGTTTAGATACAGTCAAAAGGTCCAGACTTCCAAGATCCGTAAGATATACACTTGCATACCATATAAGAAGGTTACATAAATCAGGGTCAAGAATTCAAGATCATGTTGACTATACCCATAACATAAGGAGCACAGAATTCCCTCTCTCTTTCTTCTTTGTTAATTCTTCCGCATTCTCCCCTCTCTAATTACTCTAGAGACCAGGTTCTACAATACATAATATTTGCATGCTTAGCGTATAAACTCACAGATCTTAGTTGAAGCATACAACGGTCGTCTTCTTCTTTTTCTTCAATCTCTCTCTTGGCCGCAGCAGCTCTAAATTAGAGTGCTTTACCTAGCTACAAGAATATCATATCTAACTACAAGAGTTAGTACTGCATGAGCAATGACAGTCTCTACTCGAGGAGAAACAATATCAACAATAACAAGCACGAGGAATACAACCCATGATTTTGCTACAGCAAGGAGAAGAATTGTTATTTTCTACTTCTTCCTCATCTTAATTTTCATTCAGTTATGTTCATCTTCGGCCAACCACGACCACTCCACTCCCTCCAGCTGGTCTCCGGCACGCAAATCCCACTTTTTCAGCACCGGGTCATTTCATGCAGCTTCAAGTCCATCTCCGTTAGCTGCCACAGATTCCGACGATAAGAGAATCATTCACACAGGTCCAAACCCTCTACACAATTAGATAAATACAGTACATAATGAGTTTAGTTTTGCTACTCTTAATTCTAATAGCTAGTTTTATTCGTAGAATTCAAGTAAGAATGACTGTGCTAGTTCTTTCTCTTATCAATCAGCCTTCCTTTCTTCTCTTTCCTGGTCTGAGATAGAATTAATGGTAGCAACTTCAGCTTTTTCAGTCCTGGAATTTAATGAGGTTATGGACAGTAAGAGCAAAGCTAGCCAATATTGTTAACGCTACTATTTCTTCTCCTTCTGTACCTTCTGTTATTTGTATTGAAGATTGAACGGGTGTAGTTACTGTTCTTATTCATCTACAACTACTACAACCCTTTTTAGTTCTTATTTTTCTTACATAAATAAACCAATTGAGCACCCCTCTAGCTACCACTTTAAAGACATTATGGTCCTTACCAACAACACTGTCAAGCCTGTAACTGGTGCAGCATTGAGGGATAATTCTGAGTTTTCACTATCTGTTTCTTATTCGGGCGGGTCTTGCCAATATCAAAAACTAAGGGGCAGCCAAATTCTTGTTTTTTCACCAGGTTTCAATACCCAAAAAGGCAAAACAGACTGAAGGTAAATATAGTAAACTTATTGATAGACATTGTAAAAATTGGGTCATTATCAAGTCTGATGTTTTGTACTAGTGGATATTACTGTAACACAATTAGCTTTTGTTTTGCCTATTACACATTGTTTTGATGTACCTTAATCATATATTCACAAAAATTAGCACTGAGAACAATACTTTTCCAGATATAATTTAATACGCACTGATGTGGTGGTTGGTTTCGTGATAAATGCAAAATTTCAAAACTCTGTTCTTTTTAAAATTTTGGAGTGGATGTGATTAAAAATTAAAAAGGACCAGCTAAAGTAGTTTTGTAGTTTACTAGGTAAGATTTAGGAATATATAATACTATTATTTTATACAATATATTATTATATGGGTAAATACAGGATCTCAATAGTCCATAGAAGACGCTGCTAAAAAATCTGGCTTTGCGGATTGTAGTTCATGAATATATAGTCGTATTTCTTTAACATTTTTATATATTTGTGTATATACAGAATACAATATTATTGACATTATTTTTGTCAGACAGTTATGCCTCACATTTTCTCGTATAATATACATTTGTTGTATGAATGTCACCTTTTTGCTTAGCAAGGCCATGTTCTGAAGGTGAGATATAGAAAGATAAGCTAACAAAACCATCTTGGAATGAGTATTTTTCAAGTAGAGCCTTAAAATATTCCTAAAATGGTTGGAGCATTGGGAGCTATTTCGGGAAAAACAAGTTTTGAATTGTTCAAAAGATTTTTGGAGGGAGAAAGAGAGAGTCTAATCTAATGTGAAGGTTAGCTTTTTGTTTTGTGCATGAAGATAGTTTTTCCCCATGAAAAATGAATGTCTGCCTGGAGTTATATATAAATGTTCATTTAAAAGAGTGGGATGAAAGTGCAACTGCCTCCTCTCTTCTCTCTCTCTCTCTTATTTGTGTACTTCTGTGAAACTTTAGTTTATTGCATCCACCCACCCAAGTCATTACCATATTTGCTGGTAGTGTTATAGCAGAATTGCTTTATATGTTCACGGGTACCTTAAAGATCATCTGCATTGCGTTTTTATTGACGCAACACCAATTGGGAAGCTATAATGGACAGAAAAAAAGAAAAAGGTCCCACTGTGCTTCACAGCCTGGTTGGCAAGGTTAAATTATCAGAACATCAAGTTCTCAACCACCCAAAGATGAGAGATAAAATTAATGTTAATGAATGTATGTCATGTTCATGATTCATCATCCTACTTGATGCTATTCTATCTGATGGGTAGTTGGTTTCTATAATGGCTGAATTGAAAGGGGGTTATCTTCTGCATAGTCTTTCACTTGCCAGATTTCGATTGTTCTTGGAATGTTCATGGTTGAGCGGTAAATATTTAGAGTTCATGAAAGACTTTGGTAAAACAGGGGACCTCAAAATATTGCAGCCTTCATAGTTTTTCCAAATTTTATTTACACATTTGGAAGACGAGAAAAAATTCGAATTAAAGATATCAACCACTGTCCTCCTCTCTCTCTCTCTCCCCCCCTATCTTCGTTCAACAGAGGCCTCTTAGGAACAATGTCATGATACTTGACCAGTTAGTCACTGCAGCTTAGTAAAGGTGGGAATAATCTATTGAGATAGAGATATGATTGATTTTATCTCAACATAAAAGCTTAATAGGATATATTGAATTTAGAACAGAGAAGTTTAAATAAATAAATTTGGCATTTTTGTACTCGAGTAATATAAGTTAATCTTACATGTAGCTCAATGTGAATTCAACAAAAACTTCATGACCCAAAGTGAAAGAAACTAAATTACCATTACAAAGGTATTATTATGGTGCTGAGATCCTCAAGAGCCTGAACAAGAACCCAACTGTGACAGCCATTTGGTCTCCCATTTGCGCCTGCAAATAAACGAAACACATAATGTATCACACGTCCAATCAGAACAAAAATGTCAAAAAAATCTGGTACTCTCTATAAAGAAAATTTCCTACCATTAATTAGCTTTCAGCAGTGGTTAGTCTGATGACAATGTGAAAGCCACTACTACCTTAAAGCTGGCTATAGGAGCATGGACTCGCACATAATGGCTTAAGAAACATCGGAGCAGTCGAAAGAGAGTAAAATAAAAGAAGAAAGTGGACAATACAAAGTGGAGCAAGTCTTATACCGCAAATACTTTGTTTAGATTGAAACTATGAGAATTCTGAAATCCGTCCAAGGATTTTGAAGGTGGACTTAGGGCCCCGAAAACAATCACAGTATCAGGCCTAATTCCGCCCATGCATTCTGCTAAACAATCCTAGAGCATTTATGGATTAATTTCTGCATATCCGAAAATAAGAGCATTCCAAACCACCAAATCTTTCCCAACTATATTCAAGAACAAGCAATTAATCAGCAGAGTCCAGTTCACTAAACTTCACATACATTATCATTAACTCGGTACTCACTTCAGCAATAAACTCCAACCCATATTTCAAAATAAGAAATGAAGCGCGACACCCACCCACGAATCGCAAAGTTCAGCGCATATGCATTTAATTTGTCTGCTAACAGAAGCAGCTTGAGTGATAATTTATTTTTTTCCTTCCCTTTGATGAGGGTGTTCCAAATGAATGCATTCATTTCATCAAACAGTTGGCCAGCCTATGATATGTCACCCAGCCGAGTGAAAATAGATTAACACCCATATCATTACATTAAATATATGTAAATGACTCGGCTAAAAACAAGAACCCCAAGTATTAACATTAAATTCAGAACCTCATACGAAGGTGAGAAGCCAACGTAGGAGTGGTAATTAATTAATGAGATTTTTTTTTCCTGTTCCTCTTCCACAAATATTTAGGCATGAAATCACCAAAAAGAAACTAGATACTACTACTAGAGTCTTTCGGTGTGGGACAAGTATACATGCACTCATTCGGATATAATATCGGACACAGTATTGATCTTAACTATTAAAAGGTGAGGTCTAACACGAATTTTTATGTCATGTCTCTCTTTTTAATAGTTGAAATTAATGTTGTATTCGATTATAATTTACTTAGATTTATATTTCGATACGTAGTACAATACAAATATATTTATCCGACTTTGAACCGTCAAATACGACAAAATTGTCCTTGTCATTAAAGTTGCAAACGAGTCGAATCGATCCAGATTTTAAACTGCTCGAATTCGACTTGTAAAGTTAAATTCTTACTCGAATTTCACTCGGATACGAATTATATTTGAAAACTTTTACTTAGATTCGACTCGATTCGAATTTTCATTACTCGAATTCGATCTGACTCGGATCAAATTATATTTAAACTACTCGCAAACTTCAAATTCAAACTCGAATTCGAGTTTTTAATAGTAAATAACTTTATAATACATATAATTATTAATTGAACTTATTAATTTACTTATAAATGAGAAAATATAATTATAATTATACTTTATAAATATAGAATTATAATTATAATTAAAAATAAAATAAAAAAATAATAATTAATTATTCAAATTTTATTTAATTGTGTATATATTATAAGATAATATATCGAGTATCTATTCGAATATGTATTAATCGAGTATATATTAAATTATGATTAAAATTTTGAATAATTTGACTCATAAACGAGTCGAATATAATATTACTTAAATTTTATTCGTATTTTATTTAAATTATTTTTTGTGTTCAAATTTAAATTATATTATTAATAAATTTTAATTTTACTTGAGTTGAATCCGAAACGAGATCGAATCCTTCGGTTCGATTTGCAGTCTTATTTGTCATGTCGGCCGGGTCACGCCAAACTGTTGCTATATTTTTTAGCCAATAAAAACCAAACACGTCCTAATCCAGTCATATCATGTCGCCGTATTTTCCACGTGTTCACCCTTTAATTGTTAATCGGAGAAATATATGAAATAGATTCAGATTTCGGACTGAAATAAGAGAGAGAAAGGGATGTCTTGTTCTGTGCTATGCTTAAGCTAAAAGCTTTAAGCTTTAGCTAAAAATCATGGCCTCACCGCCACCTTGGAGATGGCCATGGAAGAAAAATTCAATCAAAATTTCATATTCTTCTTCTTCAATTTCCTCGTTTAATCCTTCAATTATCTATAACCCCTTCTTTCGAATTCACAAAAAACCCCCAACTCATCTCACCTCTTTTTCATGTAGTGCTTCTCCTAATAATGCCAGAAAGAGATTGAGAAAATCCGATAGCCCACCTGTTACAATTGGGGATGATAATTCAGCGAAAGATGCCCCTTTGAATTTAACAATTCCATCTCCAAAAAAACCAACCCTAACTTTCAAATCCTTGTTTGGAAAGAGAGCTTTGTGGCGAAGGATACTTTTTGCCTCCAAGAAAGTCAGAAGTATCATTTTGCTCAATGTCATCACTCTCATTTACGGTAAGCTATCCTGATTGTTTCGTTTGTTAATGTTATTTTATTTCTTCTTCATTTTACTGTAATTTTAAAATTAGGAAGAAAAGCCACTGTTCTTTGAGAAAATCTTGAATTAGTTTTTGGAATGAATGTTGTTCCTGATTGCCTAAACTCAGAATTGTTTTGACTATATAATGATAAAAAATAACTACCCATTGATGCCCATATGTAATAAATTTCCGAATTTAATCCCTTGATCCTGTATACTTATTGTTCTTTCTTAAGTTGATTCCGTTTAGTAGAAAGAATAAAACTGAACTTGATTATGAGGACTCGATGGATCAATTTTCACTGTCCATTGAATCTTCGTTAACTGTCAAGCTGATCCATGAGTACATACTTCTATGTTGCACATTATTGAGGAAATCATTATATATATTTAAAAAAAATCAACTTCCTTGATTTGCTTAAATCATCAATTCTAGCAATCTTTACGGACAAACAGACTAAATGATTAGACGCAAGTATATTGTCAAGAGTTTGCTAACTTTGCTCCATTGGATTTGGACTTACTATAACTTCATATCAAAAAAAGACAACCCCTCTTGATGGCGTTGCTGCGATAAAATACTCAAACTTTGCCTACAAATAAGAGAGAAAGAAGTTAACAAAGAGTGGGCTACTTCCTTAAGACATCGGAAATTGACTGCTATCCTGCATTTTTTAGCAAAGGCAATAGCAATTTTTAATAGCAATTTTTATTTGGTAGCATGATAAGGAGAGAACTTCTAAGTTTCTAGCCTTTTTTCTCTTTTCTTTTTATAGATAAAATTGAAGACTCTTAGAATCTAGATATCTTAGATTCTAGCTGTGCATATATTACAAACTCATATATCTTCCCTTCATGTTGTAGCTAGTAACATACCAGTTATAAAGGAGGTTGAAGCAATCATGGACCCGGCTGCCTTCACTGTCATGAGATTTTCTCTAACAGCCATTCCCTTTATTCCATTTGTATTGCGAGCAAGAGGTGATGTTCAGACCAGAAATTCTGGGATAGAGTTGGGATTTTGGGTCAGTTTAGGCTATCTTATGCAGGCACTTGGAATGCTTACATCTGATGCAGGGCGTGCATCTTTTATTTCTATGTTTACTGTAAGAAACTCTGAAATTCATCATAATTACTTTGCAGTGTTAGTAAATTAGTTTTTATGTACATCAAGCTGTAGCTTTGATGAACTGTGGATGACTTGTTCAGGTAATTGTGGTTCCTTTGCTTGATGGTGTATTAGGAGCAGTAGTTCCTGCACATACCTGGTTTGGAGCTCTTATGTCTCTGATAGGGGTTGCACTGCTGGAATCCAGTGGATCTCCTCCAACAGTAAGTATTCTGTTTATCTGTGTGTGGTTTAGTGTTCAGGTAGTGTTTGTGGCACATGATCATGAAAAGGGCATCATTACCATTTATCTCTTATTGAGTTTTTTATATTACATGACCAATATAGATGCATACATATGTGCATGTCCTCACGTTTTTGTTACTAATATGTTCCAGGTTGGAGATCTATTGAACTTTTTAAGTGCAGTGTTTTTTGGTGTCCATATGCTAAGAACTGAACATATCTCTAGAAGCACCGACAAAGAACACTTTCTACCACTCCTTGGATATGAGGTAACAATTCATACATTATGTATGAGTTTAAAATTTCTGCGTCTTTATAGAAGTTTACTCAACACAATAGTGAAATGGTATAATATTTATATCTTCATTCATGATCTCAACATTCAGGTGTGTGTTGTTGCTCTCTTTTCGACAATGTGGTATTTTGTCGGAGGCTGGGTTGGTGGCGTTGAAGAAATCAATCCCTCTTCTTGGACATTGACAATGTTTATCGATTGGATGGTAACATTTCCATGGGTACCTGCGCTATACACTGGCGTATTCTCCACTGGGTTATGCTTGTGGGTGGAGGTATGATTCCTTGGATGTATGTTAGCCTTAACACATACTTTGGATTTTGAACAACTTAAATTGATCATTAACATTATTACACTTTGACAAAGACTGAACAATGCTTTATTTCTTTAGTCTATTGAAAACCTTAATACAAGTGTATCTGTGAAGTTAGAAGCTCTTTGTTTATATCATAAAATGATATAAAATTTGTTTCTCTCAAATTGAAAAGTTTTTTTTGTTCTCATAAAATGATAGCCATAATTAAATAATGGTATACAGTTTGGTTTTGTATGGAATACTTTTAGAATGTAATTAATCTAGCATGTTGTACTATTTTATTTATTTATTTATTATTATTATTATTATTATTATTATTATTATTATTATTATTAATCAAGGTTAAGTCCCTGTAATCTTGTTGCTGCTCGATATAACAAATCTGCGGCTAACATATGGTTATGTATTAACTATTATGTTTAGTTTGTAAGTTTGAAATTTCTTTTAGGATGATATACGAGAAGTTGAAATTGTAGTCGAAGAGTGCATAGGAATTGCTTAACCTACGCTTGGCAATCAGCCAATCACTGTCTCTTGCTAATGTAACTAACTAATATGAACAGGCTGTAATGGTCACTAACACGTGCTTCTTTCTTGGCAATCTTTTGGTGGTCTAATAATGTGGCCCGATGCCTCCAGTAAGTATGTGTTTAGTAGGAGTGCCAGTCTATTTTATATCTTTGAGGGTCTTTTTATCTTTTGACAGACTGTATAATTGACATACTTAATGAGGAGCATTTCATTATTTAGTCTCTTCCTGCTTAACAGTAGTGTTACATAAAGGAATAGGAAATAAGAGTTGGCGAGGTAAGGAATTCTTAATCTAATTTAATTGAATTTACAGATGACTGCAATGTGTGATGTGTCAGCCACGGAAACTGCAATTATTTATGGATTGGAGCCGGTATGGGGTGCGGGCTTTGCATGGTTTCTCCTTGGCGAAAGGTGGGGCATCTCCGGGTGGATTGGGGCCACTCTCGTGCTAGGTAAAAAAGAAAAGTTCTTCTGTTCTGATTCATTATTTTGTTTTGATTTCATATTATAAGCTTGATAGCAGAAATGGCTTAATGTTGATCTCTGGAAAATTAATGTAATCTTCCATAAATAGTTCCTATTATCCATAGAATAGTTCAGCCCACCGAAGTGATAGAAATTTAATATTTGGACTCTTCCCTTGATCTTGAGAATGTATAATTTGCCTATAAATGAAATTATATATATTCTACTCATATTTGGCATGCAAACCAAGATTGTTTATTACTTCGATTCCATGGTTTGAATTTTGTGTTGGCATAATATTTTGCTAGATGTTATTTGTTCTCTCTTCAAATCTATATATGCAAAAATATACTGGACGGACTTGTGGATGCTCTTGTTGTAGGTGGAAGTTTAACAGTGCAGATACTTGGGGCATCCTCTCCCAGTTTATCTAGGGGATGTAAGGAGAGCAGCAAGATAGAGGATCACTTGCTGGTTTCGGATAAACAAAATGGTCTTTCTACGTCTCCGATAGTTGTCAGCTCCAGAAAGGATATCTCACTAAAGAAGTAGAAGCATATATATATATATATATATATATATATATATATGCATACAAGGATATATAACGTTTATCAGGAAGCATAGAGTTTAATTAATACTAGTTTTTCCCTTTCTAATTATAAAAATTATTAGATGTACCTTGTAAATAGAAAAGATGTATTCTTCTTATAGCTATTCCTTCTCCCGTATAGGCAGCTACTGGTGGCCTGCAGTATTCTTATGTACACATGCATCTAGTGAATTCTAACAAAGATGCATAAATAATTGTTGGTAAAATAGTGAAGTGCAACATCGCAATAATATTTTCTCATATTGTGAGGCCGGAAGACATATGAATACTTGATCGTTTACGTGGCACACGCAAAGCACTTGAGTGGTAATTATTAACTTAATTAATAGCATAAATTATTATATTTTCTCCTCAGCTGGAATTAATGGATAACCAACAAAATCCTCAAACGACTTAATTTATAGTTCATCAATTCGTGGTCAGCTTAAAATTTTTCTGTCCTGAACAATTTTTAGAAAATTGGATCGGTTATCGAATTGAAAAATGTACCGCATAGAGGGGTTACGGTTTAATCGGTGGTCGAAGTGTTATTGAACCGGTGACGTTATAAATATATAAAAAATATATTATTAATAAATAATAGAATTTTAAAATATTTATTTTTTTATAAGTTAAAATATAATAAAATTATATTATACTATTAATAAAAATATTTTTGTAAAAAAAAAAATTTAAAAATCGGGTCAATTAGTTCTACTAATCGGTAGTTAATTGATTTTTGATCTGGTTATTGTCAAATCGATTTTTTGAGTCAATTGAATCAGAGAGCCGATCTATTTCGATTTGACCGTCGATTCAATCTAATTTTCTAAATATTGGTCTTGAACATCAGCACGCACGCAATGCCAGATTAATAGAGAGAATATATAATTAAAAATATATGAAAGGTTCTAGATAATAGAGTCAAATTTTAAGTAAACCATTGTTATAATGGTGTAAAATTAAATATTTAATTTTTACTTTTTAAAATTATATTGATTATTTTTAAAATTAATAATTAAGTATATATAAATAAAATTTTAAAATTATAAAGATTGGAGTTAGTAGTAAATTATTTGTATTTTATTTTGTTTATAAACTTTAATAATTAAGTATATATAAATAAAATTTTAAAATTATAAAGATTGTGGTTAGTAGTAAATTATTTACATTTTCTTTTGTTTATAAACTTTTGACTTATATTTTCACAAAATTGATATAAAAATTAATCTTAAAAATAATTAATTTAATTTTAAAAAGGTAAAATTAAATATTTAATTTGAGATGGTGGAAGTATAATTTATGGACTTAACAAAAAACTATATTCAAAAGATTAGGGCTATTATTACTTTTAAAAATTATACTTGGATTGAACTATTTGTATTAATTTAACATTATTTTAGATTATTTTATTTCATGATAGGGGATTAATAATCCTATAAATAGTCTTATAAACTATTTTTTTAATCATACTTAAACATGATGAATTTAAAATTAATAATCCTCCTCATTTTAAATTATTTAATAATTTTATGAGATTAATAATCTAATATTTAGAAATTAATAATTTTTTATCATAAAATAAAATAATTTAAAATAATATTAAATTAATATAAATAATTTAATTTTAAATATATTTTTTATAAATAAACATAATCAGGTGTTATCTCCTTGCTGTCCCCTTTTCATATGAGTAACATAGTCTTAATACACGTCGACTGTAGATCTCAAAATGCAGCGGGGCCGGGTGGATTGATCAATAATGTCCACACAAGATGAAGTATTAAAACGTGGATCACGTGATATGGGGTATGTATGGATTGATTGATCAATAATGTCAATCATGTGATATGGGGGTGCCCATACTCGTAATAAATTAATCATTCATTTAAATATGTTAAGAGTAAAAAGTATCTTAAATTAATGAAAGGTAAATTATTTTAAGTCATTTTTAATATAATATTATTTAATTATTAATTTAATAATTTAAATATACAAATATAATAAGTATATAAAAATATAAAATTATATTAAATTTAATTTAATTATATAAAAAAATATTCTTAAGATGTCTTCTACTCATAAATATAAAAAAATTACAGTAAATTAATCATCATTCAAACATATTAAATAAATCTAGAAAAAATTGGTTAATCATTGAATGTCATTATTTTTAGTTTGAATATAAAACCTATATATTGCTTAAAAAGAATAAGTTTACACACATAATATTATAATATAATATAAAACATTACACTCATCTTAATATTAAAAAATAGGGCTTAATACGGAATTCATGTTAGGCTTTATTTTTTAATGATGAGATGTGATGTAATGTTTTATATTATGTTATAATTTGTGTCAAATTTTATTTTTTAATAATAAAATAAAATATAATATTTTATATTGTGTTATAATTATTTTGTGCGTAAAGTGATGCTTTTAAAAATGATAATATAGGTGAATAGATATTCAATGTGATTATGAATGCATAATTAATAATATAGGTGAAGAGATGACAGGGGCATTCAATGTGATTATGAATGCATAATTAATAATGGGTCCGTTTAATGTGTGTTTTAAGGGTATATATTAAGTGCGAAAAATAAGAGATGAAATTCACTAAATATTATTTCTTTATATATTTGTACTGAATTCAATACATGGAGTCCACTAATATATTATTTTTTTATGCATTGAATTTAGTACAAATACATAAATAAATAATATAATATATTGAATTTCGTGTTTAGCATGTGCCCTAAGAATACATTTTAAAAAAATCCATTAATAATATAGGCGAAGAGATGACAAGGGCATTCAATGTGATTATGAATGCATAATAACTAATATAGGTGAAGAGGGGACTAAATTTTTATACATTTTTATTATGAGATTTATAGTGATATTTTTTAAGATTTATGACGATGATAATTATATGACAATGAGATAAATTATCATCTGATTTTAAAAATCGTCGTTATAGATAGAGATAGAAATTTTGACAAGGGCATTCAATGTGATTATGAACGCATAACTATCGGCAGGTCAAATGTAACTCCACAGTCTCACTTCAATGGATACCTGCTACGTACATTACTATAAATAGCCCAAGGCTCAGGCATTTCTTTCATCATCAGTGCTTATCCCATTTCTGCTATATATAGTACTTACTGTACTGACTTGAGATTATTATTATTATTAGTGTTTCGAAGATGAGCAGTGTATTAAGTGGGAAGCTTGTGAGCCAAATAGAGATCAAGTCTGATGGAGATGTGTTCCATGAGATAGTTAGATACAGGCCACACAATATCTCCGAAATGAGCCCTGATAAAATCCAGGGTTGTGATTTGCATGAAGGCGATTGGGGAACTGTTGGCTCAGTCATCTTCTGGAACTACAGTCACGGTGAGCCACCTAGCTTCAACATGGGCTCGCTCCACAACTAACTGGCTCTTGGTTTTTTTTATCTGTGGTTGTCCATCCGGAGATGGAATTATCACGATTTAAAAATAGCAGACGCGGTTCATGAGGATTATTTTTTAAAATTGATATTTTTATACTATTTTTTGATATTTTTACACGGTGAATACTATAAAAATATTGCTATAGATGTATAATGACAGTTAACCGTTGTTATAGACTTATAGTCCACCGTATAAAAATATCAAAAACTAATGTGAAAATATCAATTATCTTATTTTTATATCGTGACATCTAGCTCCATCTTCGGATAAACAACCACATATCTATAGTCAGAGCTAGTTGTGGACCAACCAATCACTCGTAAACATATTTAGAGACTACGAACAATATTTTTGCATGCTTTAGTTTTTTAATTTTTTTTAAAATATTAGCATTGATTTAATTTAATTATTTCTCTTTGATAATCATATATTTGTATATATAGATGGGAAAAAGAAAGTGGCTAAAGAGATAATAGAAGCTATTGATGAAGAAAAGAAGTCGGTGAGGTACAAGGTGATTGAAGGAGATCTGATGGAGTTATACAAGTCATTTTCAATCACCATCCACTTGGATACCCATGGTGAGAACAATTTGGTGACGTGGACGTTGGAATATGAGAAGCTGAATGAGAATGTGGAGGACCCTCATACCTTGATGGAGTTTTGCCTCCATCTCACCAAAGACATTGAAACTCACCATCTCAAGTGATTCTACATGATACGAGTATGATGATGCAGCCATGCCAGCGTGTGTTCCTAAAAATAATATGGCTTCTTTTATGTCTATCTATATATAATAAGAGTGGTTCTACACTTATCCTTATTTTTGACCCACAAGTCTTATTCATGAATAAGACAAAAAAATATGGTCCCACTTTATTTGCAAAATACAAATAAAGTGGGACCATACTCTTTCGTCTTTTTTACGGGTAAGTTTAGCGGGTATTTTTTGTGGTTAAGGCTAGAATTATTCATGTAATAAAGTGTGGTGTTATAATTACTATGGGCTTGCTGTTTGAAGAAATATTGTGACTTAATTTCATTGAGTTTCTAAGTTGTGAGAGTACGTATAAGCAACTTAAATTAGTTTTTATAAATTTTGTGCTGATGCATCCGGTTCAAATTCAATTCATTGAGTTTGTTTATGACACCCGAGTTATGTATTAAATTACTGTTATGATAAGACATTTACCCAAAAAGTCTCATCTAATAATATTAATTAGTTAATTGCACACTTCTTATATTATTATCTATAAAATAAAGCATTTACTCTCAAATTTATGATCATAATTATATTATTATGTCGTTATTGTTAAATTAATCAAATTAGCTAACAAATTTAAAAATAAAAGTGAATTAAAATATGTTTTTAAAATCTTACGAATATAACTTTTTATGCGAAGCAAATCTACTTTTATAACTGAAACATATCAAATACAGCGGGATTAATTGATCAACTGAGCAGACTGAACATAATACTTCCTCCGTTTTATACTATTTGCTCATTGTAAATTTTTGAAGTTACGTTAAGAAAATTTTAAATTCAAAATTAATATAAATTATTTTAATTTTAATCAATACAATAATAAATATTATAAATAATCTAAAAAGAATTATTTATTATAATTTTTATTATTTTATAATTTTTAATAAGTTATCTTAATTTTAAATTTAAAAATATTTTAAATTAATAATAATTAAATAATTTGAAACAAAAAATACATATATGAATAGTAGATAAAAATATGAAGACATGAATCATGCGATATTAGGCGACCTCACGTCATTGACTTGCAATGAATTAATTAGTCATTACGCATTAAAAATAAAATGTTACCTAAATTTAGCGTGTATTAATATCACTATTTACTAATCGGGCCTAAAACATAAAATTCAAATAATTTATTTGGTCATAGAGTCCAAGTGGCCTGCCTAAATGTTGACCAAGTCCAAGTAGCTGGACTCGCTCTCTCCCTCAATATGTAGAACGAAGTCAATGTATAAGGTATGGTCTGAAAAAGTTATACATTTTTTGAATACAAAATTCTTCATTTTTACAATTAAATGCCATGAAATTATGTACTAATTCTTACATTGGAGGGGTTTTCGGCTATCAGTCACAATGTGCTCTGTTGTGTGTAAGTCAACGATCCGACTATATCTTATTTACGACATCAACTTTAGAGCTAAAAGGAGGATATTTCAGAGAGTTAATTGTCGTCGGAATTTTAATCAAAATATTTGTTGTTATCACTGTTTTTTCCCATGTATTTCAACCTAGTCATCTTCAAGCTATTAATTCTAGCACTAATACAGGTCTGAGGGGGAGGATGGAAAAAAGAAATAAGCTCAGATCAAACATATTTTCCAGCAAACGAAAAAAGAAGATGCAAACGAAAAAATAAGATGCAGTAAGCTCAAAACTTTTTGGTTGTCGATGGGAGAAAAATATGTTTAGTACACTGATCATTCTTCTCTCATGTCATCAAAAGGGTAGGGCTTCCATATTATTGTGTCACCTGTTAACGCTCAAAATTTGTTCACACTTAATTAACGGCTTGGGCTGCTGTGGAATATCTCTGTGTGAGTGTAAGAATATATTTCAAAATGTGTTAATAGAGGTAAGAAGTATTTAGTAGGATAAAATATAGTGTATATCGTCCCTCAATTATTTACCGTATATTTATAGTCGACACATTCTTGATAGAATTACAATTCCTAAAAAGAATTGTATCGTAGAGATCCTAATGAAAAATATAATTACTATATAAATTAGTATTGGATATGGTAATTAGTTAGGATGTGTTTGTTTGTAAAAATTATATTTGGGATTGGACTATTTGTATTAATTTAACACTATTTCGGATTATATTTATCCCATGATAAGGGATTAATAGTCCTTTAAATAGTCTTTGGATTATTTTTTTTTATCATTCTTAAGGCTATTTATGAGGGATTATATAATCCCATGATAAATTTGGGATTAATAGTCTCCCTTATTTTAAGCTATTAAATGACTTTATGAGACTAATAGTCCAACATAAAGGGACTAATAATCCCTCATCATGGGATAAAAAAGTCTGAAATAGTTTTAAATGAATAAAAATAGTCAAATCCCAAGTATGTATTTTGTAAACAAACATAGTCTTAGTGTCTTAAGTGACAAAGTGGTGATATATCCCAAACTAATTGGACTTAAAAGTCGTATGTGAGGGCACTAAGCTTAATGGGTTGTGGGGATAAAGCACAATATTGACGGTCTATTTGTGCTAGTAAATACGCAGCCCAACATTGTCCCTCACTCTTTTAGCATATGAAGTGAGGTAGAGGAGTAGGGTAAAGAAAAAGATTTCGGGAGCTCAGAAGGCTTCTAGGACTAAAGGCAAAGTTCGAATGAAAGGGAATTCAATAAATGATTGAATGAGTTGCCCTCAGTTTAATGGTGATCCTATTATTCTTTTAAAAATGAGCAATCACTTAAGTGTGGGCTAATGCGCGTCCATCGAGCCCATATGGACTATTAAGAAATAAATAAGAAAAGGTATCGGGAGTCCAAAGGATTACCATTACCGAAGACATGAGTTAACATTAAGAAAAGGTTTCGAGAGTTCTAAGGACTACGAGGATTGAAAACAAAGCCCAAATGGAGGGGAATTCAATTTATAATTGAATGAGTCACCCATAATTTAGAAGCGATGCAATTATTCCTTTTAAAATGAGCGATCTACTTAAGTGTGGGCTGATGTGCATATACTGAATTCATATGAATTTTTAAGAAGTGGACTTCAACCCAAATGATAGATCAGACACAATTTTGAGTTTAAAATAAGGGCCCCACGATCTGAGTTATCCAGACATGCATGTAAGGATATCAAGGGATTCCAACAACATAATGGGGGAAATTCCCATAACACGCGCGTGAGTATAGGGAATCATATGTCATTACCCTTCTAATTGTAGGATCGTGGTCAATTGAACCGTCGATTTTGGGTATAAATAAATAGAAGATAGAAGTTGTTTTCATTTTCTAGCATTTATGAGATCAAAATCTTTGAAGAAAGAGGCAATAGAGCCCTAGTTTCCTTCTGGTAATAGAGTCGGTGTCAATCATTTCATCAATCTCCAAATTTACTCATGTTCTTAATAAGATTATTCTATTCCTCTTAATATCACATACATTTGGCTAGTTCTTCTCAAAATTTAGGGTCGTCTTCACCTTCCTATACTGAGAATGAAGTTATTGTGGCAATGGAGGGGATCCTTAAAGGGCAGACCTATAAGCTTCCCATGGTAGAACACTTTAGGGCCCCAATAGAGGTAGAAACACATAATAGAGTCACATATATTACGGTTATTTATAGGGCAACGAACACCCCTTTAGACATCTCCAAGGCAGATATAGAATTGCTGAAGACTGAGTTTTATAGTCCTCAAGATTACGAGGTTAGGAAGCTTAGCGAAGATGATGGATGTACTGACAACCCGAAGAGAGATGGATAGTAATGTAGAGATAACTTCTTCTTTTTGGACTTCATTTTCCTTTTCAAGAATTTGTTCTTGAACTCATTCATATCGTTAGTCTCAGTTTGAACCAATTTGTACCTAATTCTTACATTCATCTTCATAGCTTTATGGCCTTCTGTCATTCTCAGGGTTCTAGGTCCTCTTTGGAATTTTTTTATATTAATTCTTCTCCATCGGTGTTTATAAGTAAAAGGGGTTCTATTAGTTTAATAAACAAATAAGTATAGAAGTTCTGATGGGAACCCCTTCGAGTAACAAAGGGTAACATAAGGATTAATTTTACATTAAGGGATCATATATCGAGTTGATTGGTCCTTGGATGGAGCCGAACCGATTCTAACTGAACCCTGTTAAGATTAATGGGGTTTGATCGGGACAATTCAAAACTTTGTACTCTAAAAGACCCTTAACCAAGGAGGACAAACCTTCAACTATGGAGGACAAATAAGTTCTGAACGACTAGGGCTGACTATTCAGCCATGATTGTGAGTGCCTAAAATTTTTCCTGTATAATGCTTGTATATATGTTTATGTAACTGCATATATTATTGAATATTTTGATACTAACATTGATTTGTTTTTTTTTTGTCATCGTGATTATAGTGGTTAATCAGTAAAAAAGACAATGAATGAAGATATTTTGAAAGTGGTGGGGATGCCTAGAAGGCCTATGACCGCAATCGAAAAGTTAAGCTGGCCTGATAACTTAATAGTAAGGTTGTAACGACCACGACAGTCGAAGATGTTATGTTTCCTTATCTTCTTTCGATTATTCCCAGCCTTATTCGTTCTTCTCCGGTTATTGACTTGGATGAGTCTCTGCGGGTACAACTGATTAGGGAAGTGACGATGAATAAGGGCACTGAAGAGGCCAGGAGAGAGAAAAGAAAAGCCCTCGTCAAGGATGAGGAAAATTCAAACCTCTTATCTGCCTCTAAAAGGCAGAAAGTGACGACCTCGAGGACTCGATAGAAGGTCAAAGTCAATACCTCATGCTTTGGAAAATTTAAAGACTTTCTCATTGGCTTGTACGACAACCTCAAGCTGCCGGTTGACAAGCCAAAATACGAGGGGATGGATCTAAAGACCCTCATTATTCTACATGGACAACAACTAGGACATGTATTTATGCCCTTATCTATTTTTTTAAAATATATTTATCTCCTTTTTTTTATGATAATTGATCGGTAAATAATTCTAAATAAGCCAATGCCACTTATTCCTGCATAATTTGTGCTTATCACAAACTCACTAATTATTACGAGAAGGTAGAAAACCGCCTCAACTAGTTAGAAATAGAAACTTCTAATGCGAATAAGCTGGCTGAAGATAGGGAAGAGCACCTAAAGACTTCTATACCATATTTCAACAAGTCGTTGAACGAAGAAATGCAAAAGTTGCCCAAAAGAAAACTGAAGCTGACCTGAAGACTGCTAAGGCTATTGTTAAAAGGGAGAGGATGAAAGTGGCTGAATTGAAGCAAAGATTGAAAAAATCTAAAGCTTATCTTCAATTCAGGAGAAAACTGCCCAAGTCCAGCAACAGACTGAGCATATTTAGAACTTAACGACCAATATCCAAAAGGTTATTGATGATGATCTATAAGGAAGCTGAATAGAGGGAAAGCAGTTCAGCTCCTAAGTCCTTAAGTTTCGCTCTTCCAGAGGTGTACCTATAGATCGTTCAAGGGTATAAAAAGTTCGAGGAATTCGTTGAAGAGGTCAAACTCAAGCTGGCCAATAAGTTCGATGAAGGTTTTAATTTGAGCACGACAAACATCTGGTCCGAGAGGAGGGGCTTTCCCACGAGAAAGTAAGGATTATAGACCCTTAACTTTGTAAATAAGATCTTTTTTTTATTGTAAAACAATAATTTTCATAATACAATTTTCTTCTCTTCATTTTTATGATGAATGAATCTCTTTTTCACTTTGTGATGAATAAATTATACAATTACTATACTGTTTGATAGCATATTAGCACTTAGGGTTCTTCGCTCCTTAGCCTTATCTAATAAAATTAAAGGTAAGACTGAAGAGTAAGTTAAGTGATGCATTAGATCAAAACAGAAAGTATGAAACAATAACATTAAGATAGAATTATTTTTTTATTAAGTTAACAAAAGTAATATATATCGGTTAAAATAACCTTAAAAGTATTAAAAAAAATAGCATAACTAAATACTGATAGTATCACCGAAGTTGAACAACATACCATATATTAGGGAAAGGTTTTCCTTTCATGGCTGGAAGCTTATATATGCCAGACTTTAGTAATTCAGTAATCATATAAGGACATTTTCAAGTAGGCATTAGTTTTCCTATGTTTTGAGGTGTAAATGTTTTAGCTTGTCGAAGAATAAGATTTCCTACTTTGAAACTTTAGTTTTTGACCTTTTTGTTTAAATGTCTTGTTATGCGTTACTGATATATTACAAGTTTAAGAGCTGCAACATCATAGTCTTCTTCAAGTAGATCAAGATTTAGTCAAAGACCTTCATCATTGAAAAGTTCATCAAAATTTTGAACTTTAGATGAAGGAATCTCAATTTCATCTAGTATTAGAGCTTCAGCTCCATAAGGTAGCTTGAAAAAAGTCTCTCCTATAATGGTCCGATGAGTGGTTCAGTAGACCCATAAAATGTGTAAAAGCTCTTCAAGCCTCCCACCTTTAGTATCTTCTAACCTTTGCTTGATTTCGTTGAGGAGAGTCTTATAATGACTTCAACTTGGCCATTAGCTTATGGAAGGCCAACAGAGGTTCGATGGTACTGAATGTGTATTTCTGGTAGGAATCCTTTAAATTTTTGCCTTACAAACTGTAATCCATTATTAGAAACCAGGACCATGGAAATGTAAAAGTGGTAGATCATCTGTTCTTTAAAAAATTAAAGACAAATCTCTTCGGTAATGAGGGCCAAGGGCTTGGTTTCTACCCATTTAGTCAGGTAATCGATGACTAAAATCACAAATTTCAGTTTCTCCTTCCTATGTAGGAGTGGTCCCAATAAGTCGATTCCCTGGACGACAACAGATATTAGAGATAAAATCGGAGTAAGCTCTTTAGGAGGTTAACGAGGCACTGAGACGAAGAATTGACATTTATGATATTTTTTGAGAAAGTCATTGGCAAATTATATCATTATTAGCCAATAATACCCTTGTCGTAAAATCTTATGTGTCAATGTCCTTGCCCTAGCATGATCTCCACAAATTCCTTTATGTACTTTTCGAATGCTATAATCAACATCTCTTAGACCCCCACAGAGGAGAAATGGGGAATAATAAGACATTCTGTAGAGCTAATTACCAACAATGCAATATTTGGTAGATTTTTGTTTTATCTTCTAAGCCAGGATCTTATCTTCGAGAAGGAAATCATTTATTAAGAAGTTGATGATAGGTGTCATCCAAAAAACTTCTTGATCAACATCTATGACTTTTCGAATCATAGTACTTGGCTATTGTAAAATCTCTACATAAATTGGGTCTTCAAGATATCTTTGATCAGTGGTTGCGAATTTGGACAGGGTATCAACCATAGCTTTGTCAGCCCTGACTATGCCAATGATCTGGTACTTTGGAAAACTGGTAAGTAGGCAATGGACAAGCTGAAGATAAGCTTGTAGGTATATTTCTTGGGTTTCATATTCTCGTAATACCTATTAGACAACCAACCGAGAGTCGTTGTATATGATCAGATTTATTACCTCTAAGCTTCGCGATAATCTTAGTCTTTCTAGAAGAGCTTCATATTTTAAGATGTTATTTGTAGCCATAAAATTGAATCGCATGACTTGTTGTACCCTAAATCCTTCTGGTGAGATGATGATGACACCAGCTCCACTCCTTAAACTAGTAGAAGATCAGTCTACAAATTAAATATAATCTAGGTAGGATCTTCGAATGATTGTCCGTCATACGATATAGGAGTTTCTTTTGTAGGCTAATCAAGCTCCATACTTTCCGGGAAAGAACATTATATGATGAAGTTAATAAAGGATTGCGCCTTTATGGTTGTTCGAAGGCGAAACTCTAAATTAAATTAGTTGAGTTCAATCACCCATGCTGGTAATCTTTCAGGGAGATCAGGCCGATAGAAGACCCATTTGAGAGATTGGTCAGTCAAAACAAAAATGGTCATCCCTTGAAAATATTACCGAAACTTTACGTTAGAGATAATCAGAAAATACTTAACATCTTGGGCCGTAAGGGAATACTTCCGATATGAAAGCAAGAACAGGCTTGGGTATGTTAGAATATTTTGTATATGTTTATATCTATTGTTCACTTTATAGTTATAGTAGCCACACATTCTTTATAGGATTATAATTCATAATGGAAATTATATAGTAGAAATCCTATTAAAAAAAATAGTTACTATACAAATTAGTATTGGATATGATTAGCAGTTAGCGGCTTAAGTGGTAAGACGTCAAATCTAAACTAATTGACTTTAAAAGTCTTATACGAGTGCATTAAGCCTACTACATTGTAGAGATAAAGCTTAATATTGACAATTAATTTACGCTAATAAATATATAACCCAACAGTCAGAGTGTGTACAGGCCAACAATCCTACGACATTTTATTTACGCTATCAACGCTAAACAAGTAAAAAAATGTTTCACAAAAGGGATAAGGTAGCAGTGGGTAGTCGGTGGATCATTTAACTTATTGCATCCGTTTCTTGAAATTCTTACATTATTATAGATGGCCCGGCGTGAACAGCAATCTGCATCAATCTGATCTTTGCTTGGCATTATTAATGTTACTCAACTATTTCTGTACACGGTGGTTGGGTGGAAATGCATGTGCTCTAGCTGTATGATTACGTTTTAAAATGAAAAAAAAGGTAGAGATTTTGTATCCATCTGTATGACAATCGAATGTGATCAGGAATACATATTTATCGGCAAGAAGTAGATAACCAAAACAATTAAGAAGCCTATGTTAATTAAAAAAATGAATATTTTAATAGGCCAGATCTCCAACGATGTAAAAGCATTTCGGCAACCGTCTTAGCAAGTTGCTTATATATTAATTAAAAAATAAATATTTTAATAGGTCATTAACAACGGACAGTCCATTGCCAATGTGCCTTCAGTCCGTATTAAGAATTTAGGCCGTCTGTCGGCAAAGAGTTCGTATCTATGACCCCGTTTCTTGTAATGGCTGTTACCTTCTTAATTTTAGAAAAGTGAAATACCTATTTTAATATTTTTACAAACTGGGTGTCCTATTTGAAGAGACGTCAAAAAAAATACTACAAAAATTGGGTATAATTTTATTTATTTTGTGAGTAATAATTCGTGAGATCTTAATATTTAAAGTTAATATAAAACTACCCCCAAAATTGGTATTATCCCTAAATTAATTTTAGGGGACATAATTATCATTTTTATTTTGAAATTATAATTTCCAAAATTTTTAAGTGAGCCATATATGTAATTTAAATGTTAATCGGTGATGTCCTTGTGTAAAGTGGAGGATTCAGTGCTCTAAAATTCTTAGGTCATGTTTATTTGTAAGGATAATATTTGAAATTTGACTACTAATCTTAGGTCTATTATTTGTTTTAAAATTTTACTTTAGAAATATTAGTTCAAAAATAATAAAATAATTTAAAATGAAATACTATTTACTACCTTAGAAATTAATCTTTACTCTTTTTTTTCAAAATGACCGGCGTATCCTATTCTAGCAATCTATACTCATACTACTGATCGAGAATACAATCTCTTTAATATTATTGGTAAGTGTGTAATGGTCCAAACGATAAATTTTTATCCAAATTTTAAAATAATCCTAAATAAAATAAAAATATTAATAAGATTTTTAATTATAAAATTAATAATTTTGAGATTATAATTTAATTATAAGAAATATTATTAGAAGTATAATTTTTGTAAATAAATATGACCTGTTAGAGTATTGAACTCTAGAGTTCTCCGTATTTAAACCATCCTTCTAAGGTTAAATTGTATATCGTCAATATATAACTAAAATTTAATTAAACAACATGGTTTCAATAAATATTAGAATTTAACGTTCATCAAACCATTTGATTATGTTTGTTAGTAAGGGTAATACTTAGAATTAAAATATTAATCTAAAGTCATTTGTTTATTTTAAAAATTAGACTTAAAACTATTACTTCCGACATAATAAAATTACTTGAAAGGGGGAATTATTTAACACAATGTCCAGTCCATCAAATTATTTGGTTATGTTTGTTTGCAAGGATAACACTTGGGATTAGATTATTAATCTAAAGTCGCTTGTTTGTTTTAAAATTAGACTTGAGACTATTAATTTTGAGAAAATAAAATGATGGGAGGGGGGAGACTATTTAACCAGTTATTATAATTCTTATCATTTGGGAATAAAAATTCGTCGACAAAATTAATCTTTATTTTTATTTAAAATGACCCATGTACTCTACTCTATCCATCTATACTCAAACTACTAAAAATATGATATCTTTGTTATTAGTAGTAATGGTATAATAGTTGAAACGGTAAGTTTGTCTTCAATCTTTTAAATAATTCTAGACAAAATATAATATCGAATAATTTTAAGTTATTCAATGAATAATTCCATTAAAAACAAATGTGTAATTAAGATTATACTCCATGTGAATATAATTTCGCGATTATAATCATTGCAAACAAATATGATAATCATTGCAAATAAATATGGCCTTTATATAACAAACAAGTTGTTCTTTCACTTCTTCCAAAATTGAGCATGGAGTTGTTTTTGGTGATGAGGTAACTGGAAACTAAAGTGAAGGTGAAGGAGAGGTAATGAACTCCAATAAAAGACCCTCCCTTTGTCTTGTTCAAGAAATCATTATACTCCGAATTTTAAAAAAAAATAAAAAAGAATTCCAGTTATGAAGAATCTAATTTGTTAGATTTCAAGAAATTGAAAAACTCATCTAACAAGGTGGTCTATGGTCATATCTCCCTTAATTCCCCCATTCTTTGGGGGAGTAATTTTTCAATCCAGTGCTGAAACATACTACCATATAAACGCCTACACATAAAAATAGAAATGATATCATTTATCACAATTAATATCACAATATGCTTACCTTATGTTGGGATATCTCTCCAACAAATTAAGAAGCATTAATTGGAAGAAGAAACCACCAAGACTTGTTACAGAATGAAGCATTAATCTAAAGTCTTGGAAGAAATATTTATTACATCATACAGTACAGTAGATAGAATTGCCAATATTAATTAATTTACCGGAGATCTATAGTAAGGGTCTATATCCTTGGTAACGATAATATGCAAGTCCAAGAATGACTGTGGATCCGGGATATCCTTGTTCAACTTCTCATATTCAAAACTCCATGTCACCAACTTTTTTTCACCCTTCGTATCAACTTCAACCGTGGCCCTGAAGCTCTTGTACAGCTCCAGTGCATATCCTTCAAGCACCTTAAAAGTTACTGATTTTTTCTCCTCATCTATTGCTTCCACAAGATCTTTATGTACTCCCCTTTTCCCTTCTACATATATACAGCACAAAAAATCCATCAACTAATTAATATTTAACAGATAATAAAGTGATAAATTAATGTTAGGTTACCTAGACACGTAAAGTAGACAATTTTTTTTTATTTTTTTTTACCATATTCTTAAAGTTTTGTCCAGTTACTTAACATTTTTTTAATAAAAATTTTTGCCTGTCTATATATATAGAGAGAGAGGGAGATGAGTTTGGCTGTATAATTACTTACCATGGACAAAATTCCAGACGATGATTGATCCTTCAGTTCCCCACTCACCTTGATACAAAGAACATCCCTGAATAATATGTGGAATAATGATTGATAGATCGTTTGGTCTGTACCTGAAGATTTGATGAAAAACATCCCCATCGCAGTATTCGATCTCTGTTTGGCCCGCTATTTTACCATATAAACTCATGGTGTTTTGTTACAAGCTACAAATCAGCAGAACTGAACAAACTTCTTACTGATGACAAATTAATACTACTACATTGTATATATACACTTGGAAAGAGACGTACTTATTAATTAGCTAACTCCACTTTCGGTTCCTTTTTTAAATTGCCCACCCACGTTTAAAAATATAATTAATATTTTGTTCGTTCAATTAAATTTGATATATAATTTTAATATTATTTTTTTTAAAATTTATTAGAAAAAATGAGATAAAAATAAATTACTCTTTCCGTACGTTCTCAAAAAGATAAATAAAGGTATAAAAAAAATTGTCCTAAAAAAGATGAGTTAAGATATATAAAGTGAAAGGTAATTATGTCATTATGTAATCTTGTGGGACCACTAAGGATAATTTTTAAAAAAAAAATTACTCTTTTTTCTCTATTTTTTTTTAATGTGTGAGAAATATAATTAAGTTATTTTTTTTAGGATAGAGGGAATAGTATTTAATACAAGAACTATATAAAAAATTAAGTTCTTAGCATTTTATTAAAATCTACACATAATAAATAATAAAAAAGAAATTTTATACTCTAAAAAGACAAATAAAAAGGAATAGCGGGACCTATCATATTCCTAATGTTGACTTATGTTGACTTAGTCATATTCTAACCTTATGTTTTGATGATGAGATGTTCAGAGTACTAAATTGTTTTATGGCTTTTCAGGTATTTTGATAAAGAGCTTTCATTGGATATTCAAGCATTTGAAGGATTTTCTATTTTCTAGGAAAAATCAATGTAAGGTCAATTGCATAGTAATTGATTTTTCATTTAAAGGCTCTAGGACATATTATTGCATTATATTTTTTATATGTCTTAAATGAAAAATGTTTTTAAGATAATAATATATGGGTTGCAACTTGCATGTGTTTTAATATCATTGGAATGATAAACATGCAAATTAATTCACATACTGGAGAACACTACACGTGGCTGCTACTTTATTGCATGTAAAGTTTTTTTTTATTATCTCAAGGAATAGCTTTATCTTGGACTCTTGTATGACTAATAGCTATATTCTACACGTCACTTATTTATGCTTGAAGAGATAAAGTCAATTTGAGTGGTTATCCTTTTGTAGGCTTTTTGATTTATCCAAACTATGCTTCTATCTAGTTTCTGTTTTTGCTGGATAAACAATTGACTTTTTACCGTTGCGGAAATTGAGCAAATGTGGGTTAGCTTTACAAACAGATTTTTATGATAAGGCTGCCAACGTTAAAATGTTTAACGGTAATATAATATTTACTATAAATAGTGTTTACATGCTTGAAGGAAAAATACAACTCACGAAATATTCATTGCACTTATTTATTATTATTGATCAATCCGATTTTGCTAAGTGCAATCTTTTGAAGCTAAGCAATTTAATTTCTGGTATTATTTAAGGTAGTATTCGGTAAGAAATTTATTGCTTATTTATTTTGTGCTACTTGATCATTGCATATAGTTGAGCCTTTAATTGTTAAATTGATTATTCTTGCATTGATCATAGACCTCTATATTTGTATTGAATTTTCTGTTTTTAGACTAAGTGTAGTCCAAAGGTTTTAATCCTAGTGGATTAAGGAAAGTTACAAACAGGTTCAAGGAAGCAAAGGTGCTTGAAGGGTGCATAGGTGCACAAGGAGCAAGAGAGCTCAAGGAATTATTTGTTAAATAATTTTGATTGGAATCTGTGTTGTAATCTGTGATTATTTATAAAGAAATAAATAAAGTGAGTCTCCAATACTTGTTGGTATTGGACGTGGACTAGGCTATTATTATAGAGGGTAATAGCTGAACCACGTAAAAAATCTTGGTGTTGATTTTATAATTTGCTTTGCTTAAATCACTTAAGTTATTCAATTATCTTAATAACTAAAAACTAAATTATTGCTTTATATTAAGATAATTCTTTAATACCAAGAATATTCTATTTTCCGTAGACTATTATTATTCAGTAAGTTAATTTCATTATTTTGGTAGCCTGAAATTAATAGTTTATTTTAAAATACAAAAGTTGGTCATAGATTGCTCCCACACTTATTCAACCCCCCCTTCTAAGTGTGCCTAGTTAAATTTCACCTAATTCTAATTTTTAATGTAATCCTGAATATTAACTAACTTGATGACATTGACTATATTGCCCTCTTCTTGGCTAAAGCACCATGATCTTTAACCGTGCTTTTCAGACTGAATTGCAAAATTCTACTCCAGTTTGTATCATTCTTGCAAAATTCACCCTTTAATTTTTATTTTTGTAAAATTCTCTGTCCAAGTTGTATTAATTATGCAAAACTCACCTTCTAACTTTTATTTTTGTAAAAATCTCCCTCCAAGATATATTAATTATGCAAAATTTACCCTCCACATCATACATGTTAAAAAGTTAAAAGGTCAATTTTGCATAATTAATACATCTTTTAGGGAGAATTTTATAAAAATAAAAGTTAGATGGTGAGTTTTGCATAATTAATATATTTTAGAAGAAGAATTTTGAAAAAATATAAATTAGAGGGTACAAAAATAATATAAACTGGAGGTAGAATTTTGCAATACATTCGTGTTTTTCATTATATTAACTTAAACCAGCGCCTAAAGAGAATGTCATCAATAATTGGAGAAAATCATCATCCTCCAATTTTATATAAAGGGTAGACAGTTGACAATTTTTTAGAATATTTATTTATCAATAATTAATAAAAAAGAAATCAAATTTTTTAAATAAAAAAAAAATACCACTTACACGTCTTCCTTTTCTGTTCCAATTTAGCCTTGCCTCCTTCAGAATGAGGAAGAGAGGCTTGAATTGTTTAATGTTAATATTTTTTTGGTTCATAAATTTTTTTATAACAGGATTTGACTGTCTTTCAATAGAGTAGGGCGCAGGGAAATACCTCTAAATGCCTATCCCTCAAGAGTTACGAAAGATATTCGAATCACGACGTACCTAGACGAAGGTCATATACAGATTATCTATCTGAAATATTCTTTTTGTGGAACAATATGCATGAATTAAATTACATACATAATCTCAATTATATAAAAGAAATAATTCAACCCTCTTTTACATAGATATGGACGGACTCATAACATCAATATTGATCAAGACGTAACATTACAAAGCTTTACTTTTGAATATGCATGTGATTTTAGGGGTTTTAAAATTTAGGAATTTAAAAATGTCTCAAATGAAGTATCATTAAAATATTATTTGGGTAGATTTCATATGATTGACTATACCATAAATTATCATTAAAATATTCAATATCATGTCATTTGAGACCTATTTGAGATCAAAAATTTAAAACTCCTTACATTACTCTTTGAATATAAATATGAAAAATGCTCAAAGCAATATATATATATATATATATATATATATATATATATATAGCAATACTCTCGTTATTGTTTTTTTGAACATAAAAAGGGTTATCATTTACATTTTCCTTTACATTCACACGATGGGAAAAAAACCATCAAATGAAACCATTAGAAAGCAACGAAATTTACTTTTACGTACCGACCAAAAAAAAGAAACCACTAGAGAGCAACCGACAGTGATACGCATTTTACACAAACTTGACGCCAAGAGGTAGGAGTGACTAAAAAGTAAAACCACATGCTTTCATTTATAAGCCCAAACAGCAGCTAGCCATCATCTCAGGACTGGACTGCACATAATCTTATTATTGGGCATGCAATAACATCAAGCCATATAATATATCACCTCCGTGTCCCATATGATTTTTCAAACTTCACTTTTCACGTATAAAAAAACTGTCATAGACACTACACAATTAATTTGATTACTCTTTCTTACTATCAAACTTCACGCGTGTCTATGGCAACTCTTAACATACTTCAAAAAAATTCAAAATTCAAATGAGTCTGCTATCATTTTGCACGAGAAAGTACGTACTAGGATAAACACACAGACACACACACACACACACACACACACACACACACACACACATATATATATATATATATATATATAATTTTAGTATGACACTTAATTATTGTATATATGTCTAGCTAGCTAGTGCTGAGGCTAGCTGGAGGTGGTGAGTTTCAATATCTTTGGTGACGCTGATGATCAAGTTCATCGATCATTGAATGTGGAGGTGGGACAGCTTCATGCAGCTTCTCATATTCAAGAGTCAATGTCACTAATGAGTATTTTCACCCATTGTTGCAATTTGCGATGCAAATGTGAAGGCCTTGTATTTCTTCAGCAAATCTCCTTCAATCACCTTGAACCTAGCTAATTGACTTGTTTTCTTCGACGTCCATCTCCTCAACCAGGAAACAAAAACAAATAAATCCTTAATATTTGCAAATGGGTACCTACTCTTTCACACGGAATTACTGGCATGGAGGGAGTATAATTTATAAATGAAGAAATAAAATAAAGCAATACATGTAATCAATGTCCCAATATCTGATATTTAAAAGTAGGACTTGAGATTACTTTTCAATTAATTAAAAGGTTAACCGAGTTAATTTGATAATGATTCATATTATCTAACCGAGTTTATTCCATAACATTAAATGTTTAGTTGGGTTAATTTTATTTTATTTTTTTAATTATTGATGATAAGTGCAAAAATCTTAATATTAATAAGATTCACATGTCTCTTCATTTTTCAAATTTCATGAATTCATCTAATTTTTAAATTGACTTAATAATATATTTTCAACTATATAAATAAGAGAATGAAACTTTGAAAAACTCATATGTGTTTGTTTTTTAAGTTTCATAAATGCATCTAAATTATGATCACATTTAATCATTAACTTTCATAAAATATAACAAACTTAGACTCAGTATAAAATAAAAAATTACTATCATTATATATATGAACAATTACTATTATTTTTATTTAAATTATTTTTAAATATTTAATTATAAAATTTCAATAATTAACTATGCATAAAGATTATTAAATTATCAAAAAAATTATAAAATAACAACCAAGTAAGACCCACGGGCTAATAGACTATACGTAATATAATTGAGTTGCACATAACTAATTTTGTCTGTTGAACTTGTTCTTATAACTGGGTGGCTTACCAGGTACATATTTCCAACGGATGACAGATCCTACAGTACCCAAACACCATCATCAACTCAACGGCCTGAATTTTATGGGGGGCTTATGTTGGAAACATCGTGGCTTTGGTGTCCGGCCAGTTGTGGAACACATTTCCATCTGACTTTATTTCTGTTTTGGTAACTAAACTTACCTCTCAAAACCCATACATACTCGATCCTTGTTTAATTTTATACCCACGGCAAATATATATATTACTGGAAGCAAGTGATGGTGATGATAAATTGCATGCCTAGCTCTTTATTTATACTACCTGCAAAATCCATTTCTTATTAAATTTATTATACACACCATTCTTGATCAGAATCTACACCGTTAATGCTTCAAGATGTGCTAATAATGGAAGTAAGAATTATTTAGTAGACTAAAATATAGTGTGTCGTACCTCTATTGTTCACCATGTATTTATAATAGTCACACAAATTAAGATCACAATTCCTAATAGGAATTGTATAGTAGAAATCCTATTAGAAAAGGTAATTATCATACAAATTAGTATTGAATATTATAACTAGTTAGTGCTTTGAGTGATAAGCAGTGAACCCAAGTTTAATAAACTGAGGAGTACTCATGTGAGCACACTAGACCTAATGGGTTGTGGCGATAAGGCAACCTATTTGCGCTAATAAATATGCAACCCAACATTGCCCCCACTCCTTCGGCATATGAAATGAGGTGAAAGAGTAGATGAAAAGGTTTCTAGGACAAAAGACAAGAGGTTTTGAAAGTCTGAAAACAAGAGGCATCGGGAGTCCAAAAACTACGACGATCAAAGACAAAAGGCTTTCGAGAGTCCGTAGACTGCAGACTTTCGGGTCCAAAAATTACAATGACCAAAAACAGTAAGTTTCGAGAGTCCGTAGATAGTAGGCTTCGAGAGTTCGAAGACAGTAGACTTCGAGAGTCCGAAGACTACGACAACCGAAGACAATAGGCTTCGAGAGTCCGAATACTACAACAACAGAAGACAATAGGTTTCGGGAGTTTGGAAACTACAACAACCGAATACAGTAGGTTTCGATAATCCAAAGAGTGCAACAACTGAATGTACGTATGAGGTTTCGAAAGTTAGAAGACTACAACGATCGAATATAGTAGGTTTTGGGAGTCCGAAGATTACAATTACCAAAGATAGTCCAAAGACTACAACAGTCGAAAATAGAACCTAGATGGGAATTCCATATATTACTGGTTGGTCACCCTCAGTTTAAAAGCGATGCCTTTATCCTTTTAAAATGAAAGTGATCTACTCAAATGTGGGCTTAAGACACATTCACCGAGCCAATCATGGGCTTCTAGGAAGTGAACTTTAACTCGTTTGGGAATCAAGGATTCAGGTCGCTAATTATATATCCTGAAGAGATACTCTTCGGTCATTGGATCACATTACATAGCCTCACGTGATAAGTTTTTTTTAAATTATTAGATCAACGGATGAGATGTTATGCAAAAAAGAGCAATAGAGACAAAAGGTGCAAAGGTCTCAATTGACACTATTTCAACTGTGTTTTTTGTAATTTCGAGTTTTTCTGTCATCAAACAAGTTTTCATATACTCAAAGATGACAGTCATAATTAAGATGACATGTTCACTTGAAGATAATATTTTTTACAAAATTTTGTTCAATTCAAGGAGGTTCACATTGTATATACAAATAATTATATCTAACATGGAGTAATTCTAATTTAATAGTTTTTCAAATTTAGAAAACTAATCAAAAATTGAGAACATAAATTTTGTGTCATCATGAATAATATATGACAAAGTACACAATATATTACTTATAATCAGGTGATGATATAATATGTTCAGATATATGTAATTAATTAAGTGGCAAATAAGTTAATTAAATAAAGGAGATAAACACTTAGCTTTATTTTGTAGTCGTTGTCCTCTTTTGTGTAGGTATATATGTCTAGTGGAATATTGAGTTGAATCTTATTCGACACTGAATATGTACATCTGAACATGTATGAGCCCCCAATCCTTTGAATTTTTATTTATTTTTATTAAAAAAAAATGTTGCTAAGGATTTTATAATTAACAAAAGATCTATCGGAATTAAGGGGCTTCATATTATGATCTTCGGTATTAATCACTGTTTCTATGTCATGAAGGGGATCTCGTTCTTCTTCTTCTTCTTCTTCAATGTCTGTCTGAATTTGACGATCGAGTACTGGTGCGTCTACCATAGGAAGAAGACCTGCGAGTGCGGCATGAGCCACAACATCCTTATCGAGAAAATGTTCAATGTCTACATAACAGGCCATTTTCGGCTCTCATCAGATCTACAAATTGCTTGTCAAATTCTTCCTGTTGGAGTTGAAAAGTTTTCCTTTTATACTATATTACTTGGAGACGATGTTGTATGTCAACATTTGTTGGTTAACGTGACTGCGAGCATATTTCTTCATGAAAATTGTTTTGGTGGCTTGATGACAGTGGTGGTGCTGTTATGAAACTTTTTTTGTCAAGAATGGTTGAGAGAAAACTTTACTAAATACTATAAAGTCCTCATTCTGACGCCAATGTTAACGCTCAAATTTGTCAACGCATTCAACTACTGACTTGAACGTAAACCTGCACAGAAAAAATCAACAGAAAGTACTTGATGGGTTGGGTTGTCGAGATATACATCTAGTGTGAGATTAAACACAGATTTCAAGATTTATTAATAATGGAGGTAATAAATATTTAATTAGTTAAAATATTATATGTCGTACCTCTATCATTCACTATGTATTTATAGTAGTCACACATTCTTAATAGAATTACAATTACTAATAGGAATTGTATAGTGGAGATCCTATTGAAAAATGTTTATCAAGTGATAAGACAACGATCTCAAGTTTATTGAATTTAAGAATTCTCATGTGAGCGTACTAGGGCCAATAGACTATGCGGATAAGGCCTAATATAAACAGGCATTTTGCACTATTAGATACATAACTCAACATACACGTTTGGGCTAGCTTAGGACTCGATTATATAATCTATGAAACGGACAAATAAAAAAAAATCCATAATATGATTTGCAATTTGGTTTTACAATCTCTTCATTTTTCAAGAAGAATACAAAAATGTTACTACCTCTCTCTTCGAATTTAAAAATAACATGACTTCATTTTTTTTTGGTAAATACATGTTGTCATGAATATAGTAAACTAGTTTTTAAAAATATTGTTGATTATAAAAAAAATGTTTTAAAAATTCAAATAATTTTATATATACTTTGCCTTTTAAGATTTTGCGCAATAACTTAATAAGAGAAAAAAGGAAATATATTTTATGGAATGGAAGTCTCAGTTGCTCTTCCACCAAAACAGCCCGTGCCTGTGGTCAAGTAGAGAGATGGATGTTTGGGAAACAGAATATATGCTAGTCTCTGCTGCTCCATCCAGTTAAAGATAATTGTGGAGACATAATTATAGCATAATTCAAACTTTATAATTCACTCTTTCTATGTTGTTGTACGAGAACATGTGGGAGATTCGGTTGTAAGGATGTCATATTGGTTGTGGCGCTGTTTTGCAGGAGCAGCTTGAAGGTGTTTATCAGTGATGGTTGGGGAATTTTGCAAGCTATAATTTTATGTGTTTTGATTTAGCGTTATGTTGAAAATGTATAATTTTTTTACTTCAAGTTTAGGGTGTCATGTAATTCAATTATGATCCTATTTATATCGATCAAAAGAAAAATTATTTACTTACATTGTTAGGAATTGTTATTGCTTCTATTTTGGTAATTATGAACATGACTGATTTATTCGAACAGTACTCGAATATTTTTTAAACTAAGAATAACATCCCTTTGGATCATTATTGTATATATATACATACATTACTAATTGTATTATGTATACTATCCGTACGTCGGATAACATATTAAAAAATAATTATTTAGTAATCTTAGAATACCTGTCACTGATATTTCACATCACTTATGTGGTGCTATTTTAAGTACTCACATGATATTATATGAGTGGTATAAAACACCGCATGACAAATACCCCAGAAACATCTAATAATTTTTTCATATTAATTTAAATTTGATTGCTTGTCACATCATCTTTATTCCTTTATAAAATTAACCGTAAATAAGTTCATGTTACACTAATATATAGACTGAGACAACAAATAAGATATACACAAGAAATAGATGAGATTTGAAATGGGACGATTGAGAGCTACACTAGAATAATCGGCAATATCGGAAATACTCTCCTCTCCCGCCATGGAATGGGACTGTTTTTTTAGGTGGTCCATTTGCCCTTATCTAGTACTAAAATTGTGGGCCTGTAGTCCATAATTGTATCCCACTTTTTTCACAATATTAATTGCAAAATCTTTTTTGTTCAATATTCTTCAGTAAAAAAGTTTACTTCATCAATCTAAATAAATTATCAAATTTTTTTACGTATAAGTCAGTCCTGAAAAGACATTAATATCCCTTTGTTTATATAATTCGTATATGTATATAACACAAACATATTCCTAATTATGTTTAGACAATATTAGTCTAAAGAAAGAATATGCTAGTAATAAACTACTATAGACGACTATGCATTTGTCAATGCAAATGTTATTTTCTCTTATTGAGAATTAAGTCGACGCAAATTAAGTAATATAAAATAAAGAGAATTAAAATAAGATAAGATTTAACATAAAAAAAAAAAAATCACTGGTCAAATTTTAAATCTCCACTATATCAATAATAATAGGCTTAAAATAAACCTTCTAAATTTTACGCTAAAAAACTCGAGGTTATATAGTACTATAATCTCCATAGCACAACTTTTTAAACGAAATATAAAAATAGCAAAAATTATTCCTTTCATGTAAACACAAAACTCACTCGCACTCTCTCCCTACTCTTAGGATGTTATATGATTTTTAATTGTACTGCACTTCAAAAACTAAAATATAATACCCTATTTATAGAGTACCCACAATTTCTTTGTTCCTATTCAAAATAGAATACTTCCAAAATAATATTTTTACCAAAAATAAGCTTATTTTTCATAATATAACTCTAGCATATAATAAATATCCTATTTAAAATAGGATACAATACTCTTATTTTTAGTAGAATTCTTCCTTTTAGGACACAATACTCCTATTTTTAGTATGATTCTTCTTTTTTATAATAGCAATCTTTTTTTTTAAAATAGAATTTGAAGAGTATCCCAATAAATTTTTTCTCGACTTGAATCCCTATACACTTCAATTTCATCACTATCATCATTGTCGTAGTTGTCACCGTCATCTGCAACATCTTAACATTCCCGATATCCACAACATTCGCATTATCTCAATCATTTGCAGCATCTACTTCTTCAACAGTACCATCGTTGTCTTCATCATTTAGCAATTGCAGGAGTGATCTTTCGTAAGTGCAAAATCTCTTATTCATCATCATTGTCATCACAAACATCGAATTCAGCTCATTCAAACTACACTTTATTTATTTGTCAGACAAATGTGACTAATTCTCTCTTACCTTGGATACAATTAACCTAGCTCATGATACAATTTGTTGGGAACTAAATCGACGCAAACCACATAATATAAAATAAAAAGAGTTAAACAACATAACATTTAACGTGAAAACCGCTTAAAGCGAAAAATTACAAAACAAACTCTGAATTTTCACTATATTAATAGTAATTGGCTTAAAAACTTGAGGTTACACGATACTATAATCTCCACGGCATAACTTTTTGTATGGACTAAAAGCTGCAAAACCTTCTCTTTCACGATTTTGCACGGAAAAATTAACCTCTTCACACAAATACAAAACTCACTCACACTCTCTCTCAACTCTTAAAATGTAACATGACTTTTGATTGTATTACACTTTAAAAACTAAACATACTACTCTATTTGTATAACACACACAATTTTTCTCAACCTTTTCAAAATATGACATTTTCAAAATAATATTCCTAACAAAAATAAGATTCTAGCATATAATGATTATTCTATTAAAAATAGGACACAATACTCCTATTTTCTATATATAAAAAAAATCATAATAATAATTTTTTTCAGATAGAATTTGAGAAATATTCCATCACCTTTTCCAATAAAAAATTCATATCGTTAAATGTGTCTTGAATTAATTAATCTGTTTATTGCAAACTGTATAGGTGACTTTTCACACAACTAAACTAACTGTACAAGGACGGACTGTTTTGGAAATCTAGAATACAAATATAGAATATCCATCCGTCTTGGAAACATACTTAACTTCCGCGACAAGAAAAATTTACTGTTAATCTTCGGTTTCACGCGCAATAAATAAATCCATGGATTCGTAGTTAATCCATTTTATATAAGTAACTTTTTTAATATATACAATTAATATATTGAAAAGAATATAATCCATTTATTTTTGAATAGTAAATCATCATATTCGTCGGGTACAAAGTATAATAAAAAATGAATTATAATATTTATATATTATAATATTATTCATAGGAATTTGCCTATTAAATATACCCTACTGCTGAAATATATACTTTATGTTGCAAATTGAAAATTCAATCTGCACCATCTCTTACACACAGTACGCCATTTAATATGAAATTTTCAATTGCCAAAATTAACCAATTTTCATTTATAAATAATCAATTTTGTATAATATAATTGTACAAATTCGTCTAAGTAGCCTCGTGTTGAATTAAGTTAAAAGTTTACCAGCAATAATAATGTGTAATATTCGATTTGAGCTCGTAATCAAGTTTCAATTTTTTAACAAGTAACTAATATATTTTAAAAAATAATTTATATATTAAATAATTTTATGTCAAATATAAATATAAATTAACGTAGACCTAAAAGTGATAAAAAAAAAATAATAATGTGTAATATTTTTTCGTATGGTATATTATCCAAATGCGATTAGATATCGAGACAAAGTTTATAAAACAACTCATATATTTGTCGCTCAATTTTCCATTCCGGAGGAGTGGGGGAGTAATATGTAATTACACAAAATTTTATTGGAAGGTATATCCTGGGCTGGATCGGTCGAATTCACCTTCTATCTCTATATAATACAATACGGCACATGGTACAGGCAAACCCTAACCAGATATTTCTTCTTTTCCCCCTCTAGTCAAGCCATTTTCAATCCCTAATCTCCCAATCCCCTCTTCTCCTTTTCCTTCCTCTGAAGAATTCGATTGTGAATGGTGGAAATCTTGAGTAATTGGTTAATGATCTCCCCCTTCCCTTCAAGGGGGATCTCGGTTTCTTCTGTTTTCTCTTTCGGATCTTGCAAGGAAGGCTGGTACTACCGCTGCATCGGCGTCGACCCCTGAGTTTCTTAACCCAATTTTTCCAATCGTTCATCCTTATTTTTCTCTCATTTAAAACCAAACAAACAAACCCTTAAATTTTCGCCCACTTCTTTTTCACATTTTTTGATCTCTTTTTTCTAAGAAATTGATATTGTTAAAGATGTTGCTTTCCAAGCAGAAGAAGAATCAGGCCGCCGCTGCCGCCAAGGGAAACCGCCTTCTCATAAGCATAACGGTGATTGGTAGCGCGGGTCCGATCCGTTTCGTTGTTAATGAGGAGGAGCTCGTTGCTGCTGTCATCGATACTGCTCTCAAGTCTTATGCCCGCGAGGGCCGCCTTCCGATCCTCGGCTCCAATCTCAACAATTTTCTTCTCTATTGCCCCATTGCCGGAACTGAAGGTATTTTCTACTTTCAATTTTGTAAATAAATTTCAAGTCTTGATTCGATTTCATGTTCTGTATTCCTAAACAATTTATATTTAAATTTAATTTGTTCATCTTTTTTACATATTCAAGCATAGAATGGGTCTGCATTCCTAAACAGATTTATCAGATACTTGCGTATTTATACTTGAATATCCAAACATGATACTCTTGCATAACAATTTTCTAAATTTAGTATACCGAAAAATTTCAGTGTTGTCTTGTCTATAATTGCATAAATTTCAAAATTCTAACTTAGAATTTGATAACTTAGTATTGGATGTTAAAACATTATATTTATAATAAGTTATTTATAAAACAATCAATTTGTTGATTCAATTAATTTTTTTTAATAAAATTTATGTTTATTACATTTAGATTTATAGCTTATAAAAACTTATATAAAGATACCTTACTCTACTGCGTTTTACCGTAGTGTGTACACGATTCAGATAACATTGTTCTTAAATCTAAGATTAAAGAAATTTATATTAAGATGAAAGGGGAGAGTATTGGTGGTGTAGCTGTATTTATTATTGTTGGGTAAATTTTATTTTGTATGCAATAACAATATTTGTTCTGAAAATAATAACTGGTAGGAAATAGAGAACAATAAAAATTACCAACCGGACTTAATTCTTTTATACTTGTATCATTTATTATGCTTATGTGCTGTATTTATTTGGTTGCAGCTCTGAGTCCATGGGATACGATTGGATCGGTTGGAGTTCGGAATTTCATGCTGTGCAAGAAGCCAGATGTGACGAAGGTCATTGACAATGGAAAATCAGATGAAGCTGTGGCAGCTGTTATTCGGAAGGGATCTGGTAGTTGGAAGGCATGGTTCAATAAATCTCTTAACCTGAAGATATCTTCTCATTGAATTGATCTAAATTATGGAAACATTGGAATTGGTGTTTTAAGTTAATTTAAGTTTTGTTGTCATGGTTGTTTATGCACTTTGTTTTCGGGTTTGAGTCAGAGTATCTTGATTTATCCGTACCATCACAAATGTAAACCTTTGAGGGTTTGTTTTACGCTGAATGAAATAAAATTGGCAGCGTTGGTTGTTTAGGTTTATTTACATTGAAAATGTTCTTCAGTTTGACTTTCGTTTTGCTAGTTAATCACTTGGTGAATGTGCTTTAAGATCGGGATAAGTAACTGGTAAGAATGGCATTACAAATTAATGAGTAAAGAGTACTTGGAAATCCTAGGCTCTCGACAGGTAGGTTGGTGTGGGAAGGAGGTGGATCGACCCTGGCGAAATGGTGGAAAAAGAGTAGGCAGGAATCTTTACCCACATTTGACAAAGAGAGAACATGGATATGACCTGCTTGTTTATTTATTTTATAGGTACTGTTAGAGTAATGGTAAAAAAAAATAGTAAAAAAAATCTTCAAATTAAAGTTTGTTAAGATACGTGGTAATTTGAAGAGTATTATTTATTATTTTAATATTTTATGTTTTATCAGTCTCTTTAATTTAATTAAGGAAAAATAAATAAAAATAAATGATATTAAATTTTAAAATGAGTTGTATATCAAATTCATCAAACAAAATAAATGTTTTTAGTCTTTTTCATATAATTTTGATTATCTCAAAATAAAATAAATATTTTGAAGAGGTAATGTCAACTTTTTAATTTTAAAAAGAGATAATTTTTTTGATGTGATTTATCTATTTGAGTATCCTAAAATAATTGAAGAAATTATTAGGGATGTTCTTAGAGTGTATAAAACTATAATTACATTTAATTTTTGAAAATGTCTATCTTATTGGAATCTTTTTAATTCATTATTTAGGCACTTGTCAATATTGGCAACATGCATGATACACAAAGGTCAAGTTCTAAAAGCCGGATAACCGGGAGATTTGACAACATCAGGAATATCCCCAGTATATTTTTGAGTTTGCTGTATGTGTCATGTAGGAGGTAGGTATATCTTTGCACAATGTATTCATCATGCACTTTATTTTGATCCCTCATCATCTTATTATTATATATATCTATATATATTTTGTGACTTGTTTCCTTACGGGATTGTGATTGTTGTTTCTACGGTTACCAACCTCAGTCAGGTGTAATATTTTATTATGGGTCCTCTTAACATGTACTCTAAACGTAAAAAATAAAGATAAATTTTATTTATTTATATATTTGTATGAAATTCAATACATGTGGTTCACTAATATATTATTTTTTTTTATGTATTGAATTCAGTACAAATACATAAATAAATATGATTATGTATTATTTTCGACACTTAGAATATATTTTTAGGACACATTCTAAGAAAATCCTTTTATTGTACAGGGATGGAGAATCGTGTGAAATGTCGTCCCCTTTTTTGAGTGGAGGATGGGAATGGAATCTTGCTAAATAAATAACCACCAACCGAAGCACGTGTAAAGAAGTCCAGTTTATTAATTTTGGTTGGCTTTTACCATCCTAACGCAGAGTCCTTTATGCAAAATCACTGTCACACACCATGCACCATGTTAACTTGTGATGTCATTGTCTCTGAAACATGGCCTCCTGTGGTATTTGGGAAAAATAAGTTTAAATATTTTATAATTGGACACAATATTAATTATAATTATTAAAAAATATGATCTAATATAAAAATTTATGTTCAATTTTATTTTTTAATAATTAAAATTAATATTATGTCCGAATATAATATATTTATACTTGTCCATTTTGGAAAGCAGGTGACTAAGCAAAAATTATATTGGAATCGGAAGAAGTCGGGCATCTAATCCAAATCAGTCAAAGAACTAGACTAGACTGATGGCTATTTCAGTCAGTCAAACATGCTTATATATATATATATATATATATATATATATATATATATATATATATATTGTTTTCCATTTAATTAGTCACAGTCTAGAAGAAATGTTCCTGGCCGTGTACCTCCATGAATTTTCCATTCTTCATGATCTTATCAAAAAAGTGTGTTAATTTTCCGAACATTCCTCCAACATTTATAAGCAATAAATGAAGTTGTGATGTCAATTTGGAATAAATAAAGATATATTAGAAATTTTATTTTACTTTATTATGGTCTAAAACTAGAATTGCATGAACGGATTGAAGAAAAAATGTATTTCAACTCTTGTAACGGAAAGAGTATAACAAAACACTAACAATTCTACCAGATCTAACGTGTTTTTGCTCTTGTACAATGAAGTAAATGCATCTATCTACCCATCCACCTATCTATATATATAAATACCAACATATTTTTTTTGTTGTTGATTAAATTTAGTTGTATTAAAGAAGAAAAAGATGTACAAAAGCAGGGGCATACTGCAAAAGCATAGATATAGCATAGTCATTATAGGACATGCCAACGTATTCCTTTGCCCTAATGTATACCCATATGTAACACAAAGATATTATTAATTTCTTTTTCTTATATTCTTATTTTTTGTGAATATTATTATGGTTTGAACCAGACAAACTTAAACATAATTTTTTGGATAATTTTTTTACTATAATAATAAAAAAATTGTGAAAAGATTATCGAGAATAATTTTTTTGGTTTATACTATTCTTGACATATATACACAGATCCGGAAAGATACTCCACTAGATACCCAACCAGTTTGAAACATTGTTCGTTGTTTTCAACTTTCTAAGTTGAAGATGGGCTGGGGTAGGTACTTGATGAGGCCACCTAATGAATGCACTTGTACATCTGGTGTCAAATGAAGCCTCGTTCTTGTGCATGAATTTGGAACTTGATCATAAAAGTAAGGGTCCTTTACAGTTATATACAACTTTTATTAAACAATTACAAGAATAGTACACAAATAAAATAATTATAAAAAAAATGTCATATGGACAAATTAATTACAAAATATATCATCATCAAAGCCCTGAAAAAGAGGAAAAAATGTATACGGTTACAAGGCAGTTACCATTTTTTCCAAACCCAAACAAAACAATCGGCGTAAAAAACTCTCCCAATAAAGCACGATTCCTCCATTACCGATAATCAGTCAAATTATACAGGTTCCTCCATTGCCGAATACAAATCAAGGTAAACAAATCTTTCAATTTTTTGGCAACGTTCGAACTCTGTTAACCAACGAAATACGGTAGTGTAATACGACTCTGTTAACCAACAGATTACGCTGGTGTAATACGATTCCAACAGGAATTTTGCCGTTTTCACCCAACTGAAGTCAAGTAATTAAAGTTCTGCATTAACCAATCCGTATGTTTCAATTTTAGCTTTTTTTTAATTTAGTGTTGCTTGAAGGTTGAGTAGTTGTTTATTAATTATTTAAGTCAGTTGTTAATTGGTAACCAGATCATGAAACGCATTGATTTGGTTATGAGCTGGATGCAAGCAATGTGATTTATAAAAATGGTTACCTATTATACAAATTTTAGTTACTTGAATATAAGTATTTGGATACTTACGGTTACTAGTTAAATATTTTAATAGTCCCCATGGTATGACACGTCGGCAATTGGCTATTTGGATATTTATGATTAACAAAACTGAATATGTTTGTTACTATATATATTTGATTAGGTTATCAGGAACATTATATTTTGGTTACCAGCTAACTATATTTTGGTTACTACATATTATTGATTTGGTTACCAATTAGCAATATTGCTAAATGGTATTGGTTACTATCGAGTATTTTGGTTAATGAATGACTTTTTCATTTTTATATATATACATTATTTGATTACTGACGTATGACTAATAGGCTATTTAGTTTTAGTTGTTAAGCATTTAAATAGTCCCCAGTTCATGACATACAGTGATTTGATTACTGAGGAACACAGATTAGTTTCATTTTGTTCATTACCATTTTTATATATGTTGTTTGCTGTGTACTTTAGTATGGTTACCATTCACATTTAGTATGTTACTAGTCATATTTGATTGAAAACTAAATGTTAAAAATTTGTTCCATATTTATGTTAACCAATAAACTATAATTTAATTACCACAAACTTTTCCTTTGGTTAAAATTTTAGATACAAAATACTGTTGATATGGTTACCATCCACAATAATGTGTTTTGACTTCTGCTACAAATATTTTTTGGTTTTAATACATATATTTAGGTTACTATCATATAAGTACTTAGTTACTTAGTTTTACTTGATTAGTATTTATATGGTCCACATGTCATATACATATTGAATTTGATAATGAGCTGAATGCAAACAATTTGGTTCATATTCTTAGTTAACAAAGTAGCTATATTTTAGTTACCACATACTATTGATATGGTTTCCATTCACATTATTCATAAAATATATTTTGGTAACTGTTGTATAAAATATATTTTGGTAACTGTTGTATAAAAAATTGGTTATTTATGTTTACTAGTTATGTTTTTAAATGGTCTCCATGTCATTATACACACTGTTCTGAATATAAGCTGAATTCAAACAATGTGTATCATATTTGTGGTTACCAATCAGCTATGTTTTGGTTACTATAATTAACTGGTTTGGTTACCATTAACGCAGTGTATTTTTTAAATTAACACAGTTACCAGACGATGGAGATGATTCCAGTTGTACTTTATTTCAACGGAACGTGGTCTGACAGCAACCAATACAACAATTTTGAAGTTACAGGCCTAATAGTCCCATCAACTTGTTCATTTTTACAAATGAAGAACTTGGTATGCAGTTCAATAATGGTAGACACCAACACAACAAATTTGTCATTCAAATTCCAGCTGAAATCCGACATTCCCCCAATCAGTATCTCAAATGAAGCAACCTTCAGATTCTATATGGAAGTGAGTAGAAAATCAGATGAACAAGGCAAGTATCCACTAATTATAGAGGATACATACAGCAATGAAGGCAATACAATCTTACAAAACTTGAGAAGTGTGGAAGAAAATGTAAGGCCAATCAGCTCAACAAACTGGAATTCAGATCTTATACCACTGGCAACACAAGATTACCACATTGGAACGCAATATGCTGAGCAGCTTGCCATTGAAGCTATTGAACAAGAAAAAGACAAACAACAAGACAACACATACACGGAAGGACAACATGATGATGTCATATCAAATCCAAATGAATATGAAGTAAAAGTACATCAAACTTACAAAGACAAAAAAGTCCTAACACAAGCAATAAGACTACATTCAATCAGGCAACAACGACAACACAAGGTTCAAAGAGCGAGTGGTAGAGACTTTGTGCTAGTATGCTTAGACGATGAAAAATGCAGTTGGAAGTTGAGAGCGTCAAAATTTCGAAAAACCACTATGTTCAAGGTGAGATAATTCAATAATATCCACACATGTTCATCGGACATAATGCTGGGAGATCACAGACAAGCAAATAGTGAGTTGGTTAGTGAGTGCATAATGCATAGATTAACAAATCTGAAGAAAATATACACACCAACAGATATTGTGGAGGACATGATGACAGAATATAATGTTTCCATCTCTTACCAAAAAGCATGGAGATCAAAGCAGAAGGCATTGGAAAAAGTAAGAGGAAATCCACACGATTACTCGCTGATCCCTTCATGGATGCACGTGTTGAAGAAAACAAATCCAGGTAACGGTTGCAAATTGTCCTTAAAGTTCTAATAAATAATTAGTAACCAATTTTACTAATACTGGTTACTTCTGTATGAAGGTTTGACATTACTAAAATTTCATATCAGGTACAATCACAGCCCTGGAGTTAGAAACAAATGGACGTTTCAAGTATCTATTCTTTGCAATAGGAGCCTCAATTGAAGCATGTCATCATTGTTTCCCAATCATTGTAATTGATGGCACATTCATACAATCAACGTACGGGGGGACACTCCTAATAGCAAGCACCCAGGACGCAAACAGAAACATTGTTCCAATTGCTTTTGCAGTGGTTGACAGTGAAAATGAACTATCTTGGAGATGGTTTTTCGTCAATTTGAGAAAGGCTTGTGGAGTAAGAGAAGGACAATGCATTGTTTCAGATAGACATGAAGCCATTGTGCAGGGACTGAACCTTGTGGTCCCTGAAGTCATGCATGGTTCATGCACATATCATGTTTTGAAAAACATAAAAACAAGATTCAAAAAGAAAGGAGAAGAAGTCAAAAAAGCATACAACGGGGCTTGTAGAGCTTATACTATTGAAGAATTCGACAGACACATGGCTGTACTTGATGCAATTGATGCTCGAATAAGGACATATTTGGAGGAAGAGGTTAAGTTAGAGAAGTGCACAAGGCTCTATGGGACTATAAGCAGGTACTCAACCATGACTTCAAACACAGCCGAATCTATAAACAATGCAATCAAAGGAATCAGGGAACTTCCAGTTACAGCAATGGTTGAATGCCTCCGTTGTATGGTTCAAAAATGGTATTTCAGAAACCAACAAGCAGCTATATCAACATTCACTACCCTTTCCACAACAGCTGAGAAAACACTGCAAGCTAATATCATTGAATCAAAGAAGCTTAAGGTCAGTAATGTACCTTTTAAATTATTAAATGCATGTATGCAATAATTTGCATTTGGATTTTATGGGAAACACTACAGTCAAATGTATTGTTACGTGTAGATGCTGGAAAAGTAACCAACATTTGCAATTATGATTGTACATCCTAACTACATCCTTAAATTGTGTGCCAGGTTGAGACATCAAACCTAGTGATTTTTACTGTTTACAATGTCAACAAAAACTTTATTGTGGACATAGAACAAAGGACATGCACGTGCCATAAATTTCAGTACCACGAGATGCCTTGTCCACACGCGGCAGCTGTTATCAGCAAAAGGAATTTGAGCTGTTATGATTTTTGCTCGAAAAACTACTCAAAAACAACTTTGGTAAACACTTATTCAGCTTCCATCCTGCCATTAGACGACAAAGAGAATTGGGATGTGCCAGAAGAAATAAGAAACATATGCGTAAAACCACCAAATACAAGAAGACCAGCGGGAAGACCAAAGATAGGGAGGTATAAGCATGGATCTGAAAACAAAATTCAAAACAAATGCAGCAGATGCCAAGAAAAAGGACACAACAAGAAAACATGCAGAAATCCACCAATTTTACGTTCAAATAATGTTTGATATAGTACATGAGTAAAGAATTTTTTTAGTTAAAACACCTATTGTTTACTGTTAGTACCTAATTAGCAGTTATATGGTAACTTTTTAACTGTTGTTAGGTTACCAATTTGCTGTACACCATTTTGAATAATAAAATTTGAATTTTTTTCAAATTCCCACAACTTAATAACTTATTACAATATTATTCCAGAATATAGTAGTCATAATATTAAATATATATATGTATTGGAATAAATATAAAATCACATTCCATTACAGTTTTTCACTATTGGTTACCTTCATATAATTGTTTGGTCACCTAGGTGTACTTGTTCATTCTTAAATTTACAACCAGAGCATTAGAAATATCGATGTGATTATCAGCGGAATGTATAAAATATGTTACACATGACTGGTTACCAAATACTTATATATTGGTTACTGCCATATAACTATTTGGTTACTCCTGTTACTTGTTAATTACTTAAATGGTTACCAATCATATATATATATATATATATATATATATATATATATATATATATATATATATATATATATATATATATATACGATCAAATAATGTTTGATATAGTACATGAGTAAAGAATTTTTTTAGTTAAAACACCTATTGTTTACTGTTAGTACCTAATTAACAGTTATATGGTAACTTTTTAACTGTTGTTAGGTAACCAATTTGCTGTACACCATTTTGAATAATAAAATTTGAATTTTTTTCAAATTCCCACAACTTAATAACTTACTACAATATTATTCCAGAATATAGTAGTCATAATATTAAATATATATATGTATTGGAATAAATATAAAATCACATTCCATTACAGTTTTTCACTATTGGTTACCTTCATATAATTGTTTGGTCACCTAGGTGTACTTGTTCATTCTTAAATTTACAACTAGAGCATTAGAAATATCGATGTGATTATCAGCGGAATGTATAAAATATGTTACACATGACTGGTTACCAAATACTTATATATTGGTTACTGCCATATAACTATTTGGTTACTCCTGTTACTTGTTAATTACTTAAATGGTTACCAATTAGATATATTTGGTTACCAATCATACATATATATAGATTGTCAAATTATAATGGTTATAAATTACATATATTCTGGTTACCTCTAAACAAAATAACCCAAAAAACACAATATAAAACAAGCAATTGGTAATAGACACAAATACGTAATTACATTAACATAAGAATTCAGTACCTAATAACAAGTCAGTAACCATAAACACATGTTTATGAATTCCAAAATACAACCATCTTAAAAGTAAAAAATCTATATACAACCAAACAACTATTCTGGAACAAATCTGCCTGGATATTCTCTATCAGAATCATATCCCTCTATTTGCTTGTTCCTCGCATGCATGAATAGGTTAACGCATAATTTCTTCCTATACTGGATGATGGGAAATGGTTTAGGAATTTCATCAAACTTTTGATGAAGAAAATGTTCAGCAAAACAAACCGTAAACATCCCGCAATCACTGCAAAAACAAACAAAACATAAAACAAATCAAACAAAACATCATGCTAGATTGAATACTACAATAAATTAAAAAATGGAAAACTTACCCCTCAATTTGTTCAGGCACCCCTTCTGCAAACTCAAGTTCAATTAGATCCTCCTCCCCCTTATGAATATATGGTTGGTTTTGAAAATCAATATCTGACCTACACTTCCAAAACCCACACTTGGACAATATTATAGGTAAAATAAAAATGTAAGCCTCACAAATGTCAATTATGTTTGTTCGCATTAATGTTTTGGTAGGTCGTAGAGAATTGTAAACTACTAGAACTCGACGATGCACATCAAATACCAATAGAAACCAATGATCTGGAGCTGTCATGTGAATGGGAAACATTATAAAATCAACATCAATCCAAGGTGTGTTTATATCCAACGAATATCCACGAATGTATTGAGCGACATCACCATCCCCCGACAATAGAGTCGTATCTGCATTTTGAACACAATATTGACCATATAAAGCAGACAACTTGGCATGAAACCAACAATCTGTAGTAGTAACCCTGATCTTAATATTGGCAGAGTGTCTAGCCAATTTCCTGAAGTAGTAGAAAGCAATGTTGATATGCTGGACCAACAAACAAACAAAAATCTATCAGCTAACAAAAAAAAAAATCTGATATAGGTAACCAAAACTGTCTACTCTAGTGACCAAATCATATATATCAGGTAACCAAAAGATAATTTAACTTAATATCAGACTGTCTAACCAATTTGCATAAGTAATACAAGAATATTTTTGATATGCAACAAATAAACAAAAAAACATAAGCTAAAAATAAAAATAAAAATTAATACAGGTAACCAATATTGTCTAGCCTAGTGACCAAAACACATATATAAGGTAACCAACTATAATTTATTGAAATATCAGACGGTCTAGCAATTTCATAAGGTACTACAAGGAAATGTTCATCTACTGGACAAAAAAACAAACAAAAATTCTTAAGATATAAAAAATAAAAATAAAAAAGGTAACCAATATTGTCTAAACTGGTGACCAAAGCACATACATAAGGTAACCAACTATAATTTATTGAAATATAACACTGTATAGCCAATTTCCTGAAGTAGTACAAGGAAATGTTGATATACTGGACCAAAAAATAAACAGAAATTCTTAATCTATTAAAAACAAAATTATGATACAGGTAACCAATATTGCATAACCAAGTGACCAAATAACATATATAAGGTAACCAAAATATAATTTAATGAAATATCACTTTAGAAAAGACAGTCTATAAAAAAAACAAAATGAAATGAAGAGTAACAAACAGAGTTTCACAAATAAGATACTTACATCATGGTCAAGCCACTGTCCAGGAGTCTTTAAATTGTAAAACCACATTTTCGAAGATATTAGAACAGCCCCAAAACTGAATGCAGGTTCAATCTTATCATGACGTCCAGAGAATTTTTCAGTCCTTCAATATAACATAATATAAGTTACAACCATATTTTTTTTAAAATATATAATTGCGTAACGTTAAATAACATACCTTTTCCTGTTATTTAACCCAATCTTGTACCATTGATCAAATAATACATCTTCAAATTGAGATGGCATACCCATGCAAACATCCGGGAAAGCAGAAACACCAGTTCGTATTTTGGAAGGAACCACATCAGAACCAGATGAAGCAGCAGAACCAAACCTCGTTGTATATGGACTCCTCAAAGCCACACTCTTCGAAGAAGCACGATGCGGTCTGGCACAAGGTTTGGAAGCAATTCTCTCCACTTCAGCACAATGAATTATATCCTGAGTAGTTAAAATCATTTCATTGAGCGCAGAACTGTTTTGGTCCTCAGTTTGAACCACCTTTATAAGTTTAGAAAAAAACCAGAAAAACAATTAAAATTTCAAATACAAATTGACTGAGCATTAACGGGAAGAATATAAAAAAATAACCAATCAAATGTATAAACGTAACTAAGTTTGAAAAAAATACAAACCTCAATAGGGTTGTAAACAATAATCTCTTTCCCAAAAGACGGGTTTAAAATATCAGAACTTGGATTGTCATGCTTCATGCCAACCTGTTAAAAAAACAAAATAATAAATAATCGCAGAAAAAAAAACATAAAACAAATATAAAAAAAATAAATATGTTTAACCTTATCATACTCTCCACCACTGTTATCGCCACCAGTATCACCAACATCATCGCCTGTTTTTAAATCAAATTGTTCTGCATTGTCCGAACCATTTCCTACTTCATCAGCCTCGTCAGATTTAGCATCATCATTGCCACCATCATTCCCACCATAACTAACATCAGGGCGTCCACCAAACTGCATTCGCAACATATTACTAATATCCCTGCAAATCTCTATACGGAAAACACGTAACTCTTCCTTCAAATCAGCTCCCAACTCCTCAATGCCTTTTTTGACTTCAACCAACTTCTTCTCCAAAGGGTTAACACGTGCATCAATAATATTTTTTACATCAGACAATGAAAACCCCATATCTCCACCAGTTGTGTTTTTATCATCTTTTATGTAATCAACATTGGACCCACCATCATGTCCATGTGAAAACTTAAAATTCCCCAAATCCAACCGATCATTCTCATCACCGGTAGGAATGAGCAATTTAATCTTCAGCTGAAACAAAGTGTGCACAGTAAATATCGAACCTTTAAAATAATGAACAATAAATACAAACAAAACATTACAGCAACAAACAAAAACTTTATACTAGTAACCAACTGCAGACATAAAGGTAACCAAATATAACATGAAAGGTAACCAACATACCTGTCCAGAGCTAAAAACTAGATCATTCAACTTGTCAAATGTAGGAGCCTTCCCTAATTCCTTCCACCTAAATAATCTAATTTCTGACTGAAGATCATCAACGCATAAAAACTGCTCCTTCAGAGTAAGAATTGTTTCAAATAAGAATACTTGAAAAACATAGGGCAATCCATTCAACTTATAATATCTACAATAATTGTCCTTGTAAAAATTGTAAATAAGACACTCATTCCTGGCCTTCTTTAATTGTCCCTTCACAGCAACAGATAACGACCTTTTAGTCTGTTCAAAGGCAAATTTTCCCCAAGGATAACGATCAAAGTCGCCATAAGATAAAAAATTAAGCAATACCTCATCCACATGATTTTCTGAAACAGTCGCTAGTATAAAATTGAATACCAGGAATATAACAGACATCCTTAAAGCCTCCTCATCATTATCGAATACAGCCCCACGATATATATTCCGGATACTAGAACGGGTAACAACCTCGTCACCAAAAAACTTTGCCACTAACTGATTTTCTATTCCCTTGAATGCAGAAATGTCATCATCTCCTTGCCAACGCAAACCAGAAATTAAACAAAATTCGGGCAACCCAAACCTTACCCTATTCTCACCAAACAAAAACCACATCTCCCCCTTCTCTATTTGATACACTTCTCTAACCAAAGCTTGATGGATTAACTGTGAAAACATTTGCCTCTCACCAACATTTATAAATTTCCCAAAACAAGTCAACTCAAGCCGTTCCAATTGATTTACATTCAATTTCTTCGTGATGACACTCGGCACTTCCATATCACACCAATAAATGATTTTGGCAGTGAAATTACGTTGGCGCTCCTTGTAATATAGATCCCAAAACTGCATATACAACACATTACAAAAAAAAAACACACGTTACGTCATTATACATGTATATAATATTTAGTAACCAAAACAAAATCACCAGGTATCCAAACACAATTTAAATAACCCCAAAAGTGAAACCAAACAACATAGTAACCAAATAATAATATAACAGTAACTAAAAGTGATATTGGATAAAATGTAACCATTTTAATAAATTTTCATTCAACACTAACCAAATATAACATGACCATTTCCCCAAACAGATTCCGAAGTTTACAAAAACAATTAAGTATTCAATGTTTTCAGAAACAGTTTAAATAACACACCTTGAGAAGCTTTTGCCGAGGAATAATATTCGCACTATGAAATTTATCCGCTTCTTCGGCTTCATTATCATCTTTGCGTGGTGGAGCTTCAAAATCAGATTCCGAATCTAGCAATTCATCGTGCTCCTTTAAAACACGTTTCCCCGATTTTTTTTCCTTCAAAAAAGATTCAGAAATTACCTTCTTCCCCTGGTTAGGGGACTTGACCACACCCCCCTCCACATTTTTCTTCCCATCACTGCTATAATCATCATCCCTGCTTCTTTTCCTCTTCCCATCATTTTTCTTAACAACAATCCCCCCAACGTTCTTCCTCGTATTAACCATCCTATACAAAACCACAATAACATAATATAATTTGTCAAAAACAGCTCAGGTTGTCCAAGTTTATAAGGATAAAAAGGCATGCAATATTTGCCAAAAACAGAATGTATGACAAACTTCATCATGCTACTAGTAATGAAATTGAGCAAATAATTAATTACTCCCATAATGATTCTGATGCCATCACTTGATGCAAACTACAAAGTATATATGCAATGCCATTTGTTTCAAACTTGGAAGTAAGAATACATGCATACACCTATACGTAACTAGTAGACAGAGGAATGCACAAAAAAGCCACAAATTTCATAAAGAGAATGATAATCGAGAGCCTAAAATTTTTGGGTAAAACAATGATATCACATCTCAGATTACATGGCTATAGATCAAAACGTAAGCAGGAACAAATGTATCAAAATGCATATTCATCTACAAATATATAAAAAAACAGTACAATGATGTTGACAAATGCATATTCATCAAATAAATATTCATCAAATACATATTCATATAAATGCATATTCATTTGATGAATATTCATTTTGTATGTATATAAATGCATATTCATATAAATGCATAGTATTGATTTTGATTACTATATTTTGGTTACTACATAGTATTGATTTGGTTACTAAATGCATATTCAGCAAATAAATGTAAAATGCTTGCCATCAAATGAATGTATGTAATGGAGGTTTACATGTTTCTCTTCTTATTGGTATTCTATCGAACACGTAATATGCACAATACCATTATTCACATTTATAATAGTACACTGTATGAGAAAATCCTTTTTTACAGAAACTATGTTTACCTTGACAGATGGAGTTCTGTTCACGCCTAATTAAATGACAAACGAAAATATAGAAGAAAAGACTGAGATTTGAAAACTAAGAAATCACTAAAAAAATATTGGAACTATACATACAGCTAATTGATATAGCCAAAGAAAAATACCGTAAATTGAATAACAAATGATAAAATTTCTAACTCAACTAAGGCAAACAAAATGCAACAAATGTATATGAAAATTACTTCAGACTTACTCAAAAGATAAGTATTATCTTTTAATTTTGTCTCAATTGCAGCAACTCAACGTACAGAGGAAGATAACAACGTATAGCTTGACAGAGGTGTAGGGGAAGAGAAGCAACAACACTGATAAGAAAGGTTGAGATGATCATAAAGGAGAGTGAAAACCTGAAAGAGGTAGATGAATACTCCGAGAAATAACGAAACAACTCCGGCAGAGGTCAAAACAAGAAGAAGCAAAATAAGGGTTTCCAGGTTCCCAAAATGCGAAAATAAAGGTTTCCAACTAAATAAGCTTCACTCTAGAGGATATCGACACGCACGGCAGTTACAAATTCAAAAAATGCAATCACCTATAAACATGGGACATATTAAATCAGTTACTAACTAAAAGGGATAAGAATGCACAGTTTTATAAATTAAAAATTACAAATGCACTATTTTTATAAATAATTAATTTATGCACTTTTTTAATAATATTTTATTAAAAGGTACTAATAAATGTAAATGTTCCTAAAAGTAATGATTTCCTGGCCCATCTAATTTAATATTGAGGAAGTACTTATTATCTGATATCCCAATTCACATTTATTAAACAATTGGCCCGAAGAGTGTACTAACGTAGCGTGATAGCAGCTGCTCAATGAAGCCCAAACAAAATCTCTGCCAAGTTAGTTGTCTTTGTTTCTCTCTCTGCATTAAAAATAGAATTTTCATTACATGAATAAATAAATAAATAACCTAAACTATGAATTTGAATACAAGAATTAATCTAGGATTCAAAATTAATATTCTCCGAGATGAACCTCATTTGCAAAAAATTTTAAAATAAAAATAAAAATAAAAATTATTTTATAAAATAGAGTCATGTTTTTATTAATAATAGTATAAAACAACTCAATATCGATTCTTAAGTTTGATATCATAATTTTATTATTATTTCTTGTTATTTTTGGAGTAAACAATAAAAAATTGTTTACAATTTTGCGGATGGGACTAAGTTGGAGTGCGTACGGTTGTTGTTGGTTTTGGATATACTTTAGTTGAGATTTGAGAGTAGTATGCCAAGGAAACGTAACTGAGGTAATATTATAATGGGTAGCCGTCAAAATTATACGTGAAAACTGGGGTAACATCATTTTTGGTGGAGACCACCGGAGATATATTGTCCGTCCAACTAAACACTTTATTTTTTTTTGGTACACGATGGAATGGTGGCTAAACAGCCTACTACAATCTACAACTACTTGCAAAGCATATCAAGACTTTGGAGAAAAGGTTAATTTTTTTCAAAGCCAAACCACTCTCGACATTCACAACTATTGGAACCAATGGAGGAGTGATGTTGACCTTCAATTCTCTCTCTAACCATGCAATGCATATACATACATATACATATACATACATATACATATACATATATATATATATATATATATATATATATATATATATATATATAGTGTAACTGCATTACTTACAATTAGAATGATATCTGTTCTTGTATAATACAATTGAAAGTCAAGTGTTTTTACTGTTAATGTTTGAAAAAGAGTGTGTTTTAAGTAAACTTTGATATGAGAAAGAGAATAGCAAAGTGATAGTTGCACATGTCAATATATATGGTGAGATTGTGTACGTTGCACATATGGCTGATGGAGCTCTTAAGCCCATAAGCCGCTCAAAGCTATCCTGAAATTTTCTCAACAAAAAAAAAAAATACTCTTTTCTTTTCATTACACAGGTCGTTTTAAAAAAAAAATTTATTTTCAAAATGTAAGTTATACATATATCTAAGAGAAAAAATATAAACATTTCATACTTTATCTTTAAAGATGGTGTAATTGGGAGAGAGATGATAATGAGTAATTAATTAGTGCATGAGTAATAATAAAATTTTAAATCAACATTAATTACTTAACATTAGTATTAATGAAAATTCTTAATATGCATAATTAAGAATTCTCATTAATACTATGTCTTAAACAATCTATATAATGAAAATGAGGGAGTAAAAATTAAGGGCCATTCTTCGCTCTGATCTGTGTATTACGAAAGTTGTTAGAGACTAATTCAACCAAAACATTTAGTAAAATTGTTCATAAAATTTAGAGCTTAAGCACGTCAATTGTGTTTAGGCCACCAAACTGTCTGACTTTGTCCCTTAAAATCAGCACCCCAAAGAAAAAAAGAATGTGCAACAATGGATTGAAGTCTATCCTATCCAATATGTGCACGAGTCTGTCTCTTTTCCTATCTGTATCTCTCAGTCTATACCCGCACGCACGCCCATAACTGCCGCAACAACAAATAAATTATTACTCCAATTGTAATTATAATTTGACTTGGCTTCCTCATGACAAACCCTAATTTTATCTGCTTCTACTGAATCTCACGGCTCTGTCTCTCTTTCTATGCCAGTATGTGCATAAACTTAAGAATGAGTGCGGACTGGTTTTTTAATCTCTTGACCAATAGATTAATAGTTCAATTTAATTCACTTACCCTACATAAAAACACTAAAATTATTCTAAATATGTGATTTTAGGTGAATTCGAGGTCTCAAAGTTTGCGGTACAACTCAGTATCACAATCTATATATATATATATATATATATATATATATATATATATATATATATAAACTAGCAATAATAATAATAAAGCCCGTTCCAAAATCTAAAAAAATCGTATAAGTTGCTTATAAAAGAATTACATGGCTTTGCTGTAAACCAATTTTGACATAGTAAACATTAATATATGCAATACAAATACTCTCTCCATTCCTTTATATTTAACGTGAGATATTTAAGAACAAAAAAATTGGCCTACATATAACGACAACAAAGATTAAGATATGGAGGGAGTATTTAATTAAATGTATTAATTAGTCTAAGATAATAGTGCAATATGGTCCAATCTGGGTAGAGGAGTATGGGTGTCATATATTGCTTTCGTTCACTCTCCTTCGTCTACTAGTCTTTGTAGGTAACTCTTAATTAGTGCTCCATTTAATTCTGTCTTGACTAATCCTCTTCATTTCATTTCTATTTTGCTTTTATATTATGTTGGAATCAAATATTTGGCTCTTCCCCTAGTTTATGGCTTAATCCCACAATTATATTAATTAGCTTTTATGTTCAGATTTGATCCACCATCTTTTCGTTTATATATATTTGGAGTATGTATTGGCTTTTATGTTAATATAGTACTACATAATCATTTTAGGGGACATAAACTATTAGCAATAAATTATCAAATGCTAATCAAAGTCATTGATTATGCTGTTATTACTGGCATGCAATCTAGTTGTATATATCGAATGTTCATTTATTTTCATAAACATGGTTTACTATATAGTGTACGTGTTTCAGTATGACTCGAGAGATTGCAGACGCTAGAACATTCATGGGTAGCAGATTGGTGGGAGAAGAAGATTCGTTGACAAACCAAATCAGATCGTCAAATACATGATATATTTCATTTGTATATTGTGAAGGAAGGACACTATAAAAAAAATATCCTTTTGTGATGGCTCAAATTCATCACAATCATTATAAAAAAAAAATTATGATGGCTTTGATAATTAAGCAAACGCTTTTATACTTTTAACAATTTATTTAACTATATTAACTATATCAAATAATACTTGTAGAATTTGAACCCTCCCCCAAATAGTACTACTGCACCAAAACTCAGATCATAATTATGATTTTAAAACAAAATATAAAAATATATATATATGAATTAACTTATTAAATAAAATTAGTCCCTATACAATTTGATGATTACAATGACAATCACAAATACTTTATAAAAATAACAAAATTAATCATTACTGAGAACTATTATATATTTTATTATTTTATGATAATTTGAAAATTTCATCTCAAAACTTTTTTTGTAATTGGGTGTGTCAATTAAATACTTACAAATTAACCACTTGCACTTCTAATTTTGATATTTTTATATGAGTCTGTTTAATGTGTGTCCTAAGGGCACACATTAAGTGCGAAAAATAAGAGTTGGGACACGTTAAAAAATTATTTCTTTATATAGTTGCACTGAATTCAATATATGAGATCCACTAATATATTAATTTTTTATATATTAAATTTAGTGTACTTACATAAATAAATAATATTATATATTATTTTTTATATTTAGTGTGTGCCCTTACCGCGCAGATTAAGAAAATCCTTCTAATATTACAGGAATATCACATATCAGAAACTCTTGCAAAGTATAGTTTCACCGTATGGAGCCTACAGGGAAGGAAGCCGGTCATAAATTGCTTATTATATTTGTCACATCACCGCCCGCTTTAAAACATTACTATAATTCACCCGCGCGATAATTCTCGAAAAATTCATAATTATATTTGGTCTTTTTTTTAGGTAATTTGGGATTAGGCTTACCATAATTTTTTGACTTCAACGTAGCACACCTACAATAAAATAATGGAAAAAGTTGGTTCTACTTGGGTACTTCTAATTGGTAATAAAACCTAGATTAATGTTGCTAGGCTATTAACACGTGTGAGGCGCGGGTCTTTTTTTTTTTTGTTATTTTATATTTTTATTAATAATGTAATAATTTTATGTATAATTAATAATTGAAATTCTATAATTAAATATGCAATAAATAATAACCTAATAATTTGTAGAATTCAAAATAATTTAGATAAAAATAATAATAATTGTTAATAAATTTTATTTTGTATCGAGTGTAAATTTGTTTTTATAAAATCCATAATTATGATTAGATGCATTATTGAAATTCAAAAAAGAAATAAATATAAACGTGACATAAATATATTGACACTGTATCTATTATTAATAATTAAAATTTTAAAAAATTTATTTAATTAAATATTTAATATTACTAAAGAGTTAACTCTTTCGAATAATATCGGAATTAATTCGATTCATCTTTTAATTAACTGAAAATTTGACCTCAAATCTTATTTTAGATATAGGTTTGATGAGTTAATATAGGTGCAGTTGCATACAGCCAGAAGTAAAAACTTTACAGCTGCCTCACTTGCCACTCAAGTCTAAAGCTTCCATTTTATAGCAATCATTTTGTATGCCATGAGTGCTAGGTGCTGCTTTTTGACATCATATCAACTTATCAATCACTACTCAAAAAGAAAAAAAAAGGGGTACGTACGTAGTTCTTATTCTTTTAAAATATAAGATTTATATTAATTTTATAAAAATTACTTTAAGATATTTTAAAATATAAATTTGACATAATTTATTAAAAATTAAAAAAAAACAATAAACTTCATATAGAGTAATTTTTATTTAATTTATAGTGTTCTTAATTATATCGAATAAATTCATTCTAATTTTGATTAAAACTCGTATATATCCGAGGGATATTCCCATAATTATTAGTATTTTGACTTTATTTGGTTGAATGCTTCCATCCACTTACTTTGGACGATTGAATTTCTGCTACGAATCGATATTTAAATATGCAACTTGATAATATGAAACATTATTTTATAATTTGTTTTAAGAAAATATGCAACTTGGAAAAGTAAAGTATGGACCATCAATGTAACTAGAAAATGTACCTGATCAATTATGGTCCATAATCCAAATAGAGTTGGTTCCAAATTCCAATACTTCGACGCCTATCCTATGAGTAATTCCTTACATCATTATCATAGATTACAAATTCATACCAAAGCTTTAATATATACATACATGCACGTTCTGTAGCACCCCTCCTTCCATGCAAATAAAATAAGATAAAGGTTTGGTAGAAGAAATAAAAAGTAACTAAAACATATCTTCTTATACAAAAGAAGAGCCATAAACTTTTTTAGGGGTCTGGTCCTCTCTCTATCACCCTCACTCACCCAGCTCATCACATAGCACTCGCCGCTCTTGATACAGAGAGCTAGGTTGTAGTTGGCTGGCTCCGAGTTGGCACCGCCTCACTCGCTGAGGAGGTCCACCATCAACTGAGTCAACTCAAAGAGTTAACCACTGAGTTTCCAGGCCGAGGTAGTAATGAGTGGGCGAGTGTGCCAACCCAGCATCAGACACCCTTCGTTCTCCTCCACTCTGTACCCATCCGCACCAGCAAACAGTGCCAGCAGCATACTGGCCTGCTTAAAAGTATTGGACCCCAGGTGAACCGGCTCGAACCCAGCAGTTCCAAATCGGGTTCTCCACTGAGTCAGAGTCTCGTGCCTCTCAACTCGGTCAACTCCTTCACAAGCCACCACGTTACAGATCTGTCTGCCCAATAACACCTCCGACATCACCTTGTCCTGATTATTCACCGGTCCACTACCGTCCACGCCGCCCCCACAACTCTCCAACGAGTCAAAAAGGGTCGAATAATAGTGCAAAGACTCATTAAACCGGTCCAAGAAAACCGGACCGTTATGATTAACTTCCTGCTCCACCACCGTCACGATCTCCGGCTTCATCACCTTCACCGCCGCCATCACCTTCTCGATTGCACCCGGGCGAGCCAGCAGCTGGTGAAACTCAAAAACCGAGTTAACCGCCACGGTTTCACCCTCTCGAAGATCAAGCATGGAAGCATCAAGATCAGCTAAACTGTTCGCAACAAATCCTCTATACTCAAACTTTATATGAATTGTTTCAGCAAATTGAGCCAATTTACAACCCAATCCCTGCAAATGATCAGTGTTATCGTGGGACGGCGGTCCTATCCCGGTTAATCGGAAAGTAGGCGGCCCACCACGCCTCACCGCCAAAGCTTGCATCAAAGCCGGCCACTGCATACCCTGTTTCATACTGAAATCGATCACATGTATCCTTTTCTTGTCAGCAAAAGCTTCGAGTATAGCTTGATTAGCAGTGAAATGCGCAAATTTTAAGTACGGGCAAGCTTCGTAAAAATGCATTTGCAATTGATCTGCAAAAGCAGAATCTTGAGGTGTTTGTGGGTATAATCGGTAGATTCGTCGAGCCAAAGCTTCAGCAAAATAAGTGGCTACCTTTCGCATGGCTCCGATTTGGGACACGGCTAGGAATCCGATCTGCTTCACATGGGCTTCCGCTAGCTTTAGATTATCTTGTTGCACAGCTTCCGCACAAGCCATCAAAGTGTGGACTAATCGAACCCCGTTTTCTTGAGAATCCACTAAAACTACTGACCGAGAGGGTTCTTTTGGCTGTAGTTGAGATTGGGCTGGAGTTGGCCAAATTGATGGAGCCGCTGGGCTCGTGATTTTCAATTTTTTGTTTGGCGGAGGAAGTGGTGATTTAACATCTGTGGGGTAAATAGCTTTACCTGGGATTGCTTTAAGATCGTAATCGGAAGAAAATGAATCATCAAATATTATCTTGGAAGTAGACGATTCTGCAGGGCCGAGAAATGGATCAGTTCCCGGTGGTGGGTCGAACTCACAAATCATGGATTCGAGCCAAGACAATAGATCGGAGGGATTGTAGTGAACGGTATCGCAAGCAAGATGGGAAAGGCCATCTTCTTTAGCTTGGCCCATAATTTCTTCAAGGTGCTCGAGTTTCTGGGCAACATCCGCCATTTCAGATGACCGGACTTTATATCCCATAACAGCCAAAAGCTCGTCATCTCCGGCTTCTTGTTTAGTTTCCTCCCACATCTTAGATTTCCCGTTTGAATATACGCCGCTATTGTTGACGGAGGAGCTACCACCGGTGCCACCACTGCCAGCGCCACAATTTGTGGAGGAGGTATTATGACTAGGTTGTCGGTAGTCTCTCTTCATGTTTTTGGGGGGATTTTTTCTCTCTTTAAGAATGGTTGGGGGTTTAGGGGTTTAGGCGTTTGAGAGATTGAGTCTGAGGCTCAGAAACCAAAGCAGGGGATTGAATGGGTGAAGAATCTGAGCATCGGTGATTGGATGGCTCTGCTTGGTTTTTCACCACTGTTATACCTTTCTTTGCTGCGAGAGAGTCATACTGGCATACAAATTGATATATAAGACTCGCAGTAGCGTACTGTATAATAGAAAAAGAAATGAGAAACGGTCGTGACGGGTCGCGAGCTCCAATGAACCAACGGCTGAACACTATTATAACAAGAAGGAGATAAGATTAAACATGTGGTCCTATTATTTGTATTTTAATTATGAATATGACAAATTTAAGTACATAATTTTTAAATAAAAAATAAATATTATATTTATTTTAATTATTAAAAAATGAGATATAATATATATTTATTTTAATTATTAAAAAATATAATATAATATGAATTTTAGTATTATATTTTATTTTTTAATAATTAAGATAAATATAATATTTGAATATTTTACAATTGTACTTATTATTATGAATATAAAGGTTAATAAAGTTTTCACATAAATTTAATAAATTTGGGTACTTATAGTTGTTTAATGAATAAGTAAAAATGTATAACATCTAAATATTATATTTATCTTAATTATTAAAATATAGAGTATAATATTAAAATTTATGTGATATTTCATTTTTTAACAATTAAAATAAATATAATTTTATATTTTATATTTAAATATTATATATATAGATTTGCCTTTATTTTTCTAATCTTTTTTGGGGGGGAAAAAAAGTAGTACGGCAATTACGAGATGAGATAATAATCTCTGTTTTTTAAGGTAGGTAAAGCCAATGACCTAAAACCTACCTTTAAGTATGGAAGTAATACTACGAAAATCTCCCGCTACTTTACTACCTTGTCAAGCTTTCTTTCTCCTTTCTTTCTTTTAAATTCTTTTTGCTTATAATTTTGCGCCAAGTTTGAGGTAATCGCCAAATATGAAAATATTATAATCTATTAGATTGTAACATATGCATTTACATTATACTAGTACGAATTGCATGCGTATTGTGTCTATAATTTTTGTAAAAATATAATAATAATTTTATAATATAAAATTATAAAAAGATAAAATTATAAATAGGTCAAACTTAGTAGATTAAAAGGTCAAACTTATAAATGGCAATTATTTTTCATTCATTTCCCTTTATGATAAGAGATACTCCTTGCTTGGCTCCAAATTTCAGCTGAATCATCTCTACACTTTGATGATCCCTAAGTCATACAAAAATTATTTTTCTTCTTATTTTTTGAACCTTCTTTCATTCAAAGTAAATACTTATTTTTATATAAAAACACACTTATTATATACAATTTTCTCATTATTAAACTTCAAAAAAAAAGTTAATATTAAAAAAAAATAATTCAAATATCCAACTCTTCCTATAACAGATTTTTCATTTTTGGTAATATTAAAAAAACCAAAAACAATAGCTTAACCTATTATAGGCATTTGTTAGATTTTTTTTTATATATATATAGATATATATACAATAAATGAAGTAAGACTATCTCTAGCAGATCGGAACTCCATCAATCCTAGACTAAATATAATCCAGAACTCATCCTTCTTCTCCAACAATAAGATTAAATATAGTTTGAGATTTTTCAGTAGATCAAAAAGACTATATCAAGAAATAAGATAGTCCATGGATTATAATTTTAAATATATTTAAATGGAATGGTGGAATGATTGATTGAAGTTTTTTTTTTAATTCATTGATTATTTTAATCTTTTTATATTATAGTCTGCGAGATAATCTATTTGTTATAAATTGAAGATTAAAGGACATCAGTTGATGTCATATAGACTAAATATAGTGTATAGAATAGTCCACCTGTTAGAGATGCTATAAAGCCTCAATTTATAATAAGATGTGATAATTTCAATGGAAATTATTATTCACCAAAAAACAACTTTTGTTCAAATACACTTGTAATTATTATAATAATTTATAATATTAATTATTATATTCATGAAAATCAAATAAGTTTGCATCATTTTGAAATTTTATATAGTAATTTAAAAGGTTAAATAAGTCTCTATTCGTGGAAATGAGTATTTAAATAAATAACTACGTATATAGTTCTTCTTTGTGTTAAGTATAAAAGATAGAGAATTGATATTTTTATAAATAAAAATAATAATTTCATATTAAAAAATTATTTGAATCGTAAATAGATCATACACTCATGTGAAATAAAATTTGTGAAAATATTAAATTTTAGTTATAGAAATATCAATTTTCAGAAGATATATTACCTTTGTTTTAAATTATAAGATTATTATTAATTTTTAAAAGTCAATTTAAAATATTTTAAAACTCAAAATTGAGATAATTTATTAAAAATTATAAAATAATAAATTTTATAATAAATAATATTTTTGAACAGTTTACAACTTATCTCATTCTATTGTCTAAATTTAAGAGAATTAATATCAATTACAAATTTAAAAATATTTTAAATTAATTTTTAAAATTTAATAATAATTTTATATTTTAAAACGAATATAATATATAGATGTCTAAAACGAACAACGTACATACAAGTATCCATTATACATGTGTAGATCCGTTATTATTAATGACAAATAAGAGAATAAAAAAAATTCAGTATTTGTTATTGAGAATAGCTAATAACATATGTAATCAAGAATAACTATTTAGTAGTTCTGAGAAATTTATCTCACAACACTTATGTGTTATTATTCAGTATTTAAAATAAAATAATTTATTTTAAATATTAAAATAATAATATTTAAATAATATAAAATATCACACGATAGATATTTTAAATCAACTTAAAACTTTTCTGTAATCAATCGTCGTCCACTCGTCCGACCATGAAACAAGGGAAGACGGGGTGTCACAAATCTACACCGCAAATGTCCCAGGCTCAGGAAAGCAAGAAACCCACCCCACCACCAGGTTCCACCAGTCACCACCACCTTTATTTCTTTGAGGCCACGTGATTCTGACACATATCTAGATTCTCTATTTTAACCATTGTGGTTCCCCCCTACATCATAGGCCGTTGCAGCTCCTCTTTCTATTTTTAGTACTACTCGTCCCGCCCATACTTGCTCTCATTTCCTAACTTTTCTATTTCATCAATTCTCTTTTATTTTTTAATATTTTATTTCAAGTTTTAAAATATCTTAATTAAAATTTAAAAATTAATAATAATTTTATAATTTAAATCAGACAGTGAAATTATAAATCCCATTTCATGTATTTTTACTATAATTTTTTGCAATTTGTTGAGAATAGTTTGATGGGTTTTTTTTTGTAGTAGGAATAGTTTAATATTTTACTCAATTATATAGCCAGGTTTCCCTTACCTCAAGTATTATGAGTACAATGATTTAGAAAAAGAAAAAAAAAAAAAAAAACAAAGAAATGAGCCATAATGCAAGTAAGGTGCTGTTTGTTTGTGTCTTAATGGCTCTTAATGGACAACCTCTTAATCGCTAAGAGGAACAAAGTTGTTTGTTTTTATTTTTGTTACATCTGAATGCTTCTAAATGGTTGAGATACAAAATCAAATCTAAACTATTAAGAGGGACATCTTAATGAACTTGGACAAAAATATCCTCTTCAATATTAACAAATTCCTTTTATATCCAACACTCAAACCCTTATTATTATTATTATTATTATTATTATTATTATTATTATTATTATTATTATTATTATTTATTTTATTTTTTTATAATTATTATTATTATTATTATTATTATTATTATTATTTTTATTATTATTATTATTATTATAATTATAATTATTATTATAATAATTATTAATATTATAATTATTATTATTATAATTTTTATAATAATAATAATAATTATTATTATTCTTATTATTATTTTAATTATGATTATTATTATTATAATTATTTTTATAATAATAATAATAATTATTATTATTATTATTATTATTATTATTATTATTATTATTATTATTATTTTTATAATAATAATAATAATTATTATTATTATAATAATTATTATTATAATAATTATTAATATTATAATTATAATTATTATTCTTATTATAATAATAATAATTATTATTATTATAATTATTGTTACTATTATTAATATAATAATTATTATAATTATTTTTATAATAATAATAATTATTATTATTATTATAATTATTATTACTATTATTAATATAATAATAATTATTATTATTATTATTATCATAATTATTATTATTATTATTAGTACTATTATTAATATAATAATAATTATTATTAATTATAATTATTATTAGTATAATTATTATTATTATTATAATGTTCAACTGTTCATAGGGTTAAAATGGTAAAATACTGTTATTCAGACATCTGAAAAAATTGATTATCAAACAATATTTTTTCATTCAGATACAATTCTATTCAGATGCTCTATATTATTCAGATGTCTAAATTATTCAGATCTTAATAGAGAATTTTATCAAACACCACCTAATACTCCCTCCGTTACCTTTTATTTGTCTTTTTAAGATTATGTATATAGATTAAAAAATATAATTATTATTTTATTTGATTGATTAAATTGAATATAAAATTTTAATATTAATCTTTTAAAATTTATTAAAAAGATAAGAGAAAAATAAATTAACTTTTAATTATAAATAATAATATAAAAAATTAAGCATTTAATACTTATTTAAAATTTACAAATGACAAATTAAAAAAATAAAAAATTTCTCTAAAAAAACATATAAAAAAGAATGGAGATAATAGTAATTATTCTATTGATATGATAGCTAATTATATCCATCTCCCCCTCCCTTTTCCTTTCCCTTTCCCTTTCCCTTTCCCGTTCTTTCAGATGCTCACAACTCAGTAATACACAATCAATGATGCGTTGCGTAATAGACCAATAACCGGAGCAGACCCATGATACGAATGTTTGGAACGTTTTATCCATAACAACACCTCGGACTAATATATTTTGTTTCTACCATCCAAACAGCTACAGAAAACTACATTAAATTAATAAAATATTTATAAATAATAATCTTTAATTTCATTAGAAGACGATTGATATTGACGGAACGGAACATAAAGTATATTATGTGGACAATATGTAGCTTAAAGCGTTACATATTATTAAAAAAGACTGAAGAAATTTCTGTTTTATATGTACTCAAACAATGATGAATTATATCCGAGCATTTTTTTTTGGATTATATCATACATACTACCTATTTTATTGTAAAGAAGTCGGTTTTCACTTTTTAAAATCAATTCACAGAATTTTTAGTATTTGAAATTGGTGTAAATTCAAATTGATTTTAATAATATATTATAAACTATTTTTGAGAAAAAATTAATTATAAAATTTAATATTTTGAAAACATATAATTTAATATCAATATAAATCTTAAGATTTACTGATTAACTTGAACAACCAAAATGTAACTGTTTATATTATATTTTATTTTTTGAACGCCACTTTTTGGAAAATACATTACAATTCATAATTAAATACATCATCACTATCACTATTATAATATCAAAAATTAATTTATTCTCACTAGAAGAGAAAGAAACAAACTCTTAAACTAAACAAGTCTTACATAAAAGAGAAAATATAAACTAGTCTAAGTGAGAATAGAACTGAGATCTAAAAGTCGTAGTACTTCAATTTTAAATACTAGACTAAGATCTCATCAACAGTGTGATTGCTTTTATTGATGAGTTGGAGTATACATTTGATGTGGTTGGTCTTTTTTATTTTCTTCTTCTTTTGTTAAACTAAAATATAATGAATTTGTGTTAAAATAAGACTAAAAGTGGTTAATTTTAAATTTTTTAAAAAATGATACAAAAAAATGAATTAAAAATTGATTCACTTGATCAACTTAACCGATTTTATTAATCAAACTATCAACCAATAGTCAACAACCGATTCAATTTAAATTTTGACCAAATTAATCAAATCAGACCGAACATAAGATTGATTTTCTGGTTCAACTAGTTGAACTAACCAGAATGATCCAGATTTCAAATCACTGTTACTTGGTTAAAAGTTGAGTCACTGTCAATTAGTCAAATACGAAAATTGTGTTAAAAAAAAGACTAAATCACAAATACCTTATAACTCATTTTTAGTTAAAAATACCCTAAATTTTGATTGTCAAAATAATTTACACCATTTTTACTAAAATTTAGAGTATAAACTATTTTGATGTAGAGAGCGTGGCTAGTATAAATTGTTTAATTCATGTCTCGAGATTATAATTCTTATAAATAAATATGGCATGAGAGTTTAAACAATTTTTATAATTCCAATGCATGAAATATAATCCCGAAATTATAATTTCAGTACAAACAAATATAATTTTAATATTATAATTTATGTATTGATATTATAATTATTGTAAACAAACGTAGTCTCAAAATTAAGGGGACACTTTCAAGGAATTGATGCTAATTTTTATATTCAGTTTATTACTAGTAACCCAACTGCATGTTTAATGAAAAATAACATGATTTAATTAGGATAAATTTTGGGGGTGTAGACGTTCAATAATTGTGCTTCATGTTGTATGTTAAATAATAATTATCCTATCATAAAATCAATAAATATTCAACATTTTCTGATAAAAATACCTAGTAATAAAGTATTACTTTGTGAAATTAGTATTTTTAAAAATAAAAATATTAATTTTGTAAAAAAAATTCTCACATGAATTATAAGTGAATTCTACTCTTGTATGAGAAAATATCTTATGAAATTAATATTTTTATTTATAAAAATACCTATTTATACTCTTTTACGAATTCTATAATTATAAAAAATTTAACCATTTTCCCCTTGGCAAAATGTAGTGGACATAAATAATAAAGTCAAGGCAGCACAGCATTGGCCAAGAAGAGAAGATTGAGTTTGCCATTTGAATCGCGACTGTAGTATGTGCAGACAGACATGACTAGAGAGGCTGGCATTCCATTCCCATGCGACGTGATTGGACAACTCCACGGAAGCCCATTTGAAGACTTCAATTATTTCATTTTTCATCAAACAAGTGAAGGGTGGGCCTCACTCCCTCTTCACTTTCCTCTGCGAATTTTTTAGTTAAAAATAAAATAAAATGAAAAGAGAAAAAAGAAATAATTCATTTTCTTATTTTTACTTTCTTCAAAAAATGTGAGAATTTTTTTTTGGGCCAAATAAATGTTAAAATATAATATAAAAGCTCTAATAATTTTTTTTTTCTTTCCTTTTTTCGGCTAAGTGGAAGGAAAATTATAGTTATAATAGTTAAATTTTATAATTCATCGATACACCTTCTGTCTAAAAGTAAACGTCTTAATTATTAATAAATTTTTCTTCTACCTAAATTATCTTTTTAATTGAAGTATTTATCCACTTTTATATGACCCCAACGATTATTCTTTCCAACATAAATCAATTTTTTAGATAAATACTATTTGTAACTCTCACATTTTCAATAAGTACAATAAATAGAGAAAGAGTGTAGATAGCTATTAAATAGAAAGACATGTTAATAGTGAAAGTGGTATAGTAGGTACACCAATTTTTAATATAAACATTTTTGCATTTCTTCAGTTTCCAATAAAAGTTTAGTAAAAAGATTATGAGGGAGGGTATAAGGAAAAAAAATACTAATTATTAATATAGAAACAAGATATTTATTTTGGAATATATTAAAAAGGAAATTAAGATATTTAATACTGGCTTGTGGGAATACATTTTTTTGTATTTACAAAAGCAAACTCTACTTGAGAGATTATAACTTTTTAATTTTGTATGTTGGGTGGTACAATATTTTATAACTTGATCTATGTATTTTGTTGACGTGTCAATACTTGATTTGTTATAGAAGTAATCATTTTAACATGAATTCTTGAAACATGATAGCCTGTGGTCCATCACCCATTTGTCACCATGGAGTGAGATTTTGATATATTACTGTTTTTATTTATTTATGTAGTTTACTCTATTAAATAAAATTAACTCCTTTTTGTCCCAAAAAAAAATAATAATGAGAAAATGAAATAAGAAGGGGTAGTGATACATCAATATCCTAGCTAGGGCCAGAGGACAATTGAGTAGTAACCATCTACCATGTTCTTCATGTCTAACCATTGATGGCCTATTAAATATTAGTGTGTTGGACACCTTGCCTCTTTGCCAGGCTTATAAAAGCTTTAGGCAGTTGGCTTTTTTTCTTGAATAAATATTTCGATACAATTATTTTACATTCTCCTTTTTGAAATATAAATTTAAAAATGATTAGATGAATAAAATCAAAATGTGAATCTCATTTTATTTATCTAACGACTTTTGAATTTGCGTTTTGAAAAAAAATGTGTAAAATAAATATATTTATAGATGGATTATTTTTTCTTAGGTTCTTTATCCAATTGTCAGTCGTCTATTACGCTTCATGTCTTGTTAAGAAAGATCTGCCCCATAGAAGACGATAAAAGTAGAGGGGTGTGGGCTGGCTCTTGTTAATATTTGCTTGAACCTCTAACCAAACCCATCACGTGTGTGTCCATGCCATTTAGGACCCAATGCTACCAACCATAGACTCTGGTTGCATTCATATTCCAAAAAACGAAACCATACAGCTAAATAAGGCAGGGCCACATCTATCACCACCAACAGTCGGTGGACCGTAGCGCATCGATGTTCATCTGCCTCATCGAAATGCTCAATACCACTGCAAATAATATTCTGGTGACAAAAAAATTAAATAAGAAAATATAAAATAATGTGTATAATACTAATTATGTATAATTATTAAACCCACCAATGTTTAGTGAAAGATAAATTTAATTATAATCCTGACACATCATTTTTTATTCACCTTTTTTGCAGTTTATCTCTTGTTACCATAGCATTAAACATGTTCAGCTTATAATTAAATATATTGCAATAAATTTTAGAGGCATTTTCTAATGGTGACACTAACACACCCCTAGACCAATGCAAACAACAAAAACCAAAAAGGAGGATACGCGAAATCTCTGATATCCGTCGTCTCCATTTATAGAAAACTAGTTTCTCCATAATTTAATTCCGTCCACTATGAAACATAATAAGGTAAAATATCATATATAATTTCTACCATATGACTACATAATGACTCCTGCCAAACAATTGCACGGCATCCTTTAACACGAATCCTCTAAAAGCCCCTTCAGTGAAGCATCAAGTCAAATGGAAAGTAAAACTATGGAAATCTGAAAAATAATGTGGTGATAAAAACATTGAGTTTGAACAATACTTTCTATTAGAAAGATTAGGAACAGTGTAAGGACTAGAAAGCAGAGAAAATTGGACCTTCGAGTGGCACCATCAGTCATCTATCAAACATTGCAATTGTTCTCGGAATGTGGAAACTTTGGTTGCTTCAACAGCCATGACTAAACCCATTAGCCTGTAATGTTTTAACTGCAACAATAGGCAAGCCATGAGCAAAGATACTCATTAATTGGGAAACTAGGAACATTTGTCCAAGGTCCACCCCACCCCAACCCACCAACAAAAACAAATTAATAAACAAATAAATAAAAGCCCAAAAAAACTCGACACCCAGAATGAAAGTACAGATTCAAAGGGGTCTGCTACTTCTTGTGTAACCAAACAATAGGTACTGCACAAAATTAGATTTTGGAAGATGGTTCTCATAAAATGAAAATACAACAATAACATCAGTACTACTTCGTCTCGAAAACAGCTCCTACCTTTCGTTGACCTTTTTTTGACAAAAAAATTATTTACAACTTATAAGGTTTGCATATGACACACTTTAGATATAAATCTTTCCAAAAAATGTTGAGGACTACAATTTATTATTGGTTAAGAATATTTAAAAAAATAAATGTATAAATGTGTCGAAGCAAACCTTAAATTTTGTAAATGAAAGTCAACAAAAGAGAACAACTCTCTTTTCCAGATGGAGGTAGTATTAAGTTAGATCAAGCAAGCTTTTGGAAGAAATCATCACAGGTGGACAGAATCAACACTTGCCTCATGAGCCGCAAGCTGCTGAGTGCACAAAGGGAAAGTGAAGGACCATGAGCTGAGCTGCGATGCGGTTGGAGAGAGAGTCAGATGCTATCAGCATGGTATTTAGTACGTGCTCTTGAAAATAAAAAACATACATACCTTGTGAAAAATTTCATCTTCCAGCTTAACGTAAATCATAGCTTCATCAGTGCTGCTACTCATCATAGCCTGTTTTTGGTCTGCATTCTTATGCTATAGGTCACATCACAAACCAAAGATGGAAAAAAGTTTTAAAAATTAAGCACAACTGTGGATTGGATGAAAATCAATGATAAAATTACAACCATAAGGGTTAAATGTTTTACCATTTACCTTGTATATCTTACTGACAAACAGATAAGACTTGAAGCAGAATGAATTTCGGAGATCTTCTGTCGGCTACAGAAGGGAAAATGACAATATATAAATGGAATAGATATTTCTACAAGTAAAAATGATAGTTTCACAAGGTCCCTCTCATATAAATAGTAAATGGGTCCTACACTCATGTGAGAAAGACCTTGTGGAAATATCAAAATTTACTTGTGGAAATATTAATTCCCTATATAAATATTGAAGTAGAAATCAACTTTGAAATTACTCGCAAAGAAAAGAGACGGAAGTAAAATAAGAAAAGTGGACAGATGAGAGCTTTTTACAAGCATTTAAGCAGATTCAAAACAGAAACTACTGATACACTAGCACACAAATGAAAATACTTCTGAGCCTCGTGACAAGGAAAAAAGAGAAGTGTTGTTTAGAGAATGCAGGTGAACACAAATTTGTCAGTATTACTCAACGTGATAGTATTCTCATCTAACCTCATCTTCTGTTGCCCAAGAAACTTCATCAAAAAGAGCATCATACAGTGGTGGCAAAAGCTGAGGAGGTAGATTTACCACACGCTGAGAGATCAATAGACCCACATCATGTGCTTGCTCCCCCAAAATTGATCTCATGTCATGTAGTATTCTTTCCTCTTGGCACAATTTAAGCAGGAATTCCTTAAGTTCCATTATACATTTGTGATCCTGGTAAAACAAAAACAAGATAATAGTGTCAACCCAACAGTTGTTCAGATACCAGCTTATATTATGAGCTAGGATGCTACCGGTACATTTTCATAAAATATGCCAGCAGCATTCATTTCAACCATGAACGATAACAATTTTATTGGGTACTCCCTGGTTATCAAAACAATTTCTAAAAGACAACGTGGAGTCATAAATTCATTGAGCAAATAGTTGGGTGTTTAAGAGACATGCTGCTTGCCTTATATCTTCCCAAGTTAAGAACAGTAGCAACTGCATATACTCCATCATCTTCATCTTCCTCTATTTTAATCACAGTACCCACGGTGGTTTGTCCCAATATCAGGTCTACAAAACCACTCAAATCCCACTGCTTATCATCAAGGTAGGTCTTTAGCAGGACCTTCACTCCGTGGAAGTCATCAGGCTTTGGATCGAAGAAGGCAAAATCTGCTTGGACAACTCCCTTCAGAAATTGTGATAAAATCCCACAATTATATGAAATAAATCCAAGTGAGTGAAACAGCTATAATTAAAAGTAAAGGGTCACATATAAAATTAATTATACTCTAATAAATAGCTTACTTCGAATTCTTCTTCGTCAGAAGATTCAGGCTGTTTACTCTTATCATCCATAGGAAGAATTTCAAACTCCTTACCTAAAATGCATTTTGAAAATGAAATCTCTAAGGATCGATATCAAAGAAATCACAAAAAGAAAAAAAACATTATGGTCTGAGTATGACCATATGAAAGAATGTAACAAAAAAGACTTTAGGTAAACAACAGGAGGGTAAACCAATTGTAGAGTAGTTTATTGCATTGTAATTACCGGGAGAGATGGGAGAAACTTTTCTACTAGTTTTGGAGTTGCGAATCTGGTGCTTGACCTTGTAAACAGAAGCAAGGGCAACAGAACGAGCAAAGCGGGAGAAAGTGATGGGTTGAGATCTCAATAATTGGCGTGACCTTGTTGGTTTCCGCGGCATTATGATGAATCTAGCAATCTAGGTCATTTTAGAGGAGAGTAAGTGATGTGTGAAACAAAGCAATGTAAGGACTTCACATATAACACATACATGTTAAATGTATCAGCGGCAGGCATGGACAGCGCCAAAAAGGGGGGAAATCTGCCAAGTACATACAAGTAATGAGCACATGGTGCCTATGAAATGAGGGGCTACTCATGGCTAGTATTATAGAACAAAATTACCCAAAAAAAAAAAAGAGGAGAAAAGACAAAGAGGAAAGTAAAAAACAAATAATATGTTGTTTGAGAAAGCGCTGCTTGATACTCAATAACTGAAAGACAGACTGATGGAGAAACCTCCTCCTGGACTAGGACCTTCCTAGGTTGTTGGAATGGCAATGGAATAGAATTCACAACCATTATAGCTAGTATCTTAGAATGAAAAGTTGGGTTTTAAAAGTTAGAAATACGGCTTGAGAGAAGGGGATTGTTTCAGCCTTTCAGGTTTCATAGTTTCGAGGGTTGAAGTGGTTGATTGCCGTTATCGGCAAATTTGGGTAAACCTCCTTTGATTGTGCATTCAAGTGCATGTACTATTGGCTTTCACAACAGACTTTTTCGCATGTTCATTTGGTAGAATGGTTCCAATGGTGCAGCCCCTAGACCATCCTCCAAAGTCCAAATGGCCATGTTTTTGGACTAAAACGTCTGCTACTTGACTTTGAGCCTTTAAGTTTACCATATCGTCGCTTTCTCTTAAAGCTTAGGTTTTGCCTCTTAAAATTATTTACGGCTGCCCTAATCTCAAATAAGCCTCTCCAACACCAATTTTGTTTCTTTCCAAACAAACAAGTTTTTACCTAAACTTAATCTGGAAAAAACCCCACTTTATTTCTAATAACGTTATACCAGTGTTGATCTTCTTTGACTCTCCTCTTAGAAGATAATCCGACTTCTCCATTCCCAGAGTGTTCCAATTTCTTTTTCACCAATTTTAACCCTCCTCCTCTCTGCTTTTTCTCCCCAGTCGAGCATCATCTTCCTTTCAACTAGATATAAACTTCTTATAATTCAATCTCAATAACTCAACAAGTGAACAAAAACTCGATTATATAACAATCCAAATCCTGTAAACGAATTATAGCATTCATAGAGACATCTTAACAAACAGTTGGCGAGTTATTTAGTATATAAACATTAGTAACAACCATACATGTCAATACTCAATACCTACAAAGAAATATTATGAGAGCAAACAAATAAAGAGACTTACCCTCTATAATTATCCTTGGAGGCGATTACTATGGCGTTAACGGCAGAGACAGACAGTAACGGTGCCGGAAATTATGCCTTGCTATTCTGCTACTGCCGTGTGCATACAACAGGGAGGTCATCAGTTGAGTGGACTCGCTAGCCCATAAATGTAATAGCGCTCTTCTTTCCGCGGTTCGGGCTTTCCTGAAATAACCGAGCCAATTTGTTAAAACCCAAAAGAAGCCCGTTTGCTTCAATATTATAGTTGGGCCGGTCGGATTTACTTCAAAATTTAGATCATTGATATTTGATTATTCGAAAAATAAAAATTCATTTTATTCATTTATTTTTAAAAATAAAATTTTGCTAACTTTTTATTCATTTATTTGGAGATACTATTAGAGTTGATGCCCTATAGGCTAATTATTTGATGTAATTGTTTAACATTTTTTGTATTATATTTGATTGAATAAATGAATTATTTTATTATGACTTTATTTACTGCGTTACATAAATGTTAGCATAATAAAAGTCCTTAGAATAGTGATACGAATTATATAGCTTCAAGTATGTGACTTGAATATGAGATTATATAATTACAATTAGTATCATTGCTCTTAAATGTCGCCAGTCGAGTATCATTGTTAATGAGACAACAATTATGCATTGAAACTAGTATGTGGATTGACTGATGGACAAATTTCATTGGTCATAAATATATGAGATATTTGAGTCAATGTATAGGTACATGTTAGAGAATAATGTACTGGACTGACCCACCATGAGAATTTTACGAGGAGCATTATGCAAAGTGTCATAAGAAATTATCATAGTAACAATGATGTAATGATCCTCCGACCTAAGATCACTATATTATTATACGAGAATTTATGTACTTTTATATTATCAAATGTCACCTTTAATAGGGTGGACAATAAATGTGATTATTGGGTATATCATGAATCGTGTGAGAAATATGAGTGATTTAGATGAAATTTAACCCTCCTATATATTAGGGGTGATATCCATAGGCCTCTTAATTGAGTAGGACTATGAAATGCATGGTCATGCTCAAATAGTGATTTGTTTCATATAATCTACTCATTGATCAAGAAAACTCAGATTAAATTATGAAGAGTATGATACTTTCCATGCCTCGAGTTTAATCTAGGATGTCAAGGTTAAAAGGATTAAATTACATTGAAACATTGGTCACGAAAAGTTTGCATCGAATCACCGATCTTATTATTATTTGGGTAGCAATGATGCATTATTAGACGCCGCTCACTGCTTATAATTTTATAATATAATTTTAAAATTATTGCTAACATAATAATAACCTATAGGGTCACACACTTAGAACGTATTTAAAAGAGAATTAATTTAAATTGTAAGTATTTAAATATGTCAATATGATTGATAGTATTTAAAATTACGAATTTAAATTAATAGGATAATTTATATATATATGTATATTAATTAAGTAAAACTTAATTAAGATATAATATATATAAATTCGGATTTTATTTTTCTAATTAAATTAGATTTTAGTTAATTCCTATTAACTACTATATATATGATATATCAGTAATCTTAATAACGTAAGGAAAAAAACCAAAAAATCCAACCGCTTTCAGAAAGAGGCTAGAGAGAAAAATAATTCGAAATCATAATCTTGGTGGCTAGTACCGCGGTTCCTTTTGCTGCAGATCGTGGGACGATTCGCGGAGCGTTCGTGTGGATACCGTAGAGACGCAGTTGTTGGATTGCGTTAAGGATTCGAGGCTGCTTCAAAATTCACCAGTGTCTCCATTCAAGCTTACATAATCGGTAAAACAAATTATGAACCTCTGATAAATCTATTTTCGCATGGATCCTATTTTAGGGTTTCGAAAAAAAAATTAAATTCCGATGCTTTCACTGTGTCGAAACCCTAACAGATACTTTTCCCATGAAAATGGCTGGTTCTAAATCAATAGACTTTCGCTTAATATGAATAAACTTTATAATACTTGTAAATTTTATAACGGCGTTAAAAAATACACTGAACAAACATTATAACTAATAATCTTAATAATTAAATCATAAATATTCATTATCAAATAGTATTATCATTATAAAGATAGCAATTATACTAAGAAAGATCGAGTTAATTGTCGAAAATGGCTCACTCTCTATTTTACTTACTTAATTTGGATCAACCATTTCGACAACGTCTCCTAAAACTCCTATCACGTTAGGTTATTTATTTTGGATCCTCCATTATAGAAATCAATTATAATGCAAAAATATATTAAAATACATCTTACAATCTAATGCAAAATGATTTATACTCTACTTTAAGAGAACTGATATTTTTACAAATAAAAATAATAATTTCATTAATAGTAGATGAACCTCATACTCGTATGAGAGATACCTTATAAAAATATCAATTTTTATTAAGAATCACAATAAACAAATCATAACTATTGAATCATTGGAAGGGGGGAGAAAATCATAATGACTCCCTCTTCAATTAAGGATCACCGAAAGCAAATCACATAATAACTCATAAAAATAATAGTTTCACAAGTTTTTTTCCCATATGAATAATAGATAAATATAAAATTCATATGAGATAAGACTCGTAAAAATATCAATTCTCATTAAGAATTACAGTAAACAAATCATAATTATTGAATCAAGGAGGGGGACAAAATCATAATGACTCCCTTCAATTAAAGATCATCGAAAGAAAATCATAATAGCTCAACTACATTTCTCTTTCGATGGTTAGTAAACATGCATCAACATGTGCAGTGTTATGAGGTATATATTTAGTACTACAAAGTTATAAAACTACAAGAGAACAAATTGAAGGGTTTGGCCCTCTCTGCTGGGAACTTTTGCTATAGGTAAATATTAGGTATTTTAATTGACAAATTGAGTATGAATGCTGCTAATTAAGTTTGTGATATAAGTTGGCATTTATGATTTATTTACTCAATATAATATAGATTCAAATAATAAGTTGGGATATCAGCTGTTACAAAGTGGAAATTATTCCCATCTTTAATTGGAAAGTTTATGGATTACAGCTCAAAGTGAATAAACAGTGCTTTTGGTTGAGGTTAGTCGAATCCGCTCTCAAAAAATATGGGAAAAGAGGAAAGTTAGTCGAATCCGAGGTACACCAACTACCATAATTACAATTCCCAGGTCAACAACTTCCTTTTTTTCCATTCATTTATTTTAAAAAGAGAGAATTAATATTTTTATGAAAAAAATTAATATTTTTGTAATTTTTTTTAAATATAAATAATAAGTAGAATTTATCTTGATGCGAATAAAATATTAAAAAAATATCAATTATGTAAAAAAATATGTATCACTTAAAATTAAATAACATAATAATTATACTTGCTTAAGTATTTTTTAGGACAAAATATTTTTTTTTAAATTTAAATTATATATTTTAGACATATTTTGTGAAACAATTTATTTTTTTACGGCAAGGGTGCATATATCAAAATTCAAATTAAATTACGGATAATCAACTTTAATCTCTCCCAATAATTACTAACTTTAATTTCATGGCAGTTCTGTGATTCAATCGACGACTGAGGTCAATTTCAACAGTCAACGCCTATATGATTTTCTCTCCGACCGAACAACCCTCCTTTCTAAACTCCCCGTTCCGATCTCTCTTCGTATTTGATCAATTTCTTTCCTGTTAGATTTTCATCTCAATTTCGAGGGTTTTTGACTTTTCTCTCTCTCTGTGAAAATCATTCAAATCTGTTCATCTACAAACCAACAAAATGGAAGAGAAGCCAGTTTCGTTTGAATCCAACTACATTGATGAGGCCGACACCGCCAATTCAAACAACAATCACGGATGGCAAAAGGTCACCTACGCTAAGAAGCAGAGAAAGCTCCCGGCGAAGCAATCCAATTCCGCCAAACTCCTTTCAAATGAATCCGCCGTTCCCGGTGGCGAAAGCGTCTTCACCTCGCTGGAGAAGCAATCGGAGGAGCGTCGTAGGCGAATTGAGGCTCAAAGAGCGGAATCTTCTGCGGCTTATGATGAGACTCCACCGCTCAGATCGTCAAAGCATCGCTCCGACGATGACGACAGCGACAATGAGTTCGCCGGCGGAGTTGTTCAGAGTGGAGGTCCCGTTGATGAGAAGAAACCGAAGCCCAAGAAACAGAAGAAACCTAAGGTCACGATTGCTGAGGCCGCGGACATGATCGATGCGGATGATCTCGCCGCATTTCTTGCCGATGTATCGGTGAGTTTGTTTGCTTTTGTTAAATTTGATTTCAGCTTGTGAAATTGAGAAGTGATTAGTTAAAAAGGTTGAATATTTTTTGGTGTTGTTATGTATTGTAGGCATCGTATGAATCGCAACAGGACATACAGCTGATGCGATTTGCAGATTATTTTGGTCGAGCATTTTCAGCTGTGAGTGCGTCTCAGTTTCCATGGACGAAGTTGTTCAGAGAGTCCACTATTGGGAAGATAGCAGACGTGAGTTGATACCTGATCTTTCTTCATTCAAATTACACCATATCCGTGATGATCATTTATTCAATTGTTGAGCGTTACATACTTTACAAGTGTTTTATACTTTTTGTATTCTTCTCTCTCTTTAATTTAGTATAGATGAAATTCAATGGCTTGCTGTTCATTTATTCACCTGTTGATTTTATACTATGGTTATATGAAAAATATATGGGAATACTGTTATTGGTCCGAGCTTAGGAGGTCCTACTTTTTCTTCTTCTTAGTTAGTATGGATATTTAGAATTTTTATCCTATAGAAGCCTGTTCGGATTTGAGATGGGGTTTACTGAATGTGAGATAGTGGGCCGACACTTGCGGCATATAATTGATGAATTCTAGATAGTTACAAAGCTATGCCAGGGTTTTCATAAACAAAATTTTCATAGATAATTACAACTTCATCTTCATGTTTTGAGCAGAATTACCCTTATATTCAAGTATTAACTTCTTTTCAAAAAAGCAAACAGAAATAAAATAAAATAAAAAAGAATAAAGAGAGAGTACCTGTAATTATTTCTTACACCTAAGACTACCTACCTCATGTCATGATGTTTAATAATTATTATATCTTATAATTTAATTTAAAAAATATAAGATAAAAATATGCACCACGGAGAACTATGAAGCACCAACTCAGGACAAGGACACAATACGAGACACGGGATACGACATTTTTCAAAAAAACAGGATACGATACATCAGGGACACGTTCAATTATATATATATATATATATATATATATATATATATATATATATATATATATATATATATTTGCAATGATATAAATGTAGTTTTTACAACAAATAAATTTAATATTAATAGAGCACGATAAAAACTTGAACAAAATAATAAGAACACAAACACATTATATAATAGATATATATATTAAAATTACATAATAATGTCCAAAATTAAAAGATATAAAATAAATCACAAATTTTATATTGCAATTTAACTACTGCAATTTTTTTATAAAATTTTGACCCTAAACGTGTTCGGGGAAGTCCTGACATGTTCAAGACTTAGAACCTATGCCCTGATGACTATTATGAAAAATGGGGCTAATGATATTATATCTTGTTAATTTTTTTTTTTAATATTTTTATATCCATGCATGTCTTTGGGTTTCATGTATTTTATTGAATTTTATGTCCCTTAACTTGTCTGTATATAAAGAGTTTAATTATTTGATTTTACCAACAGATTCCGGTCTCTCACATATCAGAAGCTGTTTATAAGACCTCGGTTGACTGGATCAACCAGCGATCTAGTGAGGCTCTTGGTTCCTGCGTATTGTGGTCGCTAGACAGCATTCTTGCTGAGTTTGGCAGCCAACAAACTGGTGGTAAGGGCTCCAAGAAAGGTGTGCAGCAGACATCTTCAAAATCTCAGGTAAGCTTGTGGGCTCTTCTACTTGTCCAAAAGAAGTTAAAAAGAAGAAAGCTATTGAGGCTCTAAAATCTAAATATAGTGTTTTGAAACTACAAATTCCTTACCACCCTTAGTGCCTTTGTCTTATATTTTCTACTACTGACATGTGGAAAGTGTTACTACATAGCATTGTTATAGAATTACATAAAAACCATCATGTGAGCATCCCTGTTATAAATTTTTGTTCTATTAGAATCAGAGAATTGCGCTCTGATCCACTAGTCAGTGGTTTAGGGGATGGCCCCCAAAGCCAAGTCCATCCCTTTTTGAACATATTAGGTTATTGAAGTTATATTATTTGTTTTCGGGGTGTGTGGAGGTTAGGTGGGGGTTTGTCATTGCATATGTCCAGACTCCTAGAGTCTTTTTTTTGGTATATAATTAGGATACCATAATACCTTCAATTTTAATTATTATATTTCAAATCCTTTTATTTTGTTTGTGTTCCTTTGGTTATGAGGCAACATTTTTTAAAACTCTTACTAGCTCTCGCCAGTCTTTTGTCCTGTCGTCTCACCCTTCCTCCTCGTTATATCACTTTCTCAAAAGCTTTAGTAACATGATGTAGCACTTCAAACATTTAAAGACAGTTTACTTACTAGCAGATTTTAAATGTAATACTAAAATTTTCTTAATTATCAACTGATGTGCATCTATTACATTCTTGAATGGGCAGGTCGCTATATTTTCAGTATTAGCAATGGTATTACGTAGGAAGCCTGATGTTCTAATTAATCTATTGACAACGTTGAAAGAAAATTCAAAGTATAAAGGACAAGATAAGCTTCCATTGATAGTGTGGATGATAGCTCAGGTGAGCCAATAGCAATAAACTTAGTGCAACTAAGGGATCCCTTGGAGGGAAGATGTCATTTCTTAATTCTTATTCTTCTCTATCAATGCACTTATGCTAAAAAAAAGTTTTGAATGTTTAGGCCTGTCAAGGAGATCTTGCTGTAGCGTTGTACTCATGGGCACATCTCATCTTGCCTATAGTTGGGGGCAAATCAGGCTCTAATCCACAGTCCAGGGACTTAGTTTTGCAGTTGGTGGAAAGGTGTGTAAAATTTATTATTCCTTTTTCTTCTTTGATGGCTATTGCTTATGTGTTTTCATGCTATGAAATTTTCATGAATTTTAATTTGTTTCAGAATTCTGTCTGCCCCAAAAGCTCGTACTATTTTAGTAAATGGTGCTGTACGGAAGGGTGAGCGCTTGATGCCACCTTCAGCACTTGACTTGCTGCTGAGAGTAACCTTCCCTGCGTCAGCAGCTCGAGTCAAGGTCGGAGTTGTCAGGGTTCTATAATTCAGAATGATTTGTTTGGTTCAGTTTTATTATTTGATGCATACTTTTACTTATATTTTGACCGTGATATGTTATGCAGGCTACTGAAAGGTTTGAAGCCGTATATCCCACCCTCAAAGAGGTGGCCCTTGCTGGAGTCCCTGGGAGCAAGGGAATGAAGCAGGTTTCAAAGCAGACGATGACGTTTGCTGTGAAAGCAGCAGGGGAAGGTAACTTTATAAATTGACTACAGTATATTTCATGGAAATTACTTTTTCTAGGAAAAAGGTGATAGATTTTGACCAATTGCTTTGTGTGTAGGCATCCCTGATCTATCCAGAGAAGCGACAAACATCTTTATCTGGTGTTTGACTCAACACCCTGATTGTTACAAGCAGTGGGTGAGTTGTATTTAATCTATGCACTTCTCATTCATAAGGAATTGTTAATGATCACCTGAGCTAATTCTATATTTCGTTGTCATAAAATTGGTTGACTAGGACAATATCTATTTGGATAATCTGGACGCAAGTGTTGCTATTTTGAAAAAGCTTACCGAGGAATGGAGGCAGCTATCTGTAAATCAGTCTTCTCTTGAGGGTCTTGGAGAAACTCTCAAGAGTTTTAGGCACAAGGTAATTCCTTTCTACAGTTGACAAAAGCCTGTTTATATGTGCGCGTTCGATAATTAAATTGTATCAAACATACTGAATGTTGCTAAATTTCACATAAAAACTATGAAAGTGGTTCAGCTTATATTATTATTATTTAATGTTATGTTATATTTTGTCTATAGAATGAGAAAGCATTAGCAGATGGAGCAGACGTTGCTCGTCAAGCACTCTTCATGGATGCAGACAAGTACTGTAAGTGGTTGTTGGGAAAGTTATCACGTGGGCATGGGTGCTTGAAAGGTTTGGCCTTTGTTGTCATTGCTCTCGGTGTCGGTGCTGCTGTTATGTCTCCAAGCATCGAGTCTTTCGATTGGAAGGAAGCTTCTGCTTTCTTCAGCCGGCAATCCTTCCAAGAAGAACCTGTTAGATAGACAGCCTAATGATAATATAGACCGGCAACATCCTTTTCTAACAATATCCAGCACAGGCAAAATAAATCAAATTTTGCCCTTAATAAAGTAGTGACAGAATGAGGTGTACTTTTTGTGTAACTTTTTATGAGCTCCTTTGGGAAAATCGAAGCTAGAAATAGTTGGAAGTGTGAGTTACGAAAGTATAGGCTACAGACTTTATTTTGGTCAATCTTATCTAGTTATCTGTAGGTAGTTTAATTTATTCAGCTCAAACATCAGCAATACATGCTGGAGGGTAAAAATAAAATACTAAGTAGGATTGTAGGGTGCGGAACAGGGGCATGACTATTAATAATGAAAAGTTGTGACACTATGAATGGATGTTAATTACAAATTTTAATTCCATGGGTAGAGTGGGCGGCCTACATCGGGTTGTATCATTGATCTTATTATTCGGTCTTATTCTTCGGTTTTATGTAATTTAAAATTAATAATAAAATAAAATTACATCACAATAAAATTTTAATTTTTGCAATAAAAAAAATACTTATAAAATAAATATGGGGACCATTTATAATAGAGGAAATAATTTATACTACTACTACTACCTTGTAATGACTGGCCATTTATATGCACACGTTACTTGTGTGAGAAAATAGATGAAACAACGAAGTTTAAAAAAAAAAGTTGGGTGGGAGTGAGAATAAAAATAGAGAGAGTACCAGAGCTTGGCAGTTATTCTAACTGCTCACCCTCCTTTCCTTTGTTAGGTAGATGACGCAAATACCGGATTCGGCCGCCAAAAACCAACAAGGTCGGAAAAAAGCAAATTTTCCTCGTTCACAATTGGTAAAGTAAAAGAAGAGAAACCAATTACAAAGACAGAGAGAGAGATTAGAAGAGAGTGAAACACAGCTTTTTTGCAGAGGGAGAGGTGCAGTGAAAGAGAAGATCGAAGAGAGAGAGAGATGGGCAATCTTCAGACATGTTAATAGCGATTTCAAGGTCTTCCTTTTTCCATATCAATCGGACCATCTCTCTTCTATGGTGTATTATTTTTCTATATGTATATAATTTTTATGCAGCATTTTTTGATTTTATTTTGGGTGTCATTAATTAGGATGTGGATGTTGCGATCGTTAAAGCAACGAATCATGTCGAGTGCCCACCCAAAGAACGACACCTCAAAAGTGAGTTTTTTTTTTCCCTTTCTTTTTCGTCTTATTCACGGATCCAGTGGTTTTTAACTTACACTACAGTTTCCTATTTTTGGGTTTTAAATATTGTATGTATTTCTTGCTGAAATTATGGCTTCCATATCAACTTCAAGGATGATTCCAGCCCAATTGGTTAATACTGATACAACATGCTTTTATATATTAGCCTGCAAGAGTTTTTTTTTCCTGTCTAGTTAGCAATAACATATAATTATAATGTATGAAATGGCAATTTTTTTATTTTAATATTTTTTTAGCTTGGGATTGTTCTGTCTGGGTACGTACATATGGACTGTTTTTGGAAGAACGACTTGAGTGTTTTAGGATTTTGAAGTACGATATTGAAGCAGAGCGTCTTCCTAAATCTGCCCAAGGGCAAGAGAAGGTATGCAAGAATTGAAACGCCATAACTTTGTTTTCTCATTAATTAAAATTTAGGATGCAAGAAAGGCAACTGTACTTTTTGATAAATAAATAAATCTACTAGCGCCTAAAAAGGGGTGAAACATAGCAAAACACAATATACAAAGCATAGGGGACATAAAGTGCACACTTATGCTCCAAACAAACCACAACCCCTCCGTATGTAAGAACCTTCCCAAAAAGTACCTACATTGCTCATTAGGTTCCTACAGCAAATTCTCCCCGAAAATCCACAATGTATCCCTGATACGCCTCATGAAGCCAAAAGAAAAGAAGGCCCAGGAAAAGAAACTGAATATGAACAAATTAGTATTGTTTTGACTGATGTTGAAGAGCATCTGATAATTTAAAGCTTGTATTGCATCAGAAGGAACTGTATTACATCTGTGCTGGTTTCAAACTGCCATGGAATTGTTTGGAATAAATATAGTTTTCATTGCAGCATTATTTTACACGATTTGTACATTTCACAATGCTTATTTCCTTCTTGCGGGGTTACAGCATAACTAGGGAGTTGGACAGTGAAGAATGGTTGGAGCAGTTTCCTGCTTTACAGCAGCTGCTGTATCGTCTTATGGGATGTTGGGTACTTTTTTGTGAAACTCTGGATTTTTCTATTCAGCGATCTATTTGCATATAACTTTTAATATTCCAAATTATCCTCTTTATTCTCATAGTGGTTTCTCACTGTTCCAAGAGAGCCATTGGTCAGTTTGTCAATCGATGTCCCAGAAAAATTTGCTAATATATTGATCTTTGATCTGATATTAATTTGTTGTCTTTTAACATTCACTCTGTGTGGACTCTATGTCTATCTAAATAATTATCATTGGTGAACCAGGAATTTCCAGAGAGGCTCCAGCTTACATATAAACCAGAAGAGGATACTTCACCTTCTGAAGAGATACAATTATCCAATGATGAACCTAAGCCCATAGTTTTGGATATTGTGGCTGTTTCAAATGTTGAGGATTCTGCCCCTCCCACCCCCCCTCCAAATAACTTTGGTTCTGTAGATCTATTGGTGAGCATCTCACTTTTTTCTTTGTTATTCCGTTTCATGCTCACAACTGAATCCTACGCAATCCCCCCTCCCTCGTCTTTTGTCTTTTAATCATTTAATATGCCCTCTTTTTCTATTAGGGATTAAATGCTAGCATGCCTATTGCATCAGCAAGGAAAGCAATGCTTTAGCTCTTGCAATAGTCTCATCTGGTAAAAAAAAATCCCGTGCTCCTTACCTTGTATGTTACTCGACCATTTTTCAGTTGCATGGTGTCTTTTACCAAGTATATACTCCCTCCGTTCCACAAAAAAAGGCCCATTTAAAGGGTCTTTTTATTATTGATAGTAGTATAAAATGATAGAGTATCCTCAAGTGTTTTATCATTCCACACTCCTAAATTAACAACTTATTATTCTTATTGGGGGTATTAATGGAACAAAAATATGCCCTCAATTTTTGCAAATTTTGCAAGTGTGACTCTTTTTTGTGGAGCAGATGGAGTTTTTGATATTTGATATATGCAGTTACTACATCTTTTGATTCTTCTCCTCTGCAAGCAAGAGATCTGAATCCTACTGAATGGGAACTAACCTTGGTCACCACTCCTGGAAGTAACATTTCTTCTGTTCAGGATAGGCAATTGGTAGGCCTTCCATATGATTTTTATTTTTCTGTATTCATTATTTTCACTGTATTCAGTTAAGGTAACAAGAACACGAGTTCTGTCCTGTTTAACCATGTAATGCTCAAGTACATGTGTTATTTTACTCCATGTCTTCTAGGCTTCTAGCTTTTTATCCAGTCTTGTTACTTCCAGTCTGTTGTATGATGAAGGTTATACTAGAACCCTGCCCTACATCCTTCATAATATGCAAGTGTCTGCTCTCAATGTTCTGCTTGGCTCCATTGCATTTTGAAGCACTCCATAAAAAGGTTTAGATTTAGCTTTTATGGGAACTATAATTCAATTGGGATTGCATCTATATATGTTGGTGTCTAATGACAAGCATGCTGTTTTAATTGTTTACATGACTCTGGTATAAAGGGTGACTGGTTATTTTTAGATAGTTTAAAATGTCAAATGTTAATTGGTAAAAGAATGAGAAAGGGGAAACCTAATATATTTATGCCGTAGTTTGTAGAGGCAACTAAAAAGAACGTAAATTTTTATAGGTAGCTATTTAAATAATGCTATGTATTCTTGATTCGGTCTTGAGTCTTGGGGTTTTTCATTGGACATGTCGTTGCTGTCTACCAAATTGATATGGGTAGGGTATTTAAGAATTGAGAAGCATTTATCAATTAGGTTTCAATTTAAGTTATTTCTACGTGATCATTATCACATATAATTTTGTAGAAATTAGAATGTAGCGGAAACCAAGATATTACTTTAATTAGTGTTCGTTATTAATCTTCAGTATAGTGCTGACAAATGGTGGGCAAAACTTGTGTAAATATTTCAACTGTTTAATCTATTGAGGATTGGATTCTCTCACTCTGAGTAGCTTGTATGACGAAGGAGCATATAGAGCTTCCCAACTGCCAGTATATGGAGCACCAGCTCCCAACCCATTTGAAGCACCCGATCCATATGCATTTTCAAACAATATAGCTGCTCCTCTGTCAACTCAGATGGCATCGGGTGGTTCAATATCAAGCCAATCTATTCGGCCATTACCAACAACCTATCTATTCACAGCCCCAGCAGCAACCACATAAGAGATGGGCCCACAAAATCCTTTTGCTGATATGGGGTTTGGAGCATTCCCAGTCAACAATGGTGCTCACCAGCAGACAAGTAATCCATTTGGAAGCACAGGCCTGCCGTGATGATGTTTGAATATATACAGAATGTAGTCTAGTCAACTTAGTTGATTTTGATGTACTAGAAGGTGAGTGAAGCAGTTCATTGCAGTGTGGGTTTGTGTATAGTATCCACATTGTAGATGATTTTTCTTGCAGTCTGAGCCACGTTTAGTGGATTTATAAAAGATAGTAATTCGATGATGAAGATGTAACCTTTCTAGTTCACACTCCACACAATGAATCATATATATGCTCTTCGTTAGTTTCCTGTAATCAGCTCCTGTGGTTATGATCATTTTTTTGGTTAAACTTGAGCTGCTGAGAATGAAAAATGCCTTCTGATATTTAGGGTGATGAATGGCTTTAGCAAGTGTTTATTCATATTCAGGCAAGTTTAGTTTCAGTGTTGAAGTTGTAGTGCATTGAATTTTTTGTATATGACTGTTTTCATCGGCATCAGATTTAGTTTTAAAGATTTCTTTTCTTTTTTTTTGCCAATTTAAAATTATAAAAAAAAAAATTTGACGTAGCGGGGCATGTGTATCAGTTTTGATGGAGAGAAATGTTGGTACTTTTGGATAGAGATTATTATGATATCTCAGAGCTGGCCATGGCCACATGGTGTCTGAGCTTTAGTTGTGATTGTGATATTCTTGCACTCACACAGGTTCTGTGGTAATACTGAAATCAGTTTTGAAGTACTCGTACATAAATGGTTAGAGAGCATTGTTTTGAGAAATAATTCCCAATATACCATTTCCCCCCTTCTTTTTGAAATATTAGAAAATAACTCTTTTCTCTTTATTACAATATTAGAAATACGTTTTTAAAACGACGACTTTTAAGAAAAAAAAATTATTTTTCCAAATAATATCCCTAAGATTAACTAAAAATATAGTGGCGGTGGCAATATTACCCCATCTTTCAAAAATACAACTGTTGGTATATTAAAATTTTCATGTCATATTATATTTTAAAAATAAATATTTATATTTAATTTTGGAAAAGATGAGAGTAAAAAAAGATATTTATAATTTTGAAACGGAAGGGTAAAACTCAGAATCTCCCTTCATATCTCAACTAGGCACACCAACACAAAAAGTGAATGTTTAGGTAACATAAAAAGATTTCAAAGCAAATAGTCAGATGAATGTATTTGCCTGGCCAGGCCACGCCATGACTCATGAGTCGAGTCAAAATGTGGAGGCAGAGGCAGAGGCAGGGACCCCTCTATTTTCTGGGCTTATAAGGTTGACACTCGGTATCACGCTACCAGATTGCAATGATGATATTTTTTACACATTATTGGAATGAAATTGATGTCCAAACCACAAGTTAAATATATGTTCCCTCCTTAGGGTATTCAACTAGCTAAATTAACTTGTGTGACCAGAGAAAGGAGAAGCGATTGGAGGCAGATTTATATATATATATATAGACAGTTCAGCTATCACCAATCCATAATCCTTATCTAGAATTAGTTTAGGTCCCCCACACAATAATTATATGTACAATATTAAGCTTAATATTTTGTCATTCATTTGGTTTGTTGGACTATTTCTTTATAACCACGCAAGCAAACTAGGAAGATGGGGTCGGTTGGCTCTTCCATTGGCTAATAAGATCACTTAAAAGACTACTCCAAAATATGATCTCATTTTTATACTTTAAAATATCACGAGGTTTTAGTTGTCAAATTTAAAATTATTAAAAAAATATCAGTTGGGCTGGGCACATAATTTGAGACCATTCAAGATGCTCGGGCTTGACAATTTCAAAATAAAAACACATATATCTAAACTAAAATACAGGTAGCACAGTAGGACACTGAAATGCATTTGATCAAGTTTTAAGTGCTTAATTTATTGTTGTAACAAATTTAAAATAGATTACATTTTATCAGTGGCGAAATCAGATTATTTGTTTAGTGGGGTCAAAAAATATATATGTTTATAAATAATTTAGAGGGGGTTCGGGGACAGCGCCCCCGAGCCAAAAATTTTAAATAATTTTATACTTTTAGGTTGTATATATAAAATATATATTTGATTACAATGATAATATAATAATTGTTATCTCTCTCTCTCTCTCTCTCTCTCTCTCTATATATATATATATATATATATACTCTATTGACTCCTAATAGATTTTTCTAAAAACAAACTTTTTATAAATAATTAATTCCTTCAAAAAGTAATATAAAATTAATTATTAATTAGTTTAAGAAGATTATATCAATATACATATATGATATATAGATGATGTAAAAATGATATGAAATTGAGATTTAAGTGAGAAAGTTATAAATTTTTAATTTGACCACATATATTAGAAATTTTACAAAATTTTAATGGGATCAATTTATATATAACATTTAAAAAATTTAAATATTCATCATATATTATAAAATAAAACAAAAATCAGTGGGGTCAATTGACTCCATATCCTCCAACGTGGCTTCGCCACTGCATTTTATATTCCTTTCCTTACTCTCATTTTATATAGAATCATTTTACACTTATCCACAAATCTTATTCATAAAGGTTACCTGCAGAAAAGACAAAGGAGTATGGCCCCCACTACATTCATTTTAATAATTAAAAGTGGAGTCACACTCCTTTGTCTTTTTTGTGAGTAAATCTAGAATTTTCCTTTTATATGGTACAACTCACAAATGACTTTTAATATTTTTTTTTTACTGGTCGAGTTCCTGTGAATCCTTAAATGAAAACAATAGAAGATATGGACATTAAGCACTAATAAACTTTTTAAGATTAGCAAAAAGTTTCTCCCTGAGAAAGAAAATCTGGATAATTTGAATTCTATAACAGAACTTTAAACTTTGCCCTTCTGGTTTCATTTCATTTATTTTGTTCCATTCTTTGCTCATTTTTTGCATATATAGTTGCATGGAAAATTAAAAGTTTCCCAAGTAACCCTTTAATTAATGTGTTTAAGAGTTTAAATATGTTAATTAATTTGGCTCTCTAGTGTTGAATGTGAATCATTCCGATATAACACATTACACAATCATATATATATATATATACGTGTCACTCTAACTTCAATGAGCTGAGTTGTGGCTTGTGTGATTCAATTATTTTCGAGTGTGCATGAACGAGGTATTTATAAGTACATCTAACATGGAATGGATATTTGATATCTTAGCTTTGTAACTAATTGGGGATGGGCCCAAAAGTCCAGGATCAACCCAACTAAGTCCAAGTTTACGAACTGTCTGGCCTTGACCCGTTCGATGCTAGCATGTTGAGAAAGTCGGGAACTTGATTTTTGAGCCCTGTAAGGCCTTTTCTCGAACAGTGCACCTGTTAATCGATAGAATATTGCTCACCAACCCACACATCTATGTGCCTAATGTGACAAGCCGAAGAGCATAAACTATGTGCTACAAAAGGGAGTCTCATATGGTAAGACATATTTTACATTTGAAGTCCTACTAGATTGTCAACTTATCTCTTAACTCTATTCACTAATATCTTCATCAAAAGCGTCCAACGACGACAAAAGTCGTTAACCATCGTGAGGACATTTGTGCAAGTTTGAAGGAATTAGGGTTCACTTTAGAGACTCGTACCCGAGGGCTAAGTCATCATCAGTAACCACTATAATGAAGCAAGTTTGTTTTTCTATTTCGCTTTGATGAGACTTTTTTTCCACTTATAAAAGTTCATTAAAAGCAAACTTCTTTCCACTTATAAAGTAAAACATTTATGAGTAATTATTTGTAATTTAAGCTCGAGAAAAACTTGAACTAAAATTTTTATATACAAAAAAAAAAAGAAAAAAAAAACATAATAGTAGAGTAAAAATTTTCAATTGAAAAGACTAGAAGCATAAAGATAAGAGTAAAACTCTTTGCTCGCTTAAAAGTGAGAATATGTAAAAGAAAAAATCTAAAATATTTGAATTGAAATGCATTTTCAAGGAAATAAAGAGGATATACTTGCAAGCAATCGGTAAAATTGCAATCGAGTAACATTTGCTAGGGACAATCTTTGGATGTTGCATGTCATGATAAAGAAGTAGGGCTACAATTGTATAGAATTAATAAATGAACATGAAGGAAAATATGAAAAGGGAAATCCACGAAAATTCTTTAAACATAAATATTTGAATATTAAAAAACTATACATTGATTATTGACCAAACAAAAAGAAGAGATGAGACATATTTGATGAGGTCCAGCATCTGCCATCTGGTATCCTTGGACCTTGATGGGCCCTCACACCTTACTTTGTGTGTGGTCCACCCAAACATTTTTGTGGTTCATGGCCCCACCATTTGATGCTCAAGAAGAAAAACAGAGTGGAAGAGTCTCTCTCTCAGTTACGAGGAGAGTTGAAGAGCGGTCGGGAAAAGAAAAATTAAAGGGAAGTGATATTTTTATAATTTTTTTTGATATTTTTATATATAAAATATTTTTATAAATTTATAATAATGGTTAAAATAATTATTATAAATTTATAATAATATTTTTTATATAAAAATATCAATTTCCAAAATCAAAAGGTGTTTGGATCCTACTATGTCACCTCTTTTAATACCAAAATGGTAACTTTAAACAGAAAATTTTCTTTGGGATTTGCTAAACAAATAAAGAAGAATCATCTAGTAATATATTAATTGTTGATTTATTTATTTATTTATTTCTAATTAACTAAAAAATAAACAGTCATTACTAACTAAGTTATGCAAACCTTACATATCTGTCAACCACATTTAACATACATGTTACTAAAATAGACCATATATATAACTTGATGGTAAATATCACATATGCAAATTTACTCTTAACAAATTTGATCCTAGGCTAGTAAAATTGAAATATTTTAACATAATATTAAAATATTTCAAGTATTTATTATGATATCATTTGGACAAATACGTTTCTTATTATTCATAATAAATTTATTGTTCATAATAAATTGGACGATTTGGATTTAAATTTTTAATCCATCCGCTACTCTTTATAGCGGATGAAATTTTTTTTATAAAATTTGCCCCGCCTATTTTTCCTATAGATAAATAGAGATGTATTTATCTGAATAGGGTCATAACAAGTATTTACTATATATATATATATATATATATATATGGAAGGTAATCAAAGGAGTATTTTAGCCAACTTTGATTAAGTCAACTTAATAAAATGTCATACTTTTGTATAAAATTTATAATTAAAGTTTTTTTTATAAAATTTTAAAATGAAAAATTTAACTCTAAAGGATAAAATTATTTCATTTTGTTAAATAACCTTAGTCAAGCTTCCTTAGCCAGACTTGACTAAGGCTATTAAGTAAAACGACATAATTTTATATAAAAATTATAATTAAAGATTTTTTATATGAAATTTTAAGATGAAAAAATTAAGATAAAACTAGATTGTTTTATTAAAATTTTACTAAATAGTTTTAGCTAAGTTTAATTAAACCATGCCTTAAATTACTTTTTCATATTGACATATATATATATATATATATATATATATATATATATATATATATATATATATATATGAATCTAAAATATATATCTTAAATAATATATATCTCCTAAATAACATATTTTTATTAAAATTACGCCGTTTTAGAGATTCTTTTAAAAAATAAGCGAAGCCGCGGGTAACATTTATGTAAATAAAAGGAAAATAAGTAAAGTCACTCTCTTTTAATATTATTTTTTTTAAATTTTTTTTTTTAAAACGACATAGCCTTAATAAATATATTCTATTTAAGAAAAATATATTATTTAATAGGTATCTTTTAAATTCATTATATATATATATATATCCAAAATTTACAAGAATTAAATGCTTAAGAAACATTCTTATGTTCTCCCTCTAGCTCACTTCATTCTTTTTCTAAAGTTTCAAGTCTTCTTTGGCTGTCTATAACTTCAAAGTTCAAACGGCCAAAATCTTATTAGTCTAAAATAAATAAACCCCCTTCCCCATCTACTCTTCAACTCTCTCACATATAAAGCAATCTCTCTCTCTCAACAAGTTTCCGTTTCTATTTCCATTTCCATTTTAATACTTTTTCAGATTCTTCTTCTTCTCTCTCTCTCTCTCTCTCTCTCTCTCTCTTTATCTCTCTTCTTCTTCTTTTTTCCTAATATCTTTATCTCTCTCTGTGTCCTGAATATACAAAAACCAGCATCAAACATGGCTGCCAACAAATTTGCAACCATGTTACATAGAAGCACAAACAAAATCACAGTTATTCTTGTCTATGCTCTTCTCGAATGGACTCTAATACTTCTCCTCCTCCTTAATTCTCTTTTATCTTATCTCATCATCAAATTTGCCAACTACTTTGGCCTAAAACCACCTTGCTTTTGGTGTTCTCGTATTGATCACTTCTGGGAGCCCAAAAAAGGAAAGAATTTTCACAGAGATCTTCTTTGTGAAGCCCATGCCACAGAGATTTCCCAATTGGGATACTGTTCAAACCATCAAAAGTTAGCTGCATATCACACTATGTGTGAGGATTGCTCGTCCTCGAGGCCAGATTTTCGTGGGGTTTCCAAGAATTTCACTTTCTTTCCATGGGTGAAAGAAATTGGAATGATTCATAATGATGAAGATAAGGTTATTGAAAATGGGGAGGTGAGTTTCAAGTGTTCTTGTTGTGATGTGAGCTTGGAGAAGCAAATTTATTCTCCTTATGTTCTGATCCCGTCTAATTGGGATGAATTGGAGTATACCCATAAAGAAATTTTGATAACAGATGAAGGAGCCATTGGCGATCATATCAAAAAAGACGATTATTCAGATCGAACCGGATCAAATTTCATGATTGATCATTTCAACGATGATCATGGTTTTGTAAGCAAAAGTGAGAAGCAGGTGATTTCTAATGTTAATGGAGGTTTTGGTTTAATAGAAGAGGAGGTAGAGGATGATTTATCGGCTTCTGCATCTAAATTTGGATTAATGGGATTGGAAGGCCAAGAAGATGATGAATTGGAATTGCTTTTAGAAACAGACAGAGATATTATTGAGGAGGAAAATTCAAGTGTAATAATTGAAGATCTAATTTCTGACGAGTCTATGATTCAAAGTTTTAGCAAGAAAGAAAAATCTTCTAAAATTCACCCTCAGCATCTGGAGTTCTTTATCGACTTCAGTGGTCAGCAATTGGTTCCGTTCGAATTGATAGATTCAACAGTTGAGGAAATTGAATTCCATTACAGGGTTGAGGAAAATCAGAAAAATGGTGATTATCAAGAAACCAACTTGGGTTCTGAAGTTGAAACAGTTTTAGATGATGAAACCAAGTTTGCAGTGTTTGAATCCATGGAGATGGAAGAGACTGAGAATTCTCTGGTTTTTCATTCGAAAGCATGTCATTCAGAATATAAACAAGTTGCTATTACTCAGGCAAAACAAACCCCGTCTGTGGATATCATTGATGTTCAAGAAATTGCAGCATTGGAGGGGGAAGAAAGGGAATCCAATTTTCCTCCAGGTAATTTGGATTTGAAGTTATTCTTTGATTTTCCATTCTTTCTGTGTTGAACCAATTTTAAGTTGTTTACATTGTTCAATATTATGCAGTCTATAATGAAGTATCTCAAATGCAAATCACTGAAAGTGAACCCGAGGTTTCAATTGAGACAGACTCTGCAGCACTAGATGCTGAAGAAAGAGAATCAGATGTTCCTACAGGTAATTAGGCTATGAACATTTAATTTGTATTTTCTTTGTGCTTTTCTGATGTTAAGTTATATGGAGTTACATTTTTAATATGAATGCTGCAATATAAACAGTTTCTGAAGAAGTATCTCAAATTATAATCAATGAAACCGAAACAGAAGAGGTCTCAATAGGGACAGAGATTCCTGATCTAAATTCAACAGATGAGACTCAAGACATTGTTTGTTTACATGAAGATCCTTCCACAAGTTTTACTAATTTTCAAGAAAATCTTGAACATGGTAAGCTTGGCTTTTCTTGTTTTACTACTTTAAATACAAATTTTCTGGTTCTTTTCTTTGTTAATTTCACGACTGATAAAAATGTGTCAACTTTTCTTTTTATTGAATGTTAGGTTCTGTGAGAAAATCCCAAGAAGAAACTATTGAATTGAGGAACTTATCGATTGAGTTGAGTGACCAAACGATAAACAATCAATTTTCTCTAAGTACAGACCAAAATGGGATTGAGGAAGAGAAAATTCCTGATACACCAACTTCATCAGATAGTTTTCATCATTTACACAAGAAATTGCTATTACTTGATAGAAAGGAATCTGGAACTGAAGAATCATTAGACGGGAGTGTCATAAGCGAGTTTGAAGGTGTTGATGGAGTAATGACTGTTGAGCGCTTGACCTCAGCATTAAAAGCCGAAAGGAAGGCTTTACATGTAGTATATGAAGAACTAGAAGAAGAAAGGAGCGCTTCTGCAGTAGCTGCAAACCAAACTATGGCGATGATAAATAGACTTCAAGAGGAGAAAGCAGCTATGCAGATGGAAGCCTTACAATATCAAAGAATGATGGAGGAACAATCAGAGTATGATCAAGAAGCGCTGCAACTGATGAATGAGCTTATGGTAAAAAGGGAGAGGCAAAAGCTAGAGCTAGAGAAAGAACTGGAATTATACCGCAGGAAAGTAATGGATTATGAGGCAAAAGAGAAGATGAGAATGTTGAGAAGAAGTAAGGATGGTAGTGCAAGAAGTGGATTTTCGTCTGCTTCTTGTAGCAATGGAGAGGATAGTGATGAAATATCTATCGACTTAAATCATGAAATAAAAGAAGAAGATGGATTTTGTAGACATCAAGAAAATGGACACCATAATACCCCAGTTGATGAAGTTCTAAATTTGGGGGATTCCGTTGGTGAATTTGAAGAAGAGAGGATGTCCATTCTAGAGCAGCTCAAGGTTTTAGAAGATAAGCTTTTTACATTGAGTGAAGAAGAGGAACATTTTGAGGGTGTAAGGCCTATTGAACATTTTTACCAAGAGAATGGTAAACATTTGGATGAGATTTCTGATTTCAGTGGTGAAGAAGTTAATGGAGTGGCAAATGGTTATCACAAGGAAATGAATGGGAAATATAACCAAGCGGGAAGAATCATGGGTACAAAGGCAAAAAGACTTCTCCCTCTTTTTGATGCAATTACTGCAGAAAATGAAAATGGGGTATTGAATGGACATGAAAATGGTTTTGATGCTGCCGTCACGAGATTCGAATTAGAGGAGAGGAGGGTTGCCATTGAAGAGGAAGTGGATCAACTTTACGCAAGGATGCACGCTCTTGAGACAGATAAAGAGTTCCTAAAGCACTGCATTAGCTCTTTGAAAAAAGGTGACAAGGGGATGGATATTCTTCAAGAAATTTTACAACATCTACGGGATTTGAGGAATGTGGAGCTTCGAGTAAAGAATTTCAGTGACGGTACTCTACTATGAAATTCTTCTAGTCTAATCAGATCCAAGAAGATAACCGGTATTACTCTGTGCCTTTGCTTAGTTGTCTCATATGTTCCTCCTATGTTTATTTATTCCTACATTAGATTGCATTTCTTGATTTGTTTTCCTCTTTGGTTTTTGCTTGCAGGTTGAGTTCTCGAAGATCATTAACATCAAAAGGATGATGATCATACAAACTACATAAAGACCAAATACTCCCACGTCGCAGAAAATTTGATTGGAACTCCTTTAATGGAAAGGGTAACTCCTAAAAAATGGTCTATTTTTGGTGGACAAGAAACTGAGGTCTGCCTAATTTTTGTGTTTTGGTTCCATGTTATTTGTGTTCAACTATGCCCAAATTTTTGTGGGTTGTTTTGTTCATCTCCACCTTTTGAGGGAAAAGGAGGATGGTGAATGTATCTGTGTGTAGGCTAGTGAAATGTAGCCACTCTGTCATTTTTATCTTCTAAGAAAAAGAAAAAAAAAAGAATTAAGTCCTGGCTCGCAAAGCATCAGAAATACAACAATGATTCCTCAAGTGCCAGGCAATATAGGACTAGTAGTTTATTATGGACAGTTAGGACTAGAAATCATTTTGATTATTTTGAATCTTTTGGAGGGAGGAAGAGAGGGGTAAGTCACTTCATCTTTCTCTAATCTTTGTATCATTTGGTCGCATTAAGGTTTGTTTATTATTTGAAGGGCCATTAAAGTTGGTTTATATGTATATTACATGCATCCATTTGTAATTATGAATATAAAGTGAGTGTTTGTGTTATAACTGGTTGTGCATCATCTCTCTCTCTCTCTGTCTCTGTCTTTTTCTTTGTTGTCTGTTCTCATGAGAGGAATTGCACAAAAATGATATGAAATGGAATAAAATATTATTAATTAGAAGGAAAAGAATGCTTTCGAGGTGGATTTTGCTTTAAGCATGAACTACCATATATATGGGTTGGTATGGACAGAGGAAAGTTGGTAAACATTAATTTAATAAAAAAATTGTATAATAGTAATGGTTTTACAACTAAAAGGATGGGCTAACACCATACCATGATTGCGGAGGTAAGCCAGCCTGCATATTGGACAAATAATGACTTCATGTCAACACGCCGAAAGGTGGAGTGAAAATTGTCCTTAACTAATACTCCCTCCATTATAAAACTAAATTATACAATTTTATTTTTAGTTACAAGTACAATGAGAGAGAGATTTTTTTTTTAGTACACCAATTTGCCACAACTTATATATATATTATCATTTCCAAACGGGAGAGTATGTATATACAGCAAGTTTTGTCTACGTGCCTATCTCAAGTTTAGATAAAAGGATTGCGCCAGATTCCCTTATATATATATATACTAGCATTTGGCCCGTGCCTACGGCACTGAGAAATGAAAGAGATGAAGAGGAAGAAGAGAAATGTGGGTAGCCGGATTTGTAAGTGAGAGAGAGGGAGGAGAAAGATTATTAAACAATCGACGGTGAGATTTGTCTCAAATTTTCGACGGTCAAAATCTTCTATTAGATTAAGGGGGAAATTCAAAAACAATTGTGTTTTATTATTATAGATATATGACTACTATTTTACCAACCATATTAATTTCAAATTTTGGCCATGCATTTAGGACAGGGACTTCCTTTAGAAAATTTCAAAATTTGGCCCTAGAGCTTTGGCGGTAATAAAGTCACTGTGGCTAAAACTTAAGTGGCAAGATCAATTTTTTAAAATTAATTTAAGTTTTTGGATATTATAATAAATAGTATAAAATATGATTATTAAAATAATACTCTTACCAATCAGTTGATATGAATGGATCTTTTATATATATATATATATATATATGCGTGTGTGTGGGGCATCATTCATTTATGACTAACATTGGTCGCAGGCAACATCCGTCAAACATTTTGATGGATGGATTTTAAAACTAGCTTCCGTCGGTCCATCTAACTCTTTAGTGGATATACCAAACAGGCCGACAATAGTTATTATATACATTGTAAGCCCAACGATTTGAAAAGTGTCTACTACAAATTAACTTTGCTTATAGACCTTTTTCCTATATATAGGATCTATATGCACTAAATCAACATTTGCACCGTAAAAGTGCATTTTCATTTTGTATGCACTAAAAGGCATGAGATTTTTTGTAATTAAAATTTTTGTTTCTCTGTATCGAGACTTATGATTTTTAGGGTCTATGATCCTAAAAATAATCGTCATAAGTCTCGAAACAAAAAAAATATAAAATTTTGTTACAGAGAATCTCACCTCCAAGATCAATGGGTAAAATGAATACTGACAAAACAAGGCAGACATCCCAAGACTCCAAGTTCTTTGGCTCTTCCAAGATGTCTGTTTTAAGTACAAAAATTGGTATGGTCCGATTTTGACATAATGGGACACTATTACATACTCAAAAATAAAATATTATATCTATTTTAATTCTTAAAAAATAAAAATTTGACATTAATTTTTATGTCAGACCTCGTATTTTAATAATTTAGATATATTTGATCATCAATTTTTATAAACTTATATTTTTCGACATAATATAACCAAAGTACATATATTCGTTTCACACAAAACATATAATGATTAATATGCATCGGAATTTAGGACAATGCTTGCCCTTTTTAAAAAAAAATTAATTAATGAACTGACAACTCTTTCATTCCTGTAAAACTCCTATCCCAAGGATAATGATTGACGAATATTCTTACACTATTTTAAATTACTTAAGAGGCAATAATAGGCAATAGATACTTAATTTACGACCATGGTTGTAATAATGTAACAACCTATTAGAAAATTTGAGATTACGAAAAACACTACATAAGCTCAATTCTATTCACGTGCATGGCGAATCCTTGGCATTTTCTATGATAAGATAGAGGCAGCTTTGGTGGTTAAAAATGGCTGTACGTTCTCTAATCATATGTTTAATTCCTCATGCACCGTTACTTTCGGCGGTGTTATGATTTAATGCTTTGGTACTCAAATTAATTAATAATAATACTACATGATAAACAAGTTTGTATAAAGAAAAAGAAAAGAATCCATATGTTTGTACTATTAGAATTCTTTCTTGACAAATAAAAGCCATTTTTTTTCTTCAGAAAGGTGTTAATTTAGAAAGGATGATTTGACTGAAATGTAGGTATAAACGCACATGTTTATTAAACTATGCTCCACCTAATACTTTCCTAACACTTGCCCTGTGGAAGGTGGACGAGTGACATTTCCACAAATACTTTTAAATGCTGCAACTTTTTTTTTCTTCCCCCCAAAAAATAAATAAATAAGAAGATGCACAAAAACAACTTAATTATCACTTGAGAAGCACATAATTATAAAATTTAACCGTTTTTTCAAGGTTTTGGGTTAATGGTGTTAGGGTATAGACTTAGGCCCTAACCTTAGGCCAAGGCCGCAAGGACTTGAGGCCAAAGTTTTCGGACTCAAATCTTCTATTATTATTCTCTGTTCTATGTCTCTGTTGCAAGAGATATGAAACAGACATATATAAATTTGTATCTATATTTTATAAATACAAACTTATGTAAGAGACATAGAATAAAGAATAATAACAGGAGATCTCACATAAAAGTTTTTGCCTCTGACTCCACAAGCTACAGACAGTTCTAGCGGTTTGATGGAACTGTGGCTGTGTTTATCCACATGGGTTAATCTCTCAACTATTACGCACCTATCAATGAGTCAATGAGACGTGTTGAAGGAATGTATCTAACTATTTAGTCATGTCTATAAAAGGAGTCCCCTACAAACCTTAAAAAGGTTAGACTCGCATACATACTTTTAGTATTGGTTGATATTTTGTCTTTCTAAACACTATACACTAATAATTACATTATAAACGTTCTACGGTGACACAACCCTATTGTCTATTGTGAAAACATGTTGGGTAAGATTCATGGGACAAATTAATCACCCAAGGCACTTGCCCAAGTAACAAAACATCATCAAATGGTTATGAGACCAATTTTTTATGCCCAATATTTGGGTTTGATTCTCATCATCCTCTACTCCTTAAAATCATAATGCGTTCTTGGTAGTAAAAAGAAAAAGGGAATTCTTTTTTGCTCCCCTAACCCCTTACGGGAATCACAGACTTGGTAGTCTCTTCTGGATCAAATGAAGCACATCTTTAGTTCCGTAGCTTAAAAGCAGTTTCTGTTCCAAGTAGGTTAATTAATAAACTTTGAATTAGACGTCGTTGGAATTAAACTCCTATCACGAGTTAATAAACTTTGAATTACAGGCTTGCATAAAGCTTGAGTTGAACTTCCACAGCCCATGTGTCTTACTCCTTCTGTCTAAATTTACTTATCTTAATTTATTTTTTTGTTGATATGTTCAAATCTATTTATCCTATTTCTTTTTTAATACTATTATTTATCATATTTTTTTATACTACCCTAATTTAATTTTAATTTTTTTTTATTAAAAATAACATAACATACATTGAAAAAAAATAATACTATTAGCCTTGATATTAGAATCATAACTAAACTCTCTTTTTCCCCTCTCTCCTTTATTTTATTGTTTCAAGAAAGAATTAGGAGATTAAATACAATAAAAAATATGATAATAAAAAAATTTAGATAAGTAATTTGAAGATAATTTTTTTAATAGACGTATATTTTTAAATTAATATAATTAAACTTGGATGGAAGGAGTACATAATTTTTAAATATGAAGTAAACAGATGTATTGCAATAACATATTATTATAATTATATTACAACTTCATTATATTAAGTTTGAGCCCCAAAATAAACAAATGATCTAAACAGGCTCTTACAATTTGATACTTCCGGATAGAAGTGACAAATAGGCCTGTGCATGGTTTTCAGTTTTTTCGGAAATCGAACTGATTTTTTGGTACAAAATAAATTGATTTGGTATCGGTACAAAAAAATCGGTATATACTGATTTTTCGGTACCGGTTTTGTAATATCCCGGATATTTAAATGAATTAGAAATAAAATATTTAATATTTAATAAAGGTTGGAGTTTGATAACCTAGTAGTGATAGATAAATAGAGGTCCAAATTAAATTTAACGGACTAACTTAGATATGGTGATATCAAAATTTTTTTTTAGTTAGCAAGTACAGTGATAATTCAATGAACTTGGCTAATAGCAAGTCTAATTAGATTAAGATAATTTAATTAGCGGAGTTATGTAATTATGCGACGTGGTTGCGTGTAAATTAAATATGTATTTATATGAATATATATATATGTGTGCATATTTAGTACCATAATTTAATGATTAATTAAATTGTGATAATTAGATAGATTAATATTAAATTAATCTGAATTGAATTAAAAGGTTAATTGTGGAATTAATTTAGTTATTATATTGATTATACTCATTAATCAATATTTATGTAAATTATTGATAAATTATTTGTGAGGAATAATTATGTAAATTATATAATTATAAATTATATAAAGTAGTTGAATTAATTAAGGGAGATTAATAATTGTATATATGTACAACATTTAATTTCACATATATGTACATATATATAAAGGGATTAAATTAATTATGTAATTTTAAATAGTAATTGAATCTATTAAATGAATATATTCTATAATTAAATAAATCATTGTAAATGATTTATGAGAGTGAGAAATTTAATTATACAATTATTTGTGTAATATTAATTAAATAATTAAATAAATTATTTAAATAAGAAATTGAGTAAATATATTATTATTTTAATGTATTTTCGGGTAAATGGAATTATTTCCATAATTGATGATAAATGAATTATTTAATGTAAATGTATTAAATAATTTAATTTATGGCCTAAATAATATATATTAAATTATATATTGTATTTATTTTAATTTCATAATTTATTGTGAAATTGTTTTGAGGTAAAGTAATGTGTATAAATAATATATATAGTTTATATATATTATTATTAGCGAACACACTCTAAAGTTTTAAATATCAAAATAATTGACAAGTTGTCATTAATTAAATATTCAATTAAATTGAATATAATGAGTGAATTAAATTTTTATAAATTAATTAATATGATGATTAATTAATGTAAATAATGTAAAATATTATTAATAATATTATTAGTCCATTTGGTATTTAATACTAATGGGTTAGAGTATTTCATTATTTATTCAATATAATTATTTATTTAATCATGGGTTGAATAATTAATGTGTAAATTATTAAATTAGCCCAACATGGGTTAATTAGTAGCCAAATGAAGAATAATAAAATTTGGCAATTTAGTAGCCCAAGCAATTTAATTAGAGCCCAATTGGTATTTTTAAATAAAGCCCAAAGCTTGGCCCACTTGAAAAATACTTTATAAAACTATTAATTAATTAAAAAAGTGACCATTGTCAATCTTTTTGGGACAAGGATCATGGACATTGCCGGCAAAGGAGTAAAAGTTAAGGAAACTATTTTTTTGTTTTTTCTTATTTTTCATTTAATTAAATTAAGGTTGCTTGTATGGATTTTTTTTAGTACTTGGACCATTCCTCTTCCACCAACTAAGTCATGGGCTAGATTTCTTGAGCAAGTATCCAAGTTCAAGCATCATGAATAATAGATACAATTTTTGTATCTAAGGATTTTACATGTATACTTGAAATTGTAAGACATTATGCTTCATTTATTCTCCTTCCACTTTTCAAGTTAGAGAGAGAGTTGAGAGAAATAGTTTGTGAGAGAAAATATTTGAGAGCAAGGATAAGGAAGGAGAAGGAGTTCTTGGATCATGAGATCTTCTTTCACAACCTAGTTTGGAAGAAAAATGAAGATAGCCATTAAAATGAGGTAATGGTTATTTTAAATATAGTTTTTTTTTTTAAATTAAATAAATTATCATGTTAGTATAAACATGTTAATATAGTTAATAATGTGTAGTAGTAATATCTATGTCATGCTTGAGTTTAATAGGCTTGGTTTGTATTTTGGTATATTTTGTATGCTAAAATATGTGTTTAATAGTGTGTAAACAAGTTTTGGAATTAATGTCCAAAAATAATTTTTATAAAATTTAGATTTAATGTTATAATATTATAGAACATTAAATCATGAGAAAAACAAAGTTTGAATAACTCAAAATGGAGTTATACACAAAAAGTTATGATTTGTGGTAGTTTATGTGATGTAAAAAAAAAAATTTATAAAAAATTTTTAATATTAAATCATGAAAAAAAAAATTAAATTTTCATGTTATAAATTGTTGTTAAGTGATTGGTAATTTTTTTTGGATTTTTAAAGCTTACTTGAATGTATAATTTTTATTAAAGTGATGTATAAAAATCACTGTTCACAATCTGCGAAGGAGAAGAAAAAAAACGCCGGCCGCGCAATGCGCGAGTCACTGTTTACTCGCCAGAACGCGTACAATACGACGTCGTTTTGGGTACAAATTTCAGTCCCCGCGCGATATGCGCGGAAGCCAACAGACGGTGTTCCGAAACGGCACCGTTTTGGTACCGTAGAAATGCAAGCGCGCGCAATGCGCGAGGGACAATTTTCCGGAAATTACGATACTGCCCCTCCGGTCTTTTTCTGCGTAATTACGAAATTGCCCCTCCGTTCGTTTTTCGACTTAATTACAGAAATGTCATTCTGGATAATTTAAATTAATTTAAAAATTAATTTAAAATTATAACAAAAATATTAAAAATACAAAAATAATATTTAGGCATATAATAAGTATTTAGGATTAATATTTAAATGTTGTAAATATTAATCAAGTTAGTTTAATATTATATTTTTCAAATATAATAAGTATTTAGGATTAATATTTAAATGTTGTAAATATTAATCTAGTTAGTTTAATATTATATTTTTCAAATATAATAAGTATTTAGGATTAATATTTAAATGTGTAAATATTAATCTAGTTAGTTTAATATTATATTTTTCAAATATAATAAGTATTTAGGATTAATATTTAAATGTTGTAAATATTAATCTAGTTAGTTTAATATTATATTTTTTTTTTCTTCCAAATATAATAAGTATTTAGGATTAATATTTAAATGTGTAAATATTAATCTAGTTAGTTTAATATTATATTTTTCAAATATAATAAGTATTTAGGATTAATATTTAAATGTTGTAAATATTAATCTAGTTAGTTTAATATTATATTTTTTTTTTCTTCCAAATATAATAAGTATTTAGGATTAATATTTAAATGTTGTAAATATTAATCTAGTTAGTTTAATATTATATCTTCAGAATTTATGATTAAATTAATTATTATTTAATTAATATTAAATAATAAACAATGATGATAAATTAATTAATTATTATTTAATTACTATTAAATAATAATTAAAGACAACTAAGATTGATTACTTAATTATTTATTATTTGATTAATTTTAAATAATAAATAAATTTAGTTAGTTATTATTTATTATTAAATAATAACTAATGATATTTGGGTATTTACTATATAATTGTATTATTTATTATTTAATTTACTTTAAATAATAAATGAATCTAGTTAGTTAGTTATTATTATTTATTAAATAATAACTAATGATATTTGATTATTTTAATTATTTATTATTTGATTAACTTTAAATAATAAATAAATCTAGTAAGTTATTATTTATTATTAAATAATAACTAAAGGTAGTTAATTACTTACTATTTAATTAATGTTAAATAGTAATTAAATGAAATAAAGAAAATGTCTTTTAACTCTTTTGTTTAAACAATTACAATAAATTGTTTAATAGTTTAATAAGTGTTTAACACTTGAGAAAATTTATTTCTAACTTATTAAATTATTAACCTAATTTAATTGAGAGTCTATAAGGTTAATAATATTGTTTTGACTGATGTAAATTATGTGTTAGTACTTATGTGTGGTAGATAAGTTTCTTAATGAGCGTATAGTTGTACAAATACGCTGTACTAATTATTAGACCAACTTTACTAATGTTAGGTCTTTCAAAGCCAGTTAGTTAAAGCTAGACATTTATTGTAGCTGAGCAGACAGGCAAGTTTCCTAAACCCTACTCATTTTATATTCGAGCAGGATATATTATTTTATTGTTCAAGTTCCTAACTCGAACTCAAGTTATTATGTTTCAAGCATGCTAGTGGTTTAATTCTGTATAATTATTCCACCTCTTTAAATTGTTGATTCACACATAGTGCATGTTGCATGTGTTCATCAGGTATGAAAGGCTGATCACCTTCATTACCATAAGGTTCAGTTAAATTTGTTCATGGTCATTATTGACACTCAACATTTCTTGATTCAGTCATTCAATTATTGAAATTATGATTCGTACTCTTTCACAATTATTATATTGTTGAAAATCCGAAAGCTTGTTCTTTCTTTCAATCATGATATATCGTTATTGTATTTAAACTTGCTGAGCAAAGTCGTTGCTCACTCTTGCTATATCATGATAATAAATTTCAGAGTAATACGAATGTCCGAGGAGAGACGGAGACAGAAGCAAAAGACAAGATTATAGTGTTATGCAATATAACTAAATTGTTATATGACGTAAGTAATTTTGTAAACCTTTTTATGAATCTAAAGGTATATATGTAAGTTAAGGTTAGAAACCTTGGGAAATGTTGTAGAATAAACAATTTATGTTTATATATTCCGCATTAGTTATAGAACATGTATGAAGATGATGTATCGTGACGTACCAAGTCTAGGGTTAAAGGAACCCGGATTTGGGGTCGTCACAGGTTTCGGTACCGTATTTTTATAGTTCGGTATTTACCGAACCGGTAATATCGATTTTTTAATTTTTTTAAAAAAATTATTATTATTAATAAATAATTATTAATAATAAATAATTATTAATAATAATAATAGAAATAGTAATAATAATAATAAAATTATTATTATAATAATAATAATAAAATTATTATTATAATAATAATAATAATAATAATAAAATATTAATTATATTAATTTCAGTTTTTATCTGGTAAAAATCGGTACCGACTTGATTTATCGGTTTGGTATAGCGGTACAATCAAAAATTTACCACTTTCGGTACCGGTTCGATTCGGTACCAGTTCGATTCGGACCGGTATTTACCAGTTGCACACCCCTAATGACAAATAGGTTAATTGAATGGGTAATGAATAAAATTTAATGAATAATGGATCGTTAATGGATAATTTTAGATAGAATAATTTTAAATAGATTTGGAATAAAACCCATCAACCTATATATAACTTATGTTAGGAGTGTAAACGGATATAAATGAATCCGAATATAGCAGTATCCGTATCAATATTCAAAAAATTAATTCGCTATCTGTATTCGTATTCGGTAGTCAACGGATTTTTAAAATGATATTTGTATCCGGTATTCGAAATAATATTCGAATACGGATAATATCCGTTTTTGTTTATTTTATTCGAATAAACATATTATTCGGATATCCAAATTCGTTTATCAATCACCTAATATAAAATTCATTCCAATTATTTACAAAAAAATAAAGAAAAAAATATGAATAATTACTCATAACCAATCACAATTTAAAGTTTAAACTATATATATTAATGAATGAATGTTAATTTATTTATTTTTAATAAATACAATAATCAATGCTCTAAATTATAATTCAAATAAGTTTTCATTATTTTTGAAATCCTAAATTCAAAATGAATGCTCTACTTATTAATGTTTAGATGTCCATTAATAAATAACTCATTTTATGTGTTAATATGGAATAATACTCTAGTGTGTATGAATATTTATAATCTATAATTATAACATTTAAATTATATTTATAACACTAGTTAAATGATACATTTTATATACATTGTAACGTTATATATAATTACAATAAGGGAGAAAATAATGAGTTTTAAAGTATAATTCATTAATGAATGAATGTTAATTTATTTATTTATAATAAATACAATAATTAATGCTCTAAATTATAATTCAAAAAAGTTTTTATTATTTTTGAAGTCCTAAATTCAAAATGAATGCTCTACTTATTAATGTTTAGATATCCATTAATAAGTAGATGTCCATTTTATGTGTTAATTTGAAGCAATACTGTAATGTGTATGAATATTTATAATATATAATTATAACATTTAAATGATATTTACAACACTTATTAAATGATACATTTTAGATATATTGTAATACTATATATAACTAGAATAAGGGGAAAAAAATAATCAATTTTAAAGTATAGTTCATTAATGAATGAATGTTAATTTATTTATTTTTAATAAATACAATAATCAATACTCTAAATTATAATTCAAATAAGTTTTCATTATTTTTAAATTCCTAAATTCAAATGAATGCTCTACTTATTAATTTTTAGATATCTATTAATAAGCAGATGTCCATTTTATTTGTTAATTTGGAGTAATACTGTAGTTTGTATGAATATTTATAATCTATAATTATAACATTTAAATGATATTTATAACACTTGTTAAATAATGCATTTTAGATATATTATAACACTATATATAACTAGAATAAAGGAAAAAAATAATAAGTTTTAAAGTATAGTTCATTAATGAATGAATGTTAATTTATTTATTTTTAATAAATACAATAATCAATACTCTAAATTACAACTCAAATAAATTTTTATTATTTTTGAAGTCCTAAATTTCAAAATGAATGATCTACTTATTAAAGTTTGATGTCCATTAATAAGTTGATGTCCATTTTATATGTTTGGAATAATACCACAATGTGTATGAATATTTATTGTGACGCCCCCAAATCTAGGCCCACACAGCCCAAACTTGAGTCGTCAAAAGACTACAACAAAATTATTACAACAAGGCACAACGTACAACAATACAGTGTATAATAATACACAACTAAGTCTTCACTATTATTGTCACACTATTTTACAACACGTGAAGACTAGGACAGCTATTCCTCGGACTCTCACTCCATCCCCCGGCTAGACCCCGCTACGTTCTCATATCCTGTTGAAAAATAATGGAACAAAAGGGTGAGCTCAAATAGCCCAGTAAGAAATATCATGACTAAGATAATGACGAATAAATTATCATTAGCCTTCAACAGGTGAGTTCTTGATAGAATACAACAGAATACAAGGTGTATATCAAAAACTGCAGTTAAATTCTTGAACAATGTTCAGATCAATAATAGCGGCGGAATGAGCAATCTATTAGAAGAATAATGTAGACTATAATGTCCACGCGCTTCTCTTTTTCGTAAAAACATCATCAACTTTTATCATCTGAAATACCATTAGTCAAGATAATACAAATTCACAGTTCCTGGTCATAATCATGCAAATCAACAGTTCATCTATGCATTACGGGCCAAAGAGAACATTCAATATAGCACCAGCGGTCATGATTATACCAGATTCAGCCTTTGGTCATAATCATACCAAACAACAGTTCATCTATGCACTACGGGCCAAAGAGAACTTTCACCACGTGCCATAAAAGACACCGAACAGATGTATCGCCTTTAACCTAATATATCGCCTTTAACCTATCATCTGTTCAACAAATATATCACATCTGTGCCCCCGGCCACAGATATTCACAACAGCTTGATTCTTGATGATTAGTACAAATAATAGTGATACAATTGATGAACAGAAGAAACAGGATAAACAATAAGTATCGGAAGTTTACTTTGTGCAGATTCAAATAATGTCCAAATTGTCAACATGATGTGGAGTGAAATTTAAAAATGTTATTCAAGATTCTTAGTTCAGAATAACGGTTACAGTTCAATAGAAAGATTCAGAAAATAGGAAGGTTCAGTTGAAATAATGAAGTTCAACTATTATGGAACATATAATATTTTCAGGAATTATAGAAGCAATAGTTCCATGATAAGTTTCGATTCAGGAGTATGAAAGAAAATAATATCCCTTACCGTAGCAAGTTCAAGAGTGTAAAAAAAATGACATTTCTTACTGTAGTAAGTTTAAGAGTATGAAAGAAAATGAAATTCCTTACCGTAGTAAGTTCAAGAGTGTAAAAAAAATGACATTTCTTACCTTAACACGTGACTGGATTTTGATTTAAATGAGATTGATCAACCTATATATTTATAATAAAATTAGTAATTACAACATGTAAACTTCAAAGTGTATGATAACTCATATATTATGAACTATCAAAATTATATATATTTAACATAATTTTTGTAGTATAAAATACCAACTTTTAAAATAGTTTTAAAAATAATATTCCAAAATAAATCTTCCAAAGGAAGCTTTTAAAAATGAATCTTCTCAAAGAAGAGTCTTCTAAAGGAAGATTTGTGAATACCGTGAAAAATAGGAATTTATAAAATTACTACTCTTTAATAAAAGACTTACTTGAAAAATTCCTGCACTCCTTTTGGCTTTCAAACACTCAAAATAGCCTTACTATTCTCAGAGAAAACTCATAAAATTCTTATAGAAAAATTTTATGTTTTAGGTGTGATTTTTCTATTCAGCTGAACAAGCTATTTATAGGAGAAAAGAAGTTACTATGCGTGGTAGGTGAACTAAAAAAAAAAAATTCAGCAGAGGCTGCGCAAACGTTTTTAAAAATTTTCAATACTTGCACAGTAACTTTGCACAGTAACTTTAAAATTTTCAAAAAGTGAACAGTAATGAACAGTAACTTTTGTCGGTAGATGAACAGTAACTTCCCCCGAGATGAACAGTGACTTCCGTCAGTGAATAGTAACTTTTCCGGGAATGAATAGTAAATTCCGGGAGTGAATAGTAACTTTTGAAAAATAAAATTTTTTATTTTTCCTGTGGGTCCAACATATAAAATGAAATAATGCTACAACAATAATGTAATAAACACGTTACAGATTATTATTAATTTAATAATATAAATTACAGTATATTTGCAACTGTGACAATTATTAGGTTCAATAATTTTAAAAACAGTGCAGCAACAATTATTGACTCAATAATATAAAATACAGTGTAATGACAATTATTAAATCAATAATGCAAAATACTGTGTAACAACAATTATTGAATTGATAACATAAAATATTATGCAGTGACAATTATTGATGAAATGATGCGTAACAGTTACGGTGTCAATTATCAGAACAATAGTATGAGACACTGTGCAATACCGCGTGCTACTGTAGAGTACCGTGTGCTACAGAAAATACCATAAATTACCGTATGCTACTATTCTTTTATCACCGGTATTTTAACAGTTAACACCGTTGACTATTTTTATTTAAAAAGGTTACTTCTGTCGTTTTCTATATCCGACAAATATTCCGTTGTGGAGTCCACCAATAATTTGTTATTTCGGCGCCGTCGTACGGCTCGAATATTCCCCGACAAAACGAATATTCCCCGACAAAGCGAATATTGTCCGACAAAATAAAATTTACACATAACATCCTTAACTTTCAATTTCGTTAATTTAACCACTTACTGTTTCAGGAAAAATATATATGAAGAAAAATTAATTTTTATATTTCATAAAATTCGGGGTCTTACATTTATAATCTATAATTATAACATTTAAATGATATTTATAATATTTATAACACTTGTTAAATGATCCAAATTTTTTATTGTAACACTTGTTAAATAATATTTATAATACTTGTTAAATGATACATTTTAGATATTTTAACTTTATAATAGTAAAAGTTCATTAACTATACTTAAATCAATTTATTAATATTATAATAAAATTGTTATTTATTACTTTTTAGAAGTGAAATGACATATTTTATAAATAATTTTCGTACGATAGTTAAAACTAATTATTATATAAGGAAAACTACTTTAAAAAAATTATTTTGCTTATTTTATATATATATATAAGTTATTCGGATACGAATTTTGGATACGGATCTAAATTCGAATATCGAATTTCGGATAGTCGCTATCTACAAGATATATTTACGGACGTATGTTATACGAATACGCCTATATCTGTATTTATATCCGTTTATTTGTGGATACTTTTAAATCGAATACGGATATATCCGTTTTTTTCCGAATGCGAATAATATCTTTTTTTTTTCGAATGCGGATGTAGACGAATACGAATTTTTCGGTTATCATTTACAGCCCTAACTTATGTCACCTTTAGTAGAGTAAAAATAAGAGAATTTTGCATGCTGTTTGTTGACTTTTTTCTCCATTTTTCCTTCTTATAACCCAACTGAAAACCACAACACACGACATGCATTATCCAATTCGGTATTTTTTTTTAGGTGTCATATCTTCAATAATTAAATAATAAACAAAATATATATATAAACTATGAGAGAACAAAATTAAATCACAATAAAAATAAAATAATCATTAGTCCATTACTGTATTTTATTTCTTTTAATGAACAACAATAAACATTAAGATGATTGTTCCAAATTATTTCTTAAGAAAGAATGAATAAAGAAATGTAAAGAAAAAATAATTAAATTTCGAAAGTTTCGGAATTAGTCTTTGTATAATAGGATAAGCCTACATAAAACAACTAAACATTATATCTTTTTATACTATTAAAAAGTAAGATATGAAATGAATTTTAATGTTATGCCCTAATTTTTAACTATATAGATGAATGTAGTGTTCGGTTATTGTGTGTTTATATTTAAGAAAATGATATTTTCACAATTATTTTTAATATTTTTACAGTCAAACTGTCGTTATAGATGTACAGTAATGGTTAAAACCGTCGCTATGCATCTATAACGATGATTTGACTGTAAAAATATAATTTTTTACTGTGAAAATACCAATTTCTTATACTTATTCTATATAATAAGGTTAAGAACTTGCACACACAAACACAGGGGTGGGTATGGTGTGGTTTGAAATTCAAATCGCACATGAAACCGTTGAAGTGTGTTTTGACAAATTCAAAAATGCGCATGAAATCTCTTGTGATTGGTGTGGTGCAGTTTTGAATCATTTGATACAGTTTCAGTTCTAAAACTAATTGAAATAATTAAATTTTATGAAATTTAAATTAACAATTTAGCATCACACAATATTAAATATCACTTTGATAACACACAATCACACACAATTTTATTTATAATATTTTGTCTAAACAAAAACAAAATAGAACCTAAAAACATGAATGTAGTTATTTCCTTACATATGAAAATTCTAAATAGAGATAATTATAATTTGGGATAATTTTAAATATTTGTATATTATAATAATTTTTCATGATATGCTCTATTTTAACAGTGCATGATGCAGTTTATTACATGCGATTTTACCCAGAAACCAAATTAAAATCGCATTTGTAATTTTTCAACCCACCTAAAACTATTACATTCATCGAAATCATTAGTACAATTTTAATTAATGCGATATATACTATTTTTAATACAATTTCAAAAATAATTTAATTCCTTACTCACCCCAAAATAAACTTATCAAAATAATTGAGGGGCTATTCTAGACTTCCCGCGGGATTATAGATGGGAAGGAGTCGATAAAAAGAAAGGTGTTGATTAACTCAAGATCAAGAGGAGTTCTAAAAAAGGTGCTAATGACAGCGACCACTCTGAACGAAGTAAAAATAAAAATAAAATAGATTACCAAGCAGTTGACGGAGTGCTTAAATCTCTAAAATAAATTACCAAGCAGTTGACCGAGTGCTTAAATCTCTAAAATTTAATAGTATAATACACTCCTCGAAAGACCAGCATCCAATAATGTTAGATTATATCTACAACTTCTCCGATCCATTTATTTTTCAAAGGAGGTCATATCCTCGCACGGGTACGGACACGTCTTGCCAAATCGAACAAAGAAAAGTCTAATTTTCTATTGACTATGTCCCCAAGTGTCTTCTTCCTCTATTTTCTTTGTTTTAGGCAGATAGATGGACAAAACTATTGCTTTCTCCGGTTTAAAACTATTCAGTAAAAATAGAGAACATAAAAATTATACAACTAATAAATAAAAAGAATTGATACTTTTATTAATAAAAGTGTTATATCTACAAAATTTTATTTTTATGAAAATAAGTAATTTCATACTCACACGGGAAAAGATATTATGAAATTAAGATATTTATTTATATTTTAAAGGGTCTTCTTAGCATATGCCATAAGCGCAAAAAATAAGGGTAAATTTTATTTGCTTATATATTTGTACGGAATTTAATACATGAGATTCATTAATATATTATTTTTTTATACATTAAATTCAGTATAAATATATAAATAAATATTATTATATATTATTTTCCACGTTTAGAATACGTCACATTCTAAGAAAATTCTATCTTAAAATATACTTAAATTGCAAAATGAAAAAATGACACGCTAACCGTTGAGAAAAAAAGAACGCGCTAGTGTGAAAGGTCTGTGTCCCTCTCTGTACCTCCGTGCGTCAGCCAAAAGTCAACACGCACCATTCATTGAACATATCTGTCTCATTTTTCTTTTTTATCGTCTTAATTAGCTTACGAAAATATGGACGCCAATTTCATCAAAATTAATAGAGACGGATCAAATCGATCTCTGGCTCTGCAATTGTACAGTAAAGTCAAAAACCAATCAACACAAAATCATTCATTTTGTTCATGGGCACTAGATACCAAACATGACAAAATCCAGAAAGTTCCTTCAAGCCATCATCAACGTCTTCAAATCCCACTCTAGCAGAGGTACATCTTCTACATACTAAATCATTTATGCTTACTTGGATATATGCTCTGTTTTCAATCAATTTTACAAAAATCCCATGATCTGTGGGTTTTTTTTTCTTTTCTTGGATCTGCAATTTGATCCATCAGAAGGCCAAGAAGAAAATTTGGAAAGGATTGCAGAACAAGAAAAGAAGGTATTCACTTTCCAAACCCTAGTTGCTGCTACCAAAGATTTCCACCCCAATAACAAGCTCGGTCAAGGCGGTTTCGGCCCTGTTTTCAAGGTATTTTTGTGCCTTGTAACGAATTGGGTCTATCACAAAAATCCCCAAAATTATTCAAAATCCATACTTTCTCTAGTGTAATACGTATTTGGGTTTTTAATGTTTAGGGAAAGTTGGAAGATGGGAGGGAGATTGCCGTGAAGAAGCTTTCTCAAAGCTCACATCAAGGGAAGAAAGAGTTCTTGAATGAGGCCAAGTTGCTGGCGCGTGTTCAGCACCGGAATGTTGTTAATTTACTGGGATACTGTGCTCACGGCCCAGAGAAGCTACTTGTATACGAGTACATAGCTAATGAGAGCCTTGATAAGTTTCTCTTCCGTAAGTTTAATTATTCTTTCATCCTTTCTTTAAAGCACCGAATGACTTTTTTTTGAAGTGGAGAGTGTTCATATTGAGATTAGGGCTGCGACAATGGAATGAAGATTGTAAACTAATCAACGAAAACCCAGTAGGGAGATTTATCACCAACTCAAAGATAGAAGCTTTAATTCAGCAACATACTAAATGGAATTTAGCATTCAATTCTTTGCTAGGTCCCAAGTCTCAATTATTTTATTAACTAGATTGGTTGATATTATTAGCTACTAGATGATGTTGGTTTTGCTAAGTATGTTAATTTCATATAGTTCTTCTGATGATATCTCCCATGTTTTATCTTACACACAAAGTTGGCCATCCTTTTTTCAATCATTTATACCACTGATCAATTGGCATACTTCTTTAGGTTATATGCACCTGGTGCTTAGCATCGATGATATTGAGCATTTTTTTCCACCCAAATACTAGTTTGTGCCTTATCATCTTGTATAAATCTGGGTGAGAGAAACGGTCATTGAGACCTTGAAGCTTGACTCTACCATATCAGTATGTCACAAGCAACCTAATGTACTTTAATATTGGTGTTTTGACCAGTTCCAAAGTAATAATGGCTGCAAGTCTTACCATTTTTAATACACAGTGATACGAAGCTCGGTAATTTTAGAAATATTTTATGCGGTGGCACTTGATTAATACTTTACTTCAAATGTTTGAATACTATAGTCTGTTTAAATATGTATAGTCATATGTACAGTGATAGTGATTGTGATTGTGTTGACCTAGAATCTTCAAGACGAGATGTACTTGATTGGAAGAGGAGGTATAACACCATATCAGGTGTTGCTCGGGGTTTGCTTTACCTTCATGAGGACTCACACAGTTGCATCATCCACCGTGACATCAAGGCCAGCAATATCCTACTAGATGATAAATGGATACCTAAGATTGCTGATTTTGGCATGGCAAGGCTCTACCCCGAAGATCAAACACATGTTAACACCCGTGTTGCTGGTACCAAGTACGTTGTCCATCCATATGCTACCTCTTAGTTCAGTTTTGATGTTAGTTTGAATCATTTTATTTTGGATAATGTAATTGAGTATGCTGACGGATATGATTGTTGAGGTATCTAATGGGTACTTGTAATTTGAAACAGTGGGTACATGGCCCCAGAGTATGTCATGCATGGAAAATTATCCGTCAAGGCAGATGTTTTTAGTTTTGGTGTTTTGGTTCTGGAGCTCATCAGTGGTCAGAAGAATTCAACTTTCAATCTAGATGCTGATTCGCAGAGTTTACTGGAGTGGGTAAGAACTTGATCCATCATCCATCTGCATTGATTACGGTAGAACTGTTATATAGTATGTCTATGTTACATGGATAGGAGTCTTAAAAGGACATGACACGGGCATGTCTTTTATTAGAACATTTTGGTTCAATTTCCACCGAACTCCTATGTCCTGCACCCGTACCCATGTCGTGTTAACACGGGTACTTCTAGATTTTAGAAGAGTCTGTGTAATACAATATGGAACCGTCTCTAGCTCTCCATTTGTGGTAAACAAGTTAATGGGAGCCTATAGAACACAATACTTTCCATCATCAGTATCTTTTATGGGAAGAAGAAATGGTTTTTGAATCCTGGTCAATTGGAATGGGAGTAGCCCCATAGTCCTTGCTTAATTTCTCATGGAACTTTCCACCTTCATAGCTGAAGATGGAAAATTTCTGATTATTAACAATATATCTGTATCTGTGGTCTGCCAACTTTAGGGTGTGTAATGGATGTTAAAGGTGGAGACAGATTTTATTAGGCATCATTATCAAGACAAAAAACCTATAAAGAGTCAATATTCTTAGTCCTCTGAGCACAGAGGTTGAGTCGAGACTCAAGGTCTAAACCTCAAATGGCCTATGTAGCCTTCTGCCATTGGATTTGAGACTTTCTCGTCGTGTTAACACGGGTACTTCTAGATTTTAGAAGAGTCTGTGTAATACAATATGGAACCGTCTCTAGCTCTCCATTTGTGGTAAACAAGTTAATGGGAGCCTATAGAACACAATACTTTCCATCATCAGTATCTTTTATGGGAAGAAGAAATGGTTTTTGAATCCTGGTCAATTGGAATGGGAGTAGCCCCATAGTCCTTGCTTAATTTCTCATGGAACTTTCCACCTTCATAGCTGAAGATGGAAAATTTCTGATTATTAACAATATATCTGTATCTGTGGTCTGCCAACTTTAGGGTGTGTAATGGATGTTAAAGGTGGAGACAGATTTTATTAGGCATCATTATCAAGACAAAAAACCTATAAAGAGTCAATATTCTTAGTCCTCTGAGCACAGAGGTTGAGTCGAGACTCAAGGTCTAAACCTCAAATGGCCTATGTAGCCTTCTGCCATTGGATTTGAGACTTTCTCCCGAAGGAATGTAGCTGTTGGTTGATTGCTTAAACTTTGTGCTAAACTATATGATTTCCTAGTGCGAAGGTGATGAACATTTGTTGGAAACAAAGAGAAATTTAAAAGATGAAATAATTCCTCATTTAAAATTCCTCATGAGTCGGCATGACAACTCAATGTGTAAAAGTTGTCTACTTGAGATGATTAGTGGAATATTTGGACAGTTTCCAGTTTCCACAAGTATAACGGCAGAGAAAGGGGAGATCTCACAAAAGTACATTTTGTTGTATTATGTATTTTCTGTGCATAACTGATGCAAAAACCAACTACTATAATTGGTTGCACATTTTATTGGGATTAGTGTCAGAACTGATTGATAAAGCCATATGCTGTCGAACACCAAAACTCATCTTTAGTATGCATTGAAATCATTGCTGCAGGCATACAAACTTTACAAGAGAGGTAAAAGCCTAGAGATAGTGGACCCCACGTTGGCATCTTCAGCAGATCCTGAACAGGTAGCAATGTGCATACAGATTGGATTGTTGTGCACTCAATCTGATCCGCAGTTACGCCCTACCATGCATCGTGTAGTTGTAATGATGTCAAAGAAGCCTGGAACACTCGAGGAGCCAACAAGACCTGGATATGCCGGTTCAAGGTATAAAAGATCTCACAGGCACAATGCTTCATCTAATTCTCATTCTATCAGTTCAACCACCAATACCAACAGTACCACAGCAACTGCAACTGCAACTGCCAGCACATCAACTCATAAAAATCCTACACTAGACCCTCGTGGTAAACGACCCATGGAAGGTTAGGCCAGTCTTACAGGAATTTTTTCTCTTATTCTTTGTGTATATTATGAATGTTTTTGTTAGTGGATGTACATTTTAGGCGGAAATGAGTTAAAAGTAATGCTGAGGCCTGAGATAAAAAGGACATTGAATGAAGTATTATACAAAATGGTTTAATTTGGCCTTGTCTACCCTTGGACTGATTTTTTTTCTTTCTTTCCTGGTAGTCAATCTCTCTCCCCGTCAGATGATGTGCAATTTGTGTTTGCGATTGAACGGTTCTTGTCTTGGACTGTGATAGTGTGCCCGTTATAAAAATGGGAAACAGTCGGGCTTCAAATAAAGACAAAGTTTTTAACAAACTGAAGAATTAACATATAAGACAAAGTTTTTAACAAACTGAAGAATTAACATATATTCAAGCTTTCATAAAATTGGGATTAAGATTCTTTCATTACATTTATTATCTAATTTTTGTTAATATATATTCAGCAACACAAATATTTTATTTAATGACACAATAAAATTTATTGTAAATAATTAACGACACAATAAAATTTGTCGCAAATAATTATGTAGTTAGAAGTGTTGTTAAAAGCAATATTTGTGGCTTAAATGTATATTGAAAAAAATTAAAAGATAAATGTAATGGAGAGAATTTTAATCCATAAAATTATGTAAAACTGGGACATTAAATACCATTATTGCAGTGCACTGGTTATAGGTTATTTTTTGGACTAAAACTGCATCTATCAAACCAACATTTCGAAAAGAATTTATTTATTTATTAAAATGCTGCAATTTAAAAGTTTTGAGTCCTAATCAGAAAAATATGTTTATAATTAAATTTATAAAGCAAAAAGTGTTTTGATAATTTAATTTTAAAGTCGCTTATAATTATTTTTTATAAAAATAATCAGAAGTTCGAATTTGGAGATTTTGATTATTTACTAAATTTAATAATTAGGTTTGATCAACTATATTCCTAATTTATTCTAATAATTAATAATTAGGTTTTAAACATTCATTTTTAATAATTTACACTTGGAATAAGTGATAATCAAATTTTTTATACCAATTTTTAAAAAAAAACTTTTTACTAGCTTAAGTATTTTTTTTTTATCAAACACAAACTATTTTTTAAAAACTAATTATAAACAAAAACAATAATTAAAATTACTAATCATACTTTTTAAGATATCCTAAACATACTTTTAAATCAAATTATCAGATTTGGATCATCTCTATTGTATTTATCTTTTAATTTTATTTAATACATATTTAACAATATAAATATTATTTTTAATAATATTTTCAGCGATATAATTGTATTGTTTATGATAAATTTTATTATATTATTAATTATTTATAATAAATTTTATTATTTTAATAAATATAATATTTTTGTCGTCAAATGTATACGAAAAAGATTGAAAGAATAAATGTCCCCAATGGGATCCAAATTATCATCCGTGCTCAAATGATGCGAATATATTTATGGTGCATCATAACATTATACACCTCTAACCACCCAATTAGGATCATCCGAAAACAGGAACCCACTTTCAGTTTTGCATGCCAGATCCTAGATTCCTAGCCCGACCTCCCTAAAAACACACAACTCTCGTGCAACCTTCGAATATTTCCCTGTGATAAGGAATCAACTATTGCCACGTTCAATACCCTCACTGTCGTAAATTATAGCTCAGTTGCACTTAATACTGTATTATAAAATGAATTGTGCACTTAGCTTCTCAGTTGAAGGGCATCTTTGTATTTTCGAACTGCGAAAATTTGAAATAGATAACGTGGTAATAATAAATCTTTCCACGTCACCTATCCGTGTCTCAACCATCGACAATTGCTCATGGCCGTCGATGCTGACACAATAAAAAAAATCCCTAGCCGTCGATCTTCTCTTCCTCACTCATCCACTTTCTCTTTGCGCTCGATCCAATCCCCACTAATTTTTCACCTTTTAAATCCCTTCCCCCCCTCTAATCTTTCCCCACCCAGTTCCAGTTCACTTCTCCCTCTAAGATGGCGACTGAAGAGCCCAGCAATCCTTCAGCTGCAGCTCCCCCTTCTCTTCCTCAGTATCCAGAGGTAAATTAATTATACCTTCTTCGATTTATTTTTTCTTCCCTATTTGGATTTCCTTTTCTCGTTAATCAAACAGCATTTGTTGTTCAAATTGTGCTCAGTTTTTACATTTATTTATCAAAAATGAAGCTAAATTTTATGTGGGTTTACTAATTTCTACCCTGTTTTCAGCTGATCATGGCAGCAATCGATGCCGTGAGTGACAAAGAGGGAGCAAACAAGTCAACAATCTCAAAACACATTGAGGCCACATACGGAATCTTACCAGGAGCCCACGCCACCCTGCTCGCTCATCACCTCAACAAAATGAAGCAAAGTGGTCAGCTCATCATGCTGAAAAACAACTACCTCAAGCCCGACCCAAATGCTCCGCCTCGTCGTGGGCGAGGTCGCCCTCCCAAGCCCAAGACCTCACCTCCTCCCGGCACCGTCGTTTCCCCGCCTCGCCCGCGTGGGCGGCCGCCGAAGTCCAAAGATCCACTAGCCCCTGTGTCGTCGTCGAAAAAGCAAAGTCCGGCTGTCAGTGGGAGAAAACCCGGGAGGCCACGGAAGATATCGAGGACTACTACTACTGCGCAGGCGCCGCCTAGTGGGGCTCCAAGGGGAAGAGGACGGCCGCCGAAGGTGAAGCCTGCGGTGGTAGAGGATTGATTGAAATTAAAAAATTGTTGCAGGGGTTGTAGTGCTAATTGTTTGTTTCGACCTTTTTTATTTTATTATGTTTTAGTCTTTGTTAGTTGATTGAATTTTAGTTTCGATGTTTGTGAGGAGTAATTTGGGTTAAGAGTAACGTCAGAAAAAAGTAAGTTGTAGGTTTAGAGGGGAAATCGTGACTGTAATTGACATTTGTAAATTTTAATTGCAGCTGCTGTTTGAGAGGGAGGATCCCATCGCCCCCGTCTATTTTATTTCATCTCTTTACAAAAAAGTGAAAATTTTAAAACTGATTCCATTTGATTTATTTACCTTTGTGCTTTTGCTTTAATATATGCATTTTGATAGAAAGTGCATGGGGTGCATTCCTATTTGATAATTTTGTTTTTTCAGCCCTTGTTTGTTGGATAAGTTTACAAACATAATTTTTGGACATAAATTCTATTTTTATTATTAAAAAATAAATTTAATACGAATTTTTATATTAGATTTTAATATTTTTGAACGGTAAAAATAAAATTTTTATTTGAATTTATATATTTAAATTTGTGTACTTAGATTTATTGTTGTTTGTTTCCTTGGTTTAGTATATTTACTTTATATTTGACATGGAAGCGACGGTTTCCAAGAATTTTCCCCTTTCATGTTTGAAGGTGAATTGGACTGGGGAGGCCTTAGTTTCGTGTTTTTCTTTCTTTTCGTGCATATTAATTAATGTTTACTTAGGATGCATTTATCCATTGTTTAGTATTTAAATAAAATTTATATTTAGTGTGTTGGCTTAATGACCAAAAAAATTAATTAATTTTATAAATGTTTGTAATTTAATTAACGTGTTATTTTTTTAATAGATCAATCAATCATGTACTATTGAAAATTCTTTTAGAATACTAAAAAAATAAAAGTATGGTTAATTTTTGTTGAGTTGGTTGATGATGTGTAATTTTAAAAAAAAATTATATAAGGTGACTGCTGATGTGACTATTAATGTTAATTTTTTTTTAAAAAATATTTTTTTGTTGAATTAGACAGAAATAATCATTTAGTAAATTTTTTTTAATCAAAAATAATATATTTTTGTTTAATTAGACAAAAATAATCGCTCAGTAAAAAAAAAATTAATTAATTTTTTTTATTGAATTAGACAAAAATAATCGTTCAATAAAAAAAATTAATTAACTTTTTAAAAATATTTTTTTGTTTATCAATGTATTATTATTTTTTAATTGCAATTTTAATGACAAAAAATTTATAAAGTAAGTGCATGTATCAAATTTTATTTTATTCTTGGATCATTGGAGAGAGAATCGTACTTTTCATGTTTTCATTTCTTTTCTATAAATAAAAAGGAACATTAATTTATCAATCGCAAGGGCTGTACTTGCAAGAATGAAAACAATGAAATTTTCAATTAAAGCATATATTAATTTGAAGCATTTGGCCTCTTGCACAGCGCCTCCGGTGGCTAAATTAATATAAACTTTATTGGCAGACGAATGGGCTCAATATTCCAAAATCTAATTTACAATCAAGATCGCATGTGCCCGCTTGGGACGACGTGGGTAGGTGGGTAGATGAGTTCCATAGTATCCAAGTGTTTCTTTCAACTCTGGGCTTTAAAAGCTCCCAGACCACCCTGGTGGAGCGAACTATGGTATGGATCTTTCAAATTCTTTTGTTAAGCAGGCCCATATGACGGGCTACAACAGAAAAAGGTTACAGGCTCCATTCCCATATCTTTTTTGGCAAAATATTGAAATTTATATTAATAGATTGGGGTGGCCTCTCCGTTACAAGTAATGTTAACGTCACAAAACATGAATATAAAAATATAGATGATACGTCAAGTTATAATAGTTGATACTTTATCATATATAGATGAGTTCGTTTTGTTTCTCATTTATTTATTTATTAATTCTTTAGTTATCAAGTCATTATAAGGCATTGGAATTGTAAAAATTAATTATTCAGACAATCGTTTTTTAATGTAGAAAGTGCATCTCAACGGCAAGTTTTTTTTTCCGGCTTTTATATATATATATATATATTTATTTATTTATCAATACCTTATTTTAAAAGAATGTTATTATAAATATAGAAAATTGATATTTTCTCATGATTTTTTAATATTTTTACATGAAAAGTATCGTTATAGGTCTATTATAACTTATAACGATGTTTTTGACCGATGTTATAGGTCTATAACAACAATTTATATGTAAAAATATTAAAAAAATTATACAAAAATATCACTTTCTTAAATATAAATGAATTTTATATTCATTATAAAAAATATCTCATTTACAATTTAAGTAAACACACTCTGTGGATGTAAAGTAAGGCTCATCAAAGTCACATTTTGTAGGAGAGAAAACGAACTGCATAATAATATAATAAAATAAAATCACAATAATTAAAAATTAAAAATTTATACAAAAAATATAAATTCATTCTTAACCTATAAAGTTAATGAGAAAAAAGAAAAAACAGTGGGTAAGAACTAGTAAAAACTATGGGTAAATGATATATGAGGCGCACACTGTCACCGAGTGAAGCGCTCACCGTAAACGGGTCTAGAATATTTGCGGTTTGAAAATAAATGCCTTTTAAGAGAGAGAATACAGTATATACAATAATAATAATAATAATCTTCTCATCGCATAAAATATATTCGCTACGTTATACCTCACAACTGTCGCTCTATCCAAGCCGCGGACACTCGTCTCTCCCTCCTTCGCCAACTTTCCATTCGCTGTCTGTAAGCCTCTCTCTCTCTCTCTCTCTGTATATATTTATACGTATATACACGCATTCAGTTATTGTTTAGCTTTTTAATTAATTAATTGATATAGTTTTCTGCTGGTAATAATTTTCTCTAGTGAAGAAGAAATGGTGATGTTCAAGGTTTCTCGTGTTGAAACCGCACCAATCGATGGCCAAAAACCAGGAACTTCTGGTCTGAGGAAGAAGGTAAAATAATATCCTAAATCTATTTACGAATCATTGATGCATTTCATCTTCACCTGTTTGGTATAACTACTTACTGTTGATCTCCGTTATCGATACTGAGTCTGTTCTGTTGTGTCATTTCAGTGATTCATAAGTTTGATATGTTGAAACTGACAGTGTTTAGATAATTGTTAATCAATCAGTAGATCTGATCAATTTGTTTGCTGCAATTTAAATCTTGTCAGTATCAATTTGTTCTCGAGCCTCGTATTTATTATTGTTATTGTTATTTTTTGGCTCAATGAGTTGTTCCCGGGTTCGATTGTTTCTTTTGTTGATTTTCTTAGCGACTTTGCTTTTGGAGTTTATATTTAGTTATTTCCTTTGCTTCTTGTTTGCATTGAGAGTTTGTACATGGATGATTATAGGGCTGTGGCATAGGCGTTTTTTGTATCCCTATGCGCTTGGTATGCGTTGTGTGTGCTCGGGTTGCCCTCTTTTGGCGTTTTTTCATAATACTTTATTTATGAAAAAAAAGCATGGTATTTTCTCTCTCTGTTAGATGAAAACCTATCTTTGGGGTTATTAGCTATTATATTGTTCAGCAGACCACTTTACTAAACTTTTAAAGGAGACCAGTTCATTGCGATAGGTTTTTATGGTGAGATGTTGAGAACTTTTCATTTGATGGTTGTTGTGGATACTTGAATTTATTTCAATTTTCTGATCAATTTATGGTGGATGGATTTTTCAGGTGAAAGTATTTATGCAACCTCATTACTTGCATAATTTTGTTCAGTCAACATTCAATGCCCTTTCAGCAGATAACGTCAGAGGTAAGGGTTCTTCTATTTATTGTGCTGTTTTTTTGTGCATTTATTAGGAATTGAGAGTTTGAAATAAATCAATCAAAGTTTAAACCATGTTGAACAATGTTGATGCTCGTCAACAATTGACTAAGGTGGTGCATGTCTCTTTATGAAATATGATATCCTTGTTAAAGATATAGTACTGTGTTTCTGTAGGAAGTACTCTGAGACCTGGTTTGTTTAAGTTGACTAAAAGGATGACTTTATGACCAATATACTTTGGGTTAACAATAGCAAAATGCAAGATTTCATTTGAAAACCTTCATGAATTGCATGATTCTGTTGTTGCAATGTGGCTGGGAAAATGCAGTAATAAATTCTGCATATACTTGATGTTGGAGCAATATAAAAGGCTTTGGAAGCTCATGTATATAAAATAAATTTTAGATTATGTCGTATCATTTTATATTAATTAATAACAGTTTTGATCATTAAGTTTGGGACGTTTCTTTGTAGTTGACTATTAAGGAACCCATAGCAATGTATTGAAAAATCAGGGCATGTTATGAAGGATTTGATAATTTTTTTGAATATTATCTTTGTTGAGTTATGACACAGTGACGGGGAAAGAAATCACTGATTGTACTGACGGGAAGATATGCTTTCTGACTAGATAGAGAAAGCAAAAAGAATATTTCTGTTAGTATGGAATTGATAAAAAAAATAGACCAATGTTATATTCAAATAAGTGGAAAATTGTGTTCAAATGAATGTGGTAAATTAGGTTCTCCAATGTGAGGTCAATTCAGCACTCCCGTTCTATGTATAAATTTCAAGTGCGGGATGTATAGTTTAGTCTTTTAATGAGGCTTTACTTGACACTTGACTAAACTATCTCAGTTCCAAACTTTCAGCCTGTGGGCAACCATTTGGTCTCAGGTTGTTTTGAAGTTGACCCCTGGTCATTCCTTACGGGTAGGATTTTGTGTATGCATGATAACTTCATGCTGAAGATAGTAAGAAAGCTTCATTAAAGCCCAATTCGTTTATGTTGGATTGAGTAGAAACCGGATGGCTAACACATTAATACTATAATAATCATTCTTTTCTACAACATTGTATGCTTGTCATTAACATGGTATCATCGATATGCTCTTGTTATGCAGATGCATATGAAGTGATCCTTGTTAATTATTAGTGGTGCTGTGAAATGTTATTCATTTCAACATGCCTTTGATATCCCTGCTCTTTACTTAATACCCAACGTAGGACATCACGATGACAATATGAATGGAGGGCATTAATTTAGAAGAATTCCATCTTTTTTGTTTAGGAATAAAATTTCATTCACGTATTCTTCCAAGAGTTTTCTATCTTCAACTTGTTTCATGTCCTAAATGGTCCTCGTTTTTAATGATAATCTTGTCTACTATATTATTATCAATTTTTTTAATTCTGTTTTTTGTTCATAGGTGCTGCACTTGTTGTTTCGGGTGACGGCCGCTACTATTCAAAGGATGCCATCCAGGTACTCCTTGTCTCCTTAAAATGTTGATCCGTCTCTTTTTTTCTTCTCTCTATAATTGTCTCATTATCCTAATTGAAAAACAAATCATCGACTTTATAAGTTTCCTTTGAAAGGAGAGCTAAGGAAAGTTTCCAGGGAATCCAATTTCTGTTAAGTTCGAGTTTTGGAATTGGAAGCTTGACCATTTTACCATGAATCAATGCATGAAATCCTTGTCTTCTCAACAATTAAAAAGTTGTAAACTGGAGATGTGAATATAAAGGGGTGGGTAATAGATGGAAGTGTAAAATGGAAAATATGGTTAACCTAATGATTTGCTGCTTGTTTTGGTGGAGGATTTCTTCCATTAACTTGATACAAGAGCACTGATGAATTACTCCTATTTTGGACAAGCCAAAACTTCAGGTGCAGCAAGGTAAGTTTACCACTAGTAGTGTCCCTGATTTTGTTGAATATCCTACTGCTATGTTTAGTTAACCTCCAAACTAAAGGACATATATTAGCACAAGGAAAAAAAACTTTAGGTCCCACAATTTTACTGTTTTTTTAATCTGCTTGATTTGCTAGAATGTTCTGCTACTTGGTTTATGTAGCCAAGCCTAGCTTCTATCTAACCTAAAAACCCTGAGTTCCATTTATGCTCACCTTAATGCTTCTTAGCCCATATTGTTACATCTTCCATTTGATTCTTCATGATCATGTTGTACAATCTTTGCCTTGAAAAATTGCAGATTATAATTAAAATGGCAGCTGCAAATGGAGTAAGACGTGTTTGGGTCGGTCAAAATGGATTGCTGTCCACTCCTGCTGTATCAGCTGTTATACGTGAAAGAGTTGGGGCTGACGTAAGTTAATCAGCCTCAATTGTCTATATTTAAGTTTTCTTCCAGTCCTGTAATGTTAAACAAATTTGAAACAATATTGATAAATTCAATTATAAATTTCGAAATAGGGATCAAAGGCATCTGGAGCATTTATATTGACTGCAAGCCACAACCCAGGCGGTCCCAATGAGGTATGTACTAGCAATATTTGCATAAGTTCTCCGAAATTGAAATGAAGGAAATTGTTCAGTTTGGCGATTACCTACTACCTGATCAATATTTCTGATGTGAGGATGAAAGTTACTCAGCTTATTTATGATTAAATCATCCGTACTTGTGCACAATCAGTATCTCTTACATGGTGGACCTTTTCACCTTATAGGTTTATGGATATTTGTTACTGGAGATTGGATAGAAAAAGTGCATGTTTAATGATCTTAATGATCTAAATTGTAAACTATTACTTGCCAATTTAATACATATGATATGACGACCCTCATAGATAGATGTGTTTGAGCCAACATTGCAGAAGGGAACGCTATGGTTAAAGACGGCAAGTAAATCTAGATGATAAAGCAATCATAACTGAATCTTCCATGCTATCAGTTTAGACGGCACCATATCAGTTGCTTATTCTTGTCCAGAAATTATCGATTACAAACACGATAATAGATATCTGCCACTCCTTCATGTGTTTTTTTATACCAGGATTTTGGAATTAAATACAACATGGAAAATGGTGGACCTGCACCTGAAGGAATTACTGACAAGATCTATGAGAACACAAACACAATAAAGGAGTACTTAATTGCTGAAGGTCTACCAGAAGTATGTTCTTCTTTTACACACACACACACACACACACACACACATTTGTAGATTGCATCATTTGCATTTTCATGATTGCATGGTTATCTTACAGTGATTGATGTATGCTCCAGGTGGATATCTCTGCAGTTGGCGTAACAAGCTTTGGGGGTCCTGAGGGGCAATTTGATGTTGATGTATTTGATTCAGCTAGTGATTATGTGAAACTGATGAAGTATGCACTCTGTACTCTTCTTTGTTAAAGTTGCTAAATATATGTTGGGTGAGTAGTGTTTAACCATATTTTTGTTATTGTTAAGGATGGTGAAAGTCATGGTTTGATCTTTACACAATTGTTCTTCTCTTCATTCCTCTCAAACTAAATTTATTTGAGCTGTTACATTACTAGATTCTATTCAAAGTAGTTATTTTTTTAACATCAGAATTACATATCTTAACACCATTGCGTTGTTGATTAATATCCAGGTCAATATTTGATTTCCAGTCTATCCAGAAGTTGATTTCATCTCCAAAGTTCTCATTTTGGCAAGTAGCTAGCTCTGCTTGTTTGGGTCTAATGTGCAGAAAATTCTTTTTCCTTGTCTTTTTTATTCTTTATTTGCTTTCTTTTTCCTCATGTTTTTTATTTGCTTTCTTTATTTGCCATTTGTTAGTTATGATGCGCTTCATGGAGTAGCTGGTGCTTATGCTAAACGCATATTTGTTGAAGAACTTGGTGCAAAAGAAAGCTCGTTGTTAAACTGCGTGCCTAAGGTCTTTTTATGTTTTTTAAATGAGCTCCCTTTTTATAAAGTTATTTTTGGTAATTAAAGCCAATTTAAAGGTTGGTGCCTTAGTATATTCTTCTTCATACTTCTGCATGACTTTGTGCAAGTAGGAGGACTTTGGTGGAGGACACCCAGATCCCAATCTGACCTATGCAAAGGAGTTGGTAGAACGTATGGGATTGGGCAAGTCAAATGCTGAACATGAGCCACCAGAATTTGGTGCTGCTGCTGACGGTGATGCAGATCGTAACATGATCCTTGGTAAAAGGTAGTACATTACCTAATCTTAGTGTGAACATCTACCGACTTTCTGGATTCTTAATTTCTACCTTCTTTTGGTGGTATCAGGTTTTTTGTCACTCCATCTGATTCTGTCGCTATTATTGCTGCAAATGCAGTCCAATCCATACCCTACTTTTCAACTAGTCTAAAGGGAGTTGCCAGGTTCTGTACAGTTTTTCTGAGCTTCTTTTGTATGTATGGGTGTATATGCCTGCTTGTGCATGTCTGTTCTTGAGTTCATTGAAAGGAAGACAGATTTACATCTTCATTCTTGCTTAGACTTGCCTTAATTTATAACAGTTGGATACTTTCATCTTGCAAGAGTTGAATCAACATTTTGTGCATCTTGTTCACCATTTCTGAATTTCTCATATATCAATTTTCTTGTTGTAGGAGCATGCCCACATCAGCTGCTCTTGATGTCGTAGCCAAACATTTAAATTTGAAGTTCTTTGAGGTACTTCATAGTTCAGATTACTTAACATTAACTATAGGGTTCTTTGCCTACTAATATGAGGGTTTAATGATTCTACTCCGACTCATGCCAGGTGCCCACTGGCTGGAAGTTTTTTGGTAACTTAATGGATGCTGGAATGTGTTCTGTTTGTGGTGAAGAAAGTTTTGGAACTGGTAAGCTTCTCTAACTGAAAAAAGATGGTAATTTTGACATGGAAGTAGCTGATATGCAATTCAAGCTTTAAACATCTGTTCTATCTGTTGATAGGCTCAGACCACATACGTGAGAAAGATGGAATATGGGCAGTTCTGGCTTGGTTGTCTATTCTTGCTTACAAGAATAAGGAGAACCTCACTGGGGGGAAGCTTGTGACTGTTGAAGACATTGTTCGCCAGCATTGGGCTACCTATGGACGTCACTATTATACTCGATATGATTATGAGGTTTTTATGATCTCTGACTGGTCACGATCGTTTCCCTTCATTAGAATTAGCATTGTTATTCAATTATTCAAATTGTTTTGTTTCTTCAAGAATGTTGATGCAGGTGCAGCCAAGGATCTAATGGCATACTTGGTCAAGTTGCAATCTTCTCTTGGTGAAGTTAACAAGTATGCCTCTCTCACTATTGTGTAATTGTTATGTAGCATGGTGGCCGACTTCCGAAAATTTTCTTGATATTATCAGTGGAATTATCACTTTGGGAAAACCAAAAAAAGCATCGAAATGTCTTCATTTATGTTGTGCTGTTTATTTTTGTAGCATTATAAAAGGAATACGTTCCGACGTGTCAAATGTTGCCAATGCTGATGAATTTGAGTACAAAGATCCTGTTGATGGTTCCATCTCAAGGCATCAAGGGGTTCGATATCTATTTGAAGATGGATCACGATTGGTACGTGAGCCTTCCTCCAACACCTCCTCGCTTTTCATAAAGGATCTAGTCATCAAACTGTAGTGTTAAAATTGTTTTGATGATTAAATTTCTGAAATTGTAGAGAACATTTACAAGTCAAATTCTTGTTTTCGCGGCAAAGAAGTTCAAAAGATTTTCCAAAATCATTTATCTTTCTAATTCTTGTATCTGCCTTTTCCTTTCCTAAACCGACTTGGTAAAGGAGATTTTTTCTCAAAAAGTTGTTGACACTGCATTTCAGATTTTCCGTCTCTCCGGAACAGGCTCTGAAGGTGCTACTATTCGTCTTTATATTGAGCAATATGAAAAGGATTCATCTAAGATTGGAAGAAGTTCTCAAGAAGCTCTTGCTCCTCTGGTTAGTAATCTCTTGAGCTTTCCTACCTATTCTTTAAACTTCCTCTTAATTACATTGCGTTATAACTGGAGTTGTAAATCACAGGTCGAGGTTGCTCTGAAGTTGTCAAAGATGCAAGAGTTTACTAGCCGATCTGCCCCAACTGTGATTACATAGATACAAACTGCTACTTGTGGCATTATATTGTACGTCTTTTCATAAAGAATAAATCATATTAACCTCATATTAAGCCTTGTAACATCTCCAAAAACAACTGTGATCCATAATTCCTCCAAGGTCGGCTTCCACCTGTCTTTGTCAAGGTACTATGGCCACAACTACTGTGGACAAATACTGCTTGTTCACTGAAGTTTTGTTATTTAGTATAATAATCTGGAAATGTTTCAGAATATTGGCCTACCGTCTCCTTAGAGTCAAAGATAAATCGTAAAATCACAAATGATCCCCGACATAATGCAAATTTTCCGTGGTCTGGAACGAGTGTACAAGATATTGCTTCCTCAAGTAGCTTACAAGTTACTTTTGACTGGTTTTTATCCGGCTTAGTTATTTTTACTTCTCCTTCCACAAAGGTGACTAGGCCTAGGTTTCACTGAATTACTCAATTGTGGCCTTCTAAATTCTAATTACTGACACTCAGATAACTAGGTTTTGTTACGACTATTAGCAATTTGTTACCAGTAAAATTAAGTACTTGAGAAATTTGAGCCCACGAGTCGAGCAATGGACGTAGATGCTTGAATTTGGCCATCTACAATTCAAAATTCAGGAACAAAAGTAATTATACTCCAATGTCCAAAGCTTTACTTTTTGGGTAGGAAAATCCACAGATTAAACTGTTCAAGAGGTGCAAAACCCTAGCGGTCCTGGATCGCATGGAGCCAATTAAAGAAATATTACATGTTCGCATATGAACAAGTGTCTTAATCAATCACGACCGACCCCCTCCTTTCCTTCTAAACTATTCATGTTATGTTGGGCCAAAGTCCCCATTCATAAATGGTCCCAAATAAAAACTAAATACGGATAACTGAACCCGTGAACCCAGATCGTAATCTGTCCAAACATCTACCTATCTCTCTCTCTCTTGGATCCCTTTCTCTCCTAACTGTCCTCGCATGCATGTAAATGAATCCAAAACTGAACGACCAAAAGGACGGAAACTTTCCAAAAAGATCAGCAACATAGTTTGTGCTGTCTCTCGTCCAGCTTTTCTGGGTTATAGTTTAGGCATGACAAGAAGGGTGAGAAAAGTTCACACCTTTTATATTTTAAATTCAAAAGGCAATAGAATAAAAGACAAAAAAAGCAACAACCAACTAGATAATCCTTGGGCCATCGAATAATTTACCCCACATTTTACTTCCAATTTTGTTCATCAGGTGAAAAGTATTAACTGAATTCTACTGTGACTGACTAAGAAACATGAAGTTACCTACTTTATAAATTAATTCATGTCTTAAAGTTGGTACTTTTATAAAACGCTCTCATTTCTGTCTCCAATTCACAAGTAGATAACAAAATCTCTGCCGTTTGCTCTATACGGCAATCAAGCTTAGCACATAATCAATCATGTAGGCAACATAAATGGTCGAATAAAAACCAACAAAAGATAGTATAAGCAATCATGTAGAATTATACGGCCGTTCTAAAAAAATGACGTAGAATCGGCAGTAATTAAACTGTCTTCGCTCCAAGTGATGAAATGGTTCCACTTTTACAGGTAATAGCCATAGATAACGCTAGGAGGATCGGACATGCATTAGAGTAATATATCAAGCTGTCAATTAGCGTGATTTCGGCATACTCATATATGAAATTGTTGGATCTTGGATATTTAAATGGGGCGCCCATGGAAGGTCCGACCCATTTGGTTGTTAGTCAGATGGCTATTGAGACTCAGTCTTTTAACGTTATAATTATAACGTTATAATAATAATGTTAAGTTGACTGAGTGGTTGGAGGTTTTATAGGGAGTGGGTTAAACCACTACGCCTATAAAACCCACGACCTCAGTTCATCTGAGGATCATCCCATCATCAGTTATCAATATATACAGTATATTGATTAAATAGATACAGAACTCAAAACATAACAACTGAATTCCCAAATTGTGACGAATCGTGAATTTGTTCTCCGTTCTCATTCTGTAGTTCGCAGACGACTGTTTGGGTTTGGATTTGGCATTTCAACCGTACGAGTTCTTCCGCACCAAAAGATCACGCTTCAAGGGTATGATTTTGGTTCTCGTTAATGTATTTGTGTAAACTTGTGATAACATACATATTATTAAAATCCTTCATTGGTATCAGAGCATGGTTGTATGATCATATGTATATACTGTTTACACAATATGCCATGACAACATGTATAAAATCAAAACCTCATGCTTTAATTTGCCATAACTTTTTGGGTAATAATTCGTTTCATGTGATTTTGGCATGTATGCGTAGAATATTTCATGGGCTTTCCGTCGATATATTATATGCATGATTTGGATAAGAAATGACCATTTTATGGCATCTGTAAGCAAAAATCAAGATCTGAAGGCTGGAGGTTGAAGATGAAGTTCAAAAACCACTCTCAGTGGCTTATACGTTCATTACAACTCTATCATGGAAGCTCTCAAAATGGTGGTTGAGCATACCATTGGACTCAGCTTATCCAGATGATCACAACAGAAAAAACAACGTCGCGAACGGAGGTCAGAAAGGCGGCGTGTGTTATACACGTGCCACGAACCACCGCGGTATACCACGCGCTCGCGCAATGCGCGGGTGTCCTTCAGTAGCTGGCGCATGTTATACACGCGCCTGACGGTTGACCCACGCTCTTGACCCGTGACCCGGTTCCGACCCACGGTTCTTTTGACCGGCCCAGTTGTTTGACCCGCCCAGTTTATTTATAATTTCAGAAATATGTTTTTATTAATTTTATATAAGAAAATGATTTATAAATACTAAATGAAAGTAATAAATTTCAAAAATTTTACAGAAATTAATTATTTGCATATAATTGATGTTTCCACTGTTTGTTTTGGAAAAAGTAATATATTTGGATATTTTTGTTAATTTCCAACTTAATTATGCAATGATTAATTAATTGTGATAATTAGCATAATTATCAGAAAAATCCCAGAAAATTACAGTAACCTTTTATGATGGTAATACACTGTTAAAAAAATTTGGGAAGTTTTTTGATATGTTTATAATATACTTGGTATATTAAATTGTGTAATATTGCTTATTATTTAATTCCTTTGTTAATATTTTGAAATATTAATTGTTTGATACATGGAATTAAATTGTTATGTTGTAATTGCACATGCACACATGTTTCTAGTGGGAGTGATTTAGGTGGTAGTAATTTAATTAAAATTATTCCCTAAATTAAATGTTTTAAGTGTCGAAAAATTAAGTTTAAATAATTAGACATTTATATGAATTGTGATTCTTAAGCTTGGCGAAGTCTCCCTTCTATATTTATGTCCTAATTATTTTTATGTTGATTTGATTTGTGCGACTAAGATATAATTATACTGTGGTGAACTATGAATATCTCTAATTATTTTTTCCCGAAACATAAATGGCTTCAAAACACATAATCGCAGATATTAATCAAGGAAACAAATTAGACGGAGATAATTACGATGTATGGCACCGTAAGGTTAGGATGGTCTTGGAGGAGCAAGAGGTTGAAGAAACCCTGCTGTCCAAAATGACAAAACCAGACGGTGAAGATGCAAAGGATTCGGTCAAGGTTGTAGCCTTCGAAAGTTGACGCAAAAAGGACCGAATCGCTCGCATAACGTTGCTGAGTTGCATGAACAATGACTTCCTGTTTGAGTATGAACAATACTCAACGACACATGAGATATGGGAAGCTCTCAAGACGAAGTTTAGCGGCACTTCGCTGACAAGGCTGAGAGAGTTAGCCATAAGATTCGATGGTTATAAAAAACGTGATAACCACACTATGAAACAACACCTTCGAATCATGGCTAACATGATCCGAGAATTAAAATTCGGTGGGACTCAGCTGTCAGACGAGTAGCAGATTTCAGCAGTGGTTCGTTCTCTTCCCGACAGTTGGGAACATATGCGGGTTAACATGACCCATAATGAGAATATCAAAAATTTTGATGATATTCGTCGCCACCTGGAACTCGAGGCTGAGAGCCTTGACGTTGTTAAGTCCCCCAGGGCATATGTAGCTGAATCAAGCTCTTATAAAGGGTTCAAGCCAAAGAAGGGCAAGAAATCTGCTAATCCTACTGCGCCTAAGATGGCTGCGAGTGGTGGTGTCAGCAAACGAAAAAGAGGCAAGCGAGGTGTGATGATTGGTTTTTATACCTATTTGTTGGATATTTTTAGACTTGATATTTCGTGAATTCTTTAGCATTAGATGTTAGTTTTTATGTGTTTTAATCTTATTTAGGTGTTATATTACTTTTATATGTTTTTACTTCATTTTGTAGGATTTTGGAATAAGGGCTTGGTAGATCAAAGCTTAGAGTTGCCAGATTTGGATTTCTTGCTTGCCGTTTACGCAGTAGTCAGTTGCAGCTCAATTTGGACCTTGATCCAGCCATTATCTCTCAATTCATCCAACATGAAAGTTGTAGATATACTTCTCAGCTTTCCAAAACATCTTAAATCAACTCAATCGGAGGTCGGATGAGAGAGTTATGCCCAAAACACTGAAGGAGACTGCAGCAATCAAAAAAGGAATATTTTTGTGCAGTTTGTACTAGCGCCGCAGCGGTGGTACAAAACCAGAATTTAGCAGAAAGTTTGACCGCCGCGACGGTGGCACTGTTCATACGCGCAGAATCAGTTTTAAAGAGCAAAAACTGCAGCCCTAACATTTCATTTCCATTTCTTCTTCTTTGGGAGGCGGCTAGAGGCAATTTTGGAGGCCAAAGGATGAAGAGAGTCACCTTCCATGGAGGTTAGGAATGGAACTCAACATCTAAGGAAGCCATGGATTGAATGCTTGGAGCTTGGAGAGTGGTGACAGCTATCTCCTTCTTCTTTCCTTTGATTTGTATTTTCATTGATGTTGATTAGTTTTTGGAACAAATATGGATTAATATCTATCCATTGATCTTGTATCTATGTTTGGTATTGAATCTATAACTTGTTTAAGCCATTGTGATTGTTGTTTTGATCTCATTTATCTATGTATATATTGTATGCATGTTTGATGAGGTTTTACTCATTTGTTTTGGCTTGAGCATGGAATTTATGATTGTGTTGGGTGTCTAATGCTTAGTTTAATTGAATCTCTCTTTCTTATTTGGTTGTTGTTGTATTTGTGAGTTCTTTGAGAGAAGGATTTCATTGTGCACGCCAAGTGTTCGACAAAATGCCTAAGTGAAGTTTGTTTTGTATTTGGCTTATCGTTTTGCTTCGTTGGCTTAGGTTTGTAGTCTCTTGGATGGCACCATATGAATTGGGTTATCACATTTAGTTTTTCATGTTTAATTGCTTGGACAAGTGGTTAATTTGGTAACCTATATGAAATTGGAAAACGGATTATAGTGTTTTGACCCGAATGTGATAACATGTGTTATGCTATGTGTTCTTAGGAGCGTATGCATAATTTGTGCGTAGGATAGACATATACCTATGTGCCACATGTAACCAATGTGAGAATACGTGCTTCAAATCCTTGCGTTGCTATTTCTCATAGACATATAGTGAAATGCTTAGCTTGGGTGTCCTTGTCTGAATTCTGTCGAATGGGATATGTTTAGATTTGGTTTGTTTATATGTCCTTCAAAAGAGGCGTGTAAATACTATTGTATTCTCGGTTAACCAGTCATCGTGACCGTAAGACCAAATAGGGAGAGTGATGAGATTTAAATAAAGTATTGGGAGAAAACGTAATCATAGGTTCATCTATCTTTACCGTTTTAGTAGTTTAAATGTTAATTTGCATTATGTCCATTTACATTCCACTTCCTTCATTCAATCAAATGTTCGAACTAAGATCGACTTGATAGGCTCGATATTTGGGAAATCGTTAGAACTAATTCCTCGTGGGATCGATACTTTACTTTCACTTTATTACTTGTTGACCGCGTATGCTTGCGCGTTATTGTTCATTCAAATGAACTCGATGTCGGAACTTTACTAGTAAAATAAAACCGTTCCGATTTCGCTCAACAGTGGCCCTAGGTTACACTAAGGACCCTAAGTATCACGGCAGGACGAAGCACATTGACTTGAGGATGAACTTCATTAGAGATAACATAGCAAATAATGAGGTGATATTAGAGTACATGCCCACTGACCTTATGGTAGCGGATCCCTTGACGAAACCAATACCAAGATATACTTTTTGTAGGCATATTAGTTCGTTAGGGCTTCGTAGGGTTTAATGTACTTTCTTATTTTACTGTATATCACTCATTATTTGGCTTGTATTAAAGATATTCATTATTGTAGCGAGATATTTATCGTTTATGCGAGATTCATTTGTTCCTACTTATGATTGTGTTATTTTAGCGCATATGATAAATATTAATGGTTCACACAGTTATTATGCATATTGGATATGCACACACTAAATATATGTCAACATGTTGATTGGCTCACTCACACGAGTAATCACCATTGACGCTTTGAAGAGCGAGCAAGGTTGAGACAGTTCATATTGACGCTTTGAGTAGCGAATTTTGATGTTTCGGATAACAATCAATTGGCGCTTGATAGCGAACAATATGAAATATTATGTCGCCTTGGCATGAGCCAAGATGAGGTTAATTTGGATTAACTGAATATAGAATGCCCCACCATCTATATTAACCTGTATTGATAGCCGGATGCGAAGTTTCAGAGTTGGCGCTTGGGAAAGCGAGCAATCTAGAAATTCGAGTTAGGCGCTTATGGAGCGACTGAACTAAGATCCGTACGGTATGACCATATGACATATGCTCATATAGATGAGATTGTCTGCCATAACATGATAACCGGACGCGAAATTTCAAATGTGGCGCTTTGATAAGCGAGCATTTTTGAAATGTTCGAGTTAGACACTCTAGGAGTGACTAGACTAAGGTCCGCACAACAAGGCTATAGAATAATATGTTGTGAGAGTGTTACATGTGTTTAACGACTATGTAAAGGAGGTGAAAGAATGGATCCCTGTTTTCTCACCGTGTGAGTCCTGTAGGACAAAATCTTCATTCCTACATTAAGTGCTCTTTGTGATCTTTGACTATACTACAAAGACATGGATTAGTGTTGCTACTTTGGTTTCGATTCCTAAGGTCAAGATTGATGAGACTCTAAGGACCGATTCTGGGAAAGCAGTTGATTCATATATGAATAGTATTAGGGCAAAGGGAAGATAATTTGATTTCATCTCGTTCTGCACTTATTGTCGACAACTATAGCGCTTCGATAGCGATATAGTAATAAGTGAGATACGAAATGGACTTGGGCCCAAATGTGGTTAAGTATGGCTCTCTGAGGGATTAGAGATACTTAACCTAGTGAAATTCAAATGTGTCTGGGGTACTATGAGTTTATAGGTTGTAGTCTCTACGTGAACTAATTGAGTTTGACGTGAGAGCTCCCGCACTGTTTTCTTGAAAGGGTAGATGCCTTTATGTTGGCCCTAACGAGTTTGGTGTAGAGCTCCCGCATTACAGGTGAACTCAACGGTCGCACGATCCGGCAAATATGAATACATGTTATTTTGATTTGACCTAATTTTTGGGAGTTGTGATGATTACGTCGTCCCCGCCATGGGCGAGTGGAAGATGCTGGATCTTGGATATTTAAATGGGGCGCCCATGGAGGGTCCGACCCATTTGGTTGTTAGTCAGATGGCTATTGAGACTCAGTCATTTAACGTTATAATTATAACGTTATAATAATAACGTTAAGTTGACTGAGTGGTTGGAGGTTTTATAAGGAGTGAGTTAAACCACTACGCCTATAAAACCCACGACCTCAGTTCATCTGAGGATCATCCATCATCAGTTATCAATATATACAGTATATTGATTAAATAGATACAGAGCTCAAAACATAACAACTGAATTCCCAAATTGTGACGGATCGTGAATTTGTTCTCCGTTCTCATTCTGTAGTTCGGAAACGACTGTTTAAATTTGGGTTTGACATTTCAATCGTACGAGTTCTTCCGCACCAAAAGATCACTTGTATCTCTCTTTCTATTCTCATGCACTTGTCCCTTTTTTAACCTTCACAGAAAGGAAGATTCAAGAATTTTTTGTCACTCGGCATCTTCTTTCTATGGGCCATTCAATTTTAACGCTACGGAAAGAACAAGCGAAAATGTGAGACAACAACAATTCTTAGCCAGCCAATTCGTTTTGTAAACCATTAGTTATTACCTTTGATTGCCACATACACATACATCTCTTCTTGGACAATCTCTATTAATATTGTGTGGAAGTATCTTCTTTTCCTTCTTCTATCGCCCTTTTTGTGGGTTTGCGCAGATACAATATTTATTATAATAAATTTTAAAAAAACTTTCTATGAATTTGTCATTTGTCTTTCATTTGTACATATTACTACATAAATAAATCATGTATACGACATATAGAATTGAATCCCACAGCTACAACAAGCACTCAAAATCTGACGTTGGAAGATAATTATTCAATAAATTATTATTAACACAATTAAGAAGAAAAACGTGCATAAAAAGAAAAGAAAAAGGGAAAGCTGGGCTCACATGCACAAATAAAACTTTGCTTTCTCTTGCTGCATTTAAAACATATACACCATTAAATAATTACCCTTTCCTTTTCACCATCACCGGCATGTTTTTACATCACAAAATTAACCTAAATACAGAAAATATTTGCTGTAATAATTTATCCACCACAAATTAACGGTCATAATTCATGGGTTCGTTACCTTGTCGGCGTAACTATTAACTATTCATGGGTTCGTTACCTTGTCAGCGTAACTATTAACTAACGCAAGCGCATTGCTGGTCACTTGCTTCACTTTTACAGTCCTATCACAGACGTCCTTTTTCATCGGCCCATCCTTCACATCCTGGAATCCGTCCGTACACGTTTCCTCGTTCGTTAGAGCAGCGCTCATATACGTCTGTACGTTACTCATCTGAAACCTCAACGACTCGCCAGAGCCTCCGAGCCCGTGCATCTGCTTCAGCGAGTCGCGAATTTGGTCCACGGCGTCGCCGAAAACCGAAAAGCAGTCGTGGAGGGCCGAGATGGCTCTGGGCTCGGCTCCGTACTCGGCTTCGCGGGTGAGGTTGGAGACGTAGTTGGCCATGCGCTTGGCTCGAGAGAGGCTGACACCAATGGCTACGCTAGCCATCAGAGCCGGGTCCTGTTGTATGTCGTCGGCGTAGCGGGAGAGTGAGTTGAAGCAGAGCACTGGGTATAGAGTTGATTGGCAGCTTGTACGAATGAAATCGATGTTGTTGGCGGCGGGGGAGGGAGAGGGAGATGCGGCCGCGGTATCTCCGGCGGCTGAGACTAGTTGGAGGTGGAAGAGTAAGGCGGTTGAGAAGAGAGAGAAAATGGAAATTGAATGACGTTGGATTTCCATGGTAGTTAGTTAGTTTGTAACTTGGCCCAAAGCAATGCAATTTCTTTGGGTTCCGTTTTAGACGGAGGAAATGGGTTGAGGAAGAGTTTAAGTAGGCTTGTGGCTTCATGGGTAATGACATTTGTACCCTCGTAAGTGTATTAAATAATTTAAAAAACCATCCTCTCTCTTCCTCTGTCACATGAATAATTATTCAGTAATTTTGAGATAAATTCACGTGTTGTTCCAGATCAATAAAATCTCTCTATTTTAGTGAATTTATATAATTATAAATAGTAAAACACTATTAAAATAAAGAAATTTTATTAATCTAAAATATCACGTAACGTTATTTCAAGATTATTAAATAATTTTTTCTGTCTAATGCACATGCTGAGCTTGATATGATTGTGTTTGTGGTCTAGAGTTTGGACTTTGGAGTGCATTAAGGCCAATAACCTTGGTCATTTTAATACTTAATAATTATGAGAATATATTATTAAATTATTAAAAAAAACGATGAAAATAATTGTCTTTCCTTAAAATTGTATCACAATTAAATTTTAACTGTTAAAGATCGATACTTAGTCTTGTCCTTATCCTAATACTGTTGTAGCACATACATAACCATATAAATAGCTTGGCCTAAAACTAAGTGATAAGAATACTAACGGATTAGATTACATTTAAATTTAAACCCCAAAAAGGGCTAACCAAGTAATGAGTTTGTTAGGATAACCAATAACATCAACTTCCTTTCTTTCTTTTACCTTTTATCCCTACATCTCGCTTATATTTTTTCACTCACATTTAACAATTTTTATTAAAAGTTTATATATTTATTTTAATTGAATACAATGCAAATTTTATAATACTTACTTAAATTTTAGTTATTTAAATTGCACATTTGTGTTATTATACTACAACTATATAATTAGCTACTTAGGAGGGGCATATCGAATCTTTATGATGTAAAGCTGACAATGCAGTGAGAGTATCTGATCTTTTTGATTTGGTCTTATGTAATTTGATGATTGCGTCCTTAATCCTGTCACAATCTTAATAATGTAGATCACCAAATTAGGACTAAATTTTTTGTAACAAAATTTTTATATATTTCTATTGCGAGACTTATAACGACGATTTTTAGAGTCTATGACGATAGTTTATCCTGTCGTCATAGCCCTATTCTATAGTAATAGAACAAATTGTTATTATAAATCATAAAAATTATCGCTATAAATCTTGTAACAGAAATACAAATTTTATTAATTACAGATAATTTAAAATTAACCAAACTGTACCACATAACTATCATTCTAGGAAATGGTAAGGAGTACCGGAAGGAAAAAATTATTACCAAGACTTGTCTATCTCCAAAATAAAAATTAAGTCCCAAATAGAAAACAACAAATACAAATTAATATCTTAAATAAAATAAAATAGTTTTAATAAATTATCAAAAAGAATTATGTTTATGCTCTTGCAACCACATGACAAGAGAAAACACAGCATGGGCAATAAGCTGTATTATATCGTGGTCGCGCCCTGTGGGCTGTGACTTGTCCGAGCCTTGCCAACTTTTGGTATTAATTTAGATTTAGTGGAGAATGTCACAAATTTACGCTTATTAAAACCATTATATCTATCTATATATATATATATATATATATATATATATATATATATATATATATGTGTGTGTGTGTGTGTGTGTGTGTGTGTGTGTGTGTGTGTGTGTGTGTGTGTGTGTGTGTGTGTGGGCGCATTCGTGTCTTTAATTTTGTTGACGGTTTAATTTAATTTTGATCGTATGATAATTAATTGTGATGAAAAATTTATAAGATATTGTATCATTTTATACTAATATAAAAATAATTATAATTTATTTTTGAAATTTTAGCAAATGTTACGGTTTTTGAAGAACATAGACACTATTATTTATATATATAAAAAATTATAGTATTATTGTAAAATAGAAAAAAAACAAAAGGGTATACTTGAGATTTTTTTTTGGTAGGGATAAGAAAGCGAATAAAAAATAAGAAACGAAATTATGAGAACACTGTCACTCCAAATTTATGTGGCTGCTTTTTTTTTTTTTTTTCATTTGAATGGCCAAAAATTTGCGGCCATCGATCTATCAAACATGATTGAACTTTTCAATTACAATAACTTACAATATCTTCATATAAAATAAAAAGCGAAAAGTTAATAGGCATTTTCATATGTTACAACTTAAAAGTGGAGTATGCATAAATATTATGCTAAAATATATTACTAAAAATACTTAATCTTAAAATTATAGTTTTGTAAAAAGCTACCATTTAAAGTAAGACTAATGCTACGTTTGAATTGAAATAATGAATAAAAAAATAATATATCTTTTAGCATTTTAAGTGTATATTTAGTTATTTGTGGTAATGAGTGGTGTGATAGAATTCGCATACTCGCATATATCAATTATATTAGAATTGATTTCATTCCATCACCTCTCACATAATTTAAAAATTAAAGAGATAAAATGATTTTTTTATTCTTTAAATATCATAATGTTTTATCTACTGAAATAATCACCAAATATATTATTTTTTTATTTTTATTTTTTTTCGTTACATTCCTTCAAAGTAAGGGATTTTAGAAAATTGGACCATGGGTACGTGAATAATTTCGGCTATGACGAGGGATGGATGTTGGGTAGGAGTTTAGTGGTGTGCCGCCCGTGTCGGTGGAGTTGGACTTGGTTGTGTACATGTCCCTCGAGCAATTTAACGGTCGGCTATTCTTCATTTATTTTTAGTTATACGGATTGGACTTTCACACCTTCATATTCGAATATTGGACGGCTACAACTAATTACGGTATCTAAAAACCTAACATTAGTGTCATTTGATTCTGCCATTTGTAGTAGGCTATGAGTAGCAATTTTTCCATCTCATTTAAGTAAATTCACTTTATTTTGATGGTGAATGTGTAAATATTATCCTTTCTATTTTAAAATTAGAGATACAATTTGACTTTTGAGGTCAAACGGTGATATATTAAAGTTCAAAATTTGTATCACTCATAAAAGTTTATATTAAAATAAATTTTGTAAATAATAATTTTTATTGTATACTATACAATTATAATAATTGTATCGGCTAAAATTAAATAAATGGTTGTTTGACCACAAAATTTAAATTGTATATCTAATTTTGACAAGAAAAGAAAGAATGAGTATCTTTTATGTGTACTATATTAAAGTTCAAAAAATGTGACATATATTTGGCTATTATAGATATTTCTTAAAAGTAAAAAGTTAAATAATAAGACAAAAAAGGATGTCGAATTTACGAAAAACGATGTCACAAAAATGTTTTCCTTAATATTTTTTACAGATAAAATAGACATCTCTCGCGTTAAATGTAGGGAACAATGGCCGTGAAGTACGGCGGTTCAGCCTCACCTAAATGGCACTCATTCTTCGCTTGGAACTTCATCGTTCCAACGTCGTGCATGTCATCTCAGTCACTTTCTGAACAAAGTACACCCCTTCGTTTGGTAATTTTGATCGGCTCCGGCTCAAGAAGCGATCTCTTTCAAACGGTAGTTACGAATATGATTAAGATCTGTAAAATGAGGATATTTTGACGTAGCCTAGCTAGTCTAATTTTTAATTGTCAATATCGTTTTCAGATTGATTGAACGGAATCAATTTAGTTATGAAGAGAGAGAGAGAGTATTATCTAATTCTTCAAATTCTAAGTCTATAAAAACTACGGTATTTGTATATTTCCCCTGATCTGTAATTAGTGTAGAAATTAATTAATTGATGGAAAAGACCAAGATGCATTGTTGTGAAAAAACTTTCATGCAAGGACATATATATATATATATATTAGAGTTAATTCACAGCAACCGGTTGCTATGACTACTATTCCAGTAATTTAAAATTTGCTTTAAAAAGACTCTGCCGCTAGAGGCCTCTAGTGGCAGCTTTAAAATTTTTTTGACCTTCCTGTTAAAACCTCTAACGATAAGACTCTCACAGTAAAAATATCTTTATTTTGATTGCCGAAACAGTAACTCAATAACCGGTTAGTGTGGATGCGGCATATATATATATATATGTGCTATTTAGACTCTTAAAGAGAGAGAGTTTCCGTGATGTATGGCAGGGGAGTTCACGCAATTCCTTCCATGGAAGCATAAATTTTCTTCGCCTGAATATTGTGCCATGTAGAAAGAATAAAATGGATGGCAGTAGGGAAAGTTCAAGCATTTGGAAGGACAAAAAAGTAAAAACATTATTAATTGCTATGTGCCCATAATTTTAGCCTGGTTAAAAATTATAATTTCTAGGGTTATATCTATCATATCAAAAATGAACAGAGAGAGAGAGAGAGATGGAGAGGGATACGTAATTCTTTTATTTTGATGGCTTTTTCTTTTTCTTCACTATTTTGGGAAAAGAATTAACGGCGGAGAAACATACCCGATCTTCCTCCATAAATTGGAACTTGGAAGCTATAGCGTGCAGTTTATGTAATAACTTTAACAGACGGGGACTCCATGCACCGCCGCCTGTCATCATGATCTTGGAACTTCCTATTAACTTATTTATTTTCTGGGCTACTTTCTGATATTGACAAATTAAAGTTCACATACTCGTGTTGATGCTATTATTGGGTGTACGTCTTTATTTTTATCAGAAAAAACTGTATGATAATATGAACAAAAAATACAATCATTGCAAATCATTACATAAACTGCATGCTATATAGCTTCCAAGTTATTATAGTAGTAAATTTTTTTTTAAAATAACAAGTTTTTTTTTATATATATTTTTGAGAAATTAGAAAGGAGGGAGTTGATAGGAATTAAGAGCAACTGCTCTAGATATTAAACAAAAGTAACTGGTCAAAGGTTGACTGTCGGTCAGGCTCAACTCCCCATAAGAATAGCTGGAATTAATTAAGGCCACGACTATTGCCTTATTATAGTCGCAAAACTACAGCATTATTGATGGACAGCGGAAAAAGTTTAATAAATATATAAATAATTACCTACTTAAATTTAATTAATATCGGACTAACGTTATTTCCATGAAATAAAGATTTATGTATGTAACATTTTCTACAAACTTATTTGCGTGCACGGTTACGTGCAAACACATGTTGCATGCACATGATGCTACCTAAAACTGAAATGCTTAATTTATCTTTTACTCCTTTTTTTTTTGTTATATAAGTCATTTAATATATAATCATACATTTAAATTTTTTATTAATATTAATGTTAATTTAAAATTTAATTATTATTCATGTATTATTTAATTACTCCTCATCTTTATCATTTATCTCTCAATTACTTTATTTTTAAGAGTAAAATATAAAATGATTAAAAAAAATTAAATATATATAAAATATCTTATATTATAGGGATAAATTTTTTCTTCTTAAAATGACTTATTTAATAGAAAGGAAAGAAATAGTAACTTATTGTGAATTGCCTTTACCAAGAAAGTGTCTTGTTGCGTAAGAGAACAGTGATCAAGTAGCGGCTGGTAACTGCAAGTCCACTCTACGGGCCTCCAAATGTTTTGCAAATATGATGTTTAATGAGCCTTACGTTGTTGTTCATAGAAAGGAATCATATTCCACATTTCAACCTTCTTTTTACATATTTTAACATTAGCGCGCACAGTTTGGCAGGAGTTTTATTAATATAAAGTTTTGAGATTAATTAAATTTTTTGACATTATTCTTCATAAAGTTACGTTCAGTACCGGCCTTGGGCTAAAGTTCAAGGTGCCCAAATTTTAGGCCCATAAAAATTGATAAATTCTTAGGGTCCTCAAATTTTAATGACAGACTTGTAATTTTTGAATCAAGAGATTCCTTTTTTATATTACACCCACACAACAACAATTATACACTGTACAAACTTTTTTGGCTTTTTGCTTCCATAGTTCCATTTAAAAAGCAATTCACGAAAGGCCTATTTTTTTTTTTTTGTCGCTTTAAATCCTTAAAAATTCAGGGCCGGCCAGTATATATGCATGCCGAGGCTGACAATTTGAGACCAACCCCCATGGGTCTGACCCAAATCATTATATCAAATATAAGACTAGCTATCTAGGGTTCATATTCTTTGCATGACTGATTTTTCGTGAGCTACCCTCAGATTTGACCCTATATATATTGCATTAGTAGCAGAACCAAGCATGTGTTATGGATCTTTGGGACAATTTTTAAAAACAATCACAATATAAGATAATTTGTACAGCAGCACTCTTTTTATGTTAATTATAAAGCAAGAATATAGTAGTATATATTAATTGAGTATAAAACAAGAATATAGGAGTTATATATACTAAGAAGAGAAAAAAAAAATATAAGTGACAGCTATGGGATTTAAACCCACGCCCTTTCGGGACCAAAGCCTAAATCTAGCACCTAAGACCACTAGTCCAAAATATTCAATAAACATTTAAAGTTGTGGTGTGGCATACATGAGGATTTCATGGAAAAGGAAAAATATCAAAATCTTTAATTTCGAGATTATTTAATATTCTCTAGGTAGGTACATGCACTAGTTGATTAAATAATTTGTATCATGTGTATTAATTGTTTAAAGTAACCTTATTGTTAGGATCCAATGTAATGTTCAATTGTAAAAAACCAAAAACTTATTGCTTGATATGCTTTATTTATTATGTGTTCAAAAATACTAATTTTCCCGATTAGGTGGACTAATTTTTAGAGCTAACATGCAGCATATAACGTCCCTATCTTTCCTACTCCTTGCCTATTCTAATTCTCCAAGGCCACACTAATATTGTTGTTACATGTAATTTGCCTAGCTCCCCTACTCTCTTAAAACAATCCTCGTCTCAAAATAAAAATTTCATTTTATGCATGTAAAAATGTCAAAAAATAAAATAAAATTCTAGACATACTTCTTCCCGTTATAATTTTGAATATCAAAATTCGATTCCATTTTAGTGAGGATACTTTTTTTTTCCATGTTGACTACCTGGATGGTTCTAGGTTAGGTTGACTGCTTCCATGGTAATACACCTTCCATTTTAATATATAAAATTATTATTAATTTTTAAAATTTAATTTAAGATATTTTAAAGTTTAAAATTAATATAAATTTCATTAATTTTATTCAATACAATGATGACCATTCCTCGAGAGTAGAACTTCAGAGAAGTCTCGCTCTTTTATTTATATATGAGAAATTATGAGAATTCAATTCCAAGTAAACATGTAAGCGAGCAGTAAGTACAGAAACAAGTCAAGGCTTCTTTTTAACAGAAAGAAATGGAGCAAAGGACGATTCTAGATGACCTTATTCTTTCAGGATATTATGCTATAGACAATATATAATTGCCTCAAGAAAGCAGGAAGGAAGAGAGGACTTTTTCAGAGCCCCATGAAAGAAATGGTCTAAATAGTATAGTTTCCAGTCAGCAGGTCAAGCAAGGGAGAAAAAAACCGCTTTGGCTTCCTCTCCTTGTGCAGAGCTTCCCTTCCTTCGCTAACTCGCGGCTCTCCTCTTAAACTTGGGTTGGGTCCCGTCTTTCTTTCACTTGGACAAGACGTTGAAGGGGTATGGATGAAATCCCCCCGAGTCTGACACTCCGTACACCTAGGCATTCTACGGTAACGATCTAAAAAATATTATTTATTATAAAATTTATTATTTCATAATTTTTAATAAATTATCTTTATTATGAAATTAAAATGTCTATGACTGATTTTTAAAAATTAATATAATTTTATAATTTAAAAGAAAGAGAATATAATACAATGAGAATGTCGTACATGGTTGGATATGGTGCACATTACCCACAGAGGTACCACTGGGGCAGCTCACTGCCATGACCCATCCATCAAGGCCCATATCAGACTTATGTATAGACTGCTAAAGCAGTGCTCGGCTTAATTTAGGAAGGCCAACCAGTTCTGATTCCTTTCCTGACTCGTGGCATTTCTTTTGGAATCGAAGCCCACTACATACATAAGTCTACCTGCCTACTTTTCGAGCCCAACCTTGATATAATTGAATAGTTGCGAAATTTGGTAAGGAGAGTTTTGTGTTATGTAGTCGTGGGCAAAGCCGCAAAGGTCACCCTGCCTACTCTATTAATCATTGATGGGCCAATATTCTATTCGTTCCATTTAAAGTAAAGTGGAGTCTATTAACTTACATGATGAGTCTTGCCATAATTTATGTCCAACTTATGTACATATACGAGACAAGTATAACTTAAAGATAAATCTGTTTGGGCTTTTAATACAGATATGTAGACTTAACAAAAGTAATTAAGTATTAATTCATGTCACGTAGGCGTCTTAAAACGTTGCCTCATCCCTATCACGACATAAAATCGGAGCATAAACTTTGTTAATAAGCAGCATAAGCTCTCAACCATTTTGCCAAATGTTTCATTCACAAAAATTGTAATTTTAATATCATAGTCTCGCATCGTAATATTTTAGATACTGTGATATGTATATAAAGACTCAATCTTTTATCACTAAAACTTTCGGTAATGATTTTTTCGGTGAACATGAAGTGATTTAAAATGACTCGAGAATATATTATTAAGACAATGTTGGACCTTATTATGCAATAATTTAATTTGAACTCGATAATTGACCTGAGTTGTTGCTATGGTATCAGAGTCGACTCTTGAAAACTCAGGTCGGATTATCCGAACAGATTGTCAGAGGCGAGGACACGAGAGTGGATCTAGTAAGCCGCTGATATTATCTCACAATAACTAGAGGTAAAAAAATTTGGGCTTTATGTATGTATTTGGCTTGACGAAGAAATAGATATTTAAGTGAGACAATTTGTAATACCATGACTTGACGAAGATGTCAAATATTTAAGTAAGAAAATTTGTAATACCATAGTCCAACATCGTAATATGTGAGACGATGTTGATTTAGACTCGGGATATGACTCGAGTCATTATAATAATAATATGCACTTTTTTAACTATTTATTTTTCTTCAATAACTTTACACAAGAGTGACCTGAATTATTTTTAGGGAAAAAGATATCGTTTATGTTGTTAAATAATTAACAAGTTAATTTTTTTTTAAAAGAAAAGAAGGTAAAATTGAACCCATTTATAACAGTAACAATTTTATAAATTTGGTTAGAACATTCACTATAACGCCTTGTGAAAATCCAGCCTTTGACAGAAGGTTTTTATATTTTAAAAGATGCAAATAAGGATAACTTCTCACCTCAACATCTGATAGTTTATTTTTTATTTAGTCAATCATTTTGATTTATTTAAGATTGCCCATGGATATGGCCATTCAGTGGTTGCCGAGCGGTCGAAATCACTTCCAAAAGTCACAAGAATCTCTTTATTTAAGGCACCACTGCTGATCATGGGCTATATATTATTTGGGACCTTGAATTGTTATTGCAGTATTTGATGAAAAACAAATAAACATTTGAAGTCTTCATTAACAAATTTCCCTTATTTATTTTGGGTATATATATTTATAGTGTTAGAAAGAATTTCTAAATCATAGGAAAAGGATGTGGAGGTTGATATTTGAGCTCCCTCTCTGGACTATTCAACTACCAATACAATAAGAAAAACTTATACTCTCTCCGTTCTAAATTATAAAATTAATATTGATTTTTGAAAAGTCAATTTCAAATATTTTCAAACTCCAAATTGAAACGAATTTATTTAATTTATGTCAATAAAATTATAAATATCACAAACTACTTAAAAAGTACTATTAATTATACTTTATTCAACTACGAATACAATAAGAAAAAATTATACTCTCGCCGTGCAAAGATATATTGTACATATAAAGTATAACCAATACGTACATGCACACCTTAAAAACATAGAGTAGACTAAAACCTTTACTTATTAATATTATCAAATTTAGAGATTAATTAATGTCAGATTGATATTTTGTTCACAAAATTATCCCCCTAGAAATATAAGTGAGTGTGTGTGATACTTTAGCCCCATGTTGATTTTTGGTGGGCTAAATGACCTAACTGTTGGGAGTGGATTGAGTACGTATTAAAGGTTTGGGCCAAGTCGTTGCAGTCCCACACGCATGCGGCATTTTTTGAAAAAATATTATAATTTTCGTTATTCTCAATTAAATTTATTTAATAAGGTATTTTCTTGATCATAAAATTAAATAAGGGGTCTGACTAAGTAATGGTTGCAATTATGCAGCTATTGTGCGGGTACAATGTTCAGAGTGATAGAATCTCTACGTAGGGAGTTGCATGTTACATACATTGATTTATTATTATACGAAAGCATTTCTTATTGCAGTTTAAGCTGCAAACAACGTCTCCCTTCATATATCATTGAATCCACAAGTATTTCATATATCATTTAATCCATAAGCACTGGCAGAGGATCAAGGGATAACCCGATCTCGTACATCTTTAACAATCACAATAATATTATTAAAATTTGCTTGAACATAAATACCTCATTTAATATTCTACATATATTATGTGAACCGATACTCTCATTCCTACGCAAACCACTTTGGATATGTACAGGGTTGTACGTGGATCTACAGTTGCAATATCGTACTATTCTTTGTTAAGTCACGTATTATTTTTGTAAGTTTGTCGATATTCGTTCCGACTGCTTGATGTATTTTAATTTATCATTATTATTTTGCTTATGGAAGACAATATAGATATTGAACAAAGAGCAGAAAGCTTTTGTCTGTTGATTGAAGAATTCGTACAAGAGAAGGTAGAATAGAAAAGTTATTACAATTAATATATTCCCTCTCTGTATATACAAAACTACACTGCTTAAGAATTAAGCTACTCTAATTGCCGTGTGTTAATTGTCTAATTTTCATGTGCTAATTAGTCAGCTAACTCTAAGTGCTATCAGTTAGTTGGTTGTCACTGTCATACTATTAGCATTGCTTCTGTGTTTCTCAGCTCCATCATAAGGACTAGCTGTATCAACAGCTTTGTCATCATTCCTTCTATTCCTTGTTGCATCATTAGTCGATAAACACTGTATGCATTTTATCATGGACAGTTTTATCCCTCTCGAGACATGTTGCTTCTGCTGCTGCATAGACAGTGCTGATGCTGATGTAAATGCGTTAAGTGCTCGTGCTGATGCACATGTGCCGGTGCTAATGCACATGTGCTAGTTACTGATGCACATGTGCTTCTTTGTTACATTAATTGCCTGCATATGGACTATCACATGTATCCTTAATACATATTTTACTTGGTGAATATCATTTACACATATATCTTAGCTTTCCTATTAGTACGTAGTCAACAATTTAACTGACAAAACTCTTAGTTCTGGATATATATATATAGGGCTGAGCTACACTATAGGTGGGGTGCCATGGCACCCCCTGAATTTTGAAGATGATAGTTTGCAGATTAGTTGATTATTTTATTTTATTTTTCTTTAGTTTGACTTTTTTGTCTTTTTTCATACTTTGGACGGACCTAAAAAAATAAAAATAAATTTCTCTGTTTTACCTTCTCTCCTTTTTCTTGCCCTGTTTTACTTCACTTTCTTTCTTCTACTCAACATTACCTTTGCCTTGCCATGGCACCCCCCGAAAAAAAAAATTGACACTATATATATATATATATATATATATATATATATATAGATGATTATCATTTAAATCTAAAAACATATACGTGCAATATGTTCACGATTGATCAAGGAGTTTGTACAATGTGTCCATCACATCTTAGATAATACAAAATGGATATATTTAAATTTGGGACACATTAAACAGACTGTCCACTTGCAAATATTTAGTTGAGGATTGGTTGGCGGCAGATGAATGTTATAATTTTGTAAGGCAACAGGGCATCTTTTCTTTTCTTTTCTTTTTTTATTATTATTTTGGCTCGCTAATAATTTTTAATGGCCACATGTAAGTCAGTTAATTTATTATTATTTTGGCACGCTAATAATTTTTAATAGCCACATGGTTAGTTTTTGGTTTGCGTTTGAAAATAGTTCAAAATCATTTTAGGTCAATATGATATGCATGGCGTGCTCAATGCGTATCTTTTATATATCTTTAGAATAAAACAGCTACGTACATTTGTTTCTTCACTTTGTAATGTGGAAAGGAATCATTGGCCATTGAGGGACCGTTTTCGTTATACAATTGCCAGTAACATTTAAATAAAATAAACAAAATCACAGTATTTATTTTATTATTACATTATGGAAATATTCCATTACAAACATCATTTCATTGCTCAGCAAACCAAACCACCACCCCGTCATTGCATTGCATTGCTCAGCAAACCAAACCACCACCCCTTAATCAGTTTAAGATATAGAGAAGTGATTATAAATAGTGCACATAGATTCCGAATGGTAGCTAGGCATCCAGTTATCCTAAGTTGACTCCCTATATTTCATCTCGAAGCTCTTAGTCTAACGTACGTACGTACCCATGGCCACTGGCATTCCGGTGAACTCTACTGCTCCTTCAAAATGGTCGACCAGCCTGCTTGATTGCTTCTACGACTTCCCAAACTGTAAAATTATATATATATGTGTGTGTGTGTGTGTGTGTGTGTGTGTGTGTGTGTGTGTGTGTGTGTGTGTGTGTGCTGTTAATAATTAAAGTTTTCATGATATATATTCCTAGGATACTATATGTATGAGATATTAAGGATCAAATTTTATAGGTGACGGCAATTCTGAAATATATTGGTGCCATGATCCTCAGATCAAAGTTATGCAGAAATTTTGAATAATGAATTGCATAAATACATATAATTAATCCCTCAAAATTTCTTTTTACAGGTTTAATAACATTTTGTTGTCCATGCGTTACTTTTGGACAGATTGCGGAGATTGTAGATAAAGGATCAACCTGTAAGTAAATTAATATATATAGTTAGTCAGTTAGTTAGATTTTTAATTTGTTTTGGTGTATATGAGTATTGATATTGATCATGCATGATAGATTGATATATAGTATTAATTAATTATGCAAGTACTAATGGTTGTACGTACGTTGGTGCAGCTTGTGGTACAAGCGGGGCAGTGTATGGAGCGCTATCAGTAGTTTGTTGTGGATGGCTGTATTCATGCTGCTATCGCTCTAAGTTGAGGCAGCAGTACATGTTGGCTGAAAGCCCTTGTGGGGATTGTTTGGTTCATTGCTGTTGCAACCTATGCGCCTTGTGTCAAGAGCACCGTGAGCTCCGACTTCGTGGATTTGACATGTCCCTTGGTAATCAATGGATCATTAATAATTATGATATACTTCTTCACTTTCAAAATATAACAATGTATACGTACGTGGGGATAACATAATTACAACAACTACAACTAATATGATTATGGCAAAAACATTAAGGGTAGTTTTGTTACCTCACTTATTTTTATTAAATTTATTACATTTTACATTTATATATGCAGGGACCAAGTTATGCTAGGGCCTCGGAGGGCCTAAGGCTCCCTTGAATTTTTTGAAACTTTAAAATTTTTGATATTTTTACTTTAAGTCTCTCCAATATTTATTAAAAAAAAAGAATATATAATATATTCTTTGAAAAAATATAAGAAAGTACTTATTCCGTTCCAAATATAAGAGTTATTTTAATTTTTCTAAGTCAATTTAAAATATGAGTAAATTTATAAATATATCTCCCCTCCCAATTTTGGGTTAAATATACTAATGTCAAATTTTGTGGTCTCTTTTTGTTATGCTTTATATACTATATAGGAGTCATATATAGTGTAACTCACCCCAAAAAAAAAAAAAAAAAAAAAACCTTAATCCAATTAAAAAGTATAAAGTTGTCCCAAAAAATTGGACCAGGAGTGGTACTGCTCTCAGAATCTATTAAATTATTCATGAATTTATACCCTTAAAAAAGATATTCCTGACTTCGTCCTTTATAGTATTATGTCCCCCTCCCCCCAAAAAATATTCCCGACTTCGTCCTTGTATATACGTATGTATTTATCTCCCTCCCTCAATCTCTTATGTAACTATCTCTATTCACACACACATATGCGTGTATATATATATATATGTAGATGTGAGTATGCATATCGATAGTTTACAATAATCAGTGTGAATGATATAGCATGCAAGTAGTGATGGATAATGATGATTGAGTTTTAATGGTTTATATATGTAAAAACGTTTAATTAGGTTGGGAAGGAAATATGGAGTGGAAGAATCGCGGAGTAGCGATGAACCCAGAGGTTTATGTAGGAATGAACAGATGAAGTGCAAGAGGCCGACGCGCGCATGCATGTTTATATAAGATCGATGGATCAGCTATCAATCAATGTTCTGAATATTTAATATTCTATTGCAACTTCACTTTTTTATTTTTTTGAAACTTCACTTCCTTATACTCCATGTGAATTTGAAATCTATCTTTTACGTTATTGTTTGTGTATTTATCTCTCATATAATCGATCATTCTATGCATGCGTATTCTTCAAAATTTCTGTCTCCTTACTTCCCATGATATTTTAAACACAAATACTTAAGAACAAGATCGATACTTAATAGTAATACATGTAAAGTCTCATTAACATGCATAATACCTTTATTCCAATAAATGTTTCATCTCCTTTCTGAAAGTGTATTAAGCAATAAGCATAGTTTGTTTATATATATGAGCCCAAGGCCAACTTAATTAGGTCAAATCCAAAGGAAGTTCAAGTTGTTTACTGATTCAGTTTAATACAGTTTTTAATTAATATAAAAACCTTAAGAAGTTTGACATATATATAAATATGTGTGTGTGTGTGTGCCCGTCTTAATTTAACTATTATAAATTTCAATGACATAAAATTTAGAAAAAAAGTCATATAAAATACGATAAATTGTAATATGTTTAACTGAATAATATAATTAAAAATAACTAAATTTCAATGATTTCTTTACATTTCAGACAATTAAATTCCAAATATAGTAATGACATTATTTATGTAAGAAAATGTATATCATATATAAATTTGAAGTAATACGTAATAATTATCTATGATCTTATTAATGACTATGCCCTTATTAATGACTATGCCAAGTGCCAGGAACCTGAGAGAAGTGGTGGTTTATCTTGTGGGGCGGATACTATTGGCTGGAGTTGCTTATCTTCAACTCTTGAATCAACTTAGGAGATACAAAATTATATGAAACACCCCCTATTTCACAAAAATTGTAAAATTAATAACTATTAAGGATATACTTTTATTTTTTTATTAAAAATATTTTTTCTTTTTCTTTTTTCTCATGTCTAACATAGAAGGATATATATAAATACATATATTTGTTTCATATTTGTACACATAAAAAATAATATGTTGGTTTTTTGTGTGTTATAATGATAAAATTGTGTCATGTTATAAGACTATGATCTAAAAAAGTGGACTTTTATTAAATAAAACAATAAATTAATAAATAGATTTTTTTTTTGTGAAATGTATAAATATTTTATCTAGTTTAATTAGAGTATTTTTTTTTTTTTGTATTAGATATTATTTAAATATAATTTTACTATATGTAATGATTTATACAATATTTTTTTATAAAATAATAGGTCTCATAAAACAATTAAAATAAAAAATTTATTATTTTATAAAAAATTATTATATAAATTATTATATGAATTATTATGTATAATAAAATTTAAATAAATGTAACTGATTCAGACTCATTTCGTAACCGTTGACTTGACTCAAAGTCTTCTAAACAAACAAGTCTATCTCGACAAGACAAGTCTTTATATATCACACGAAACTGTAATAATTCGGTCAGGGTTTTCAAATTACAACGGGCAGCTTCTTTTAGACTTGTATACGGCTTGCGTGTCCAGAGAGTATTCTCTTGGAATAACAGGAAATGGAAACAGACTTATTGACATGGACGTTGATTAATTGGACGCATCCAAACTTGAGAATGCTCTGGGGGTGAGGGTACTTGAAAGGGACTGTACATTTGCAAATAGCCACAAAACGCATTACACATCTGTTTCAGGGAGAGGGAAGTGACCTTCTTTAACTGCAGTTGCAATTATATGATTATCTCTTTTTATTTATTATCTTCGGACCAATTTTTAATAATTATGATTGCATTTTTATTTGTTATAAATTTTGATAATTTTTTATTTTTAAAAATTTAAAAGTTCTTGTATATGCATCTGAACGCATTCTTAATGCATTCGTATGCTCGGTAGTATCCGCACCTTGCTATCCTCTCATAGGAGTTGTTAATTTCTTTATCTAATTAATATATAACCAACGCATGGCGGGGAAAGGCATCCCGGTGCAGTACTCCACAGCTCCTAGGCGTTGGACTACAGGCCTCTTTGACTGCTTATCCAACATCACCAACTGTAATTTGCTACTTAGTATTTAATTACTTTTCTATTCATTCTACATATTCTAATTAACTGTGGATTGATAAGGCATGATTAACTACGTCCTTATTAATTACCTTCAAGTTAATTAGTTAATTATACAAATTAAAAAACACTCTATTTGCCTGCATGTTAATATCCTGGTTAATTAAATAGGATTAGCCCAAATGGCATGCATGCATAATGAATTAATTCTCAATCTGAAATGTATTTGTGCATAAAATGGCACAATTAATCACGGCCCTTTAACTTTGTTGCAGGTGTAACGTTCTGTTGTCCATGCGTTACTGTTGGACAGGTAGCGGAGATAGTAGACAAAGGATCATCATGTAAGTACATGTATATATATATATATTTGGTTGACTCATATATAGTTCCAAACTTCCAATTAGCCGATAGCCAACGCCTAACATATAATATGATATTTTTTGGGTGGCTTGCTTGCAGTTTTTACTGCTTGTGCGGTGGCCTATGCACTGCTTCTGTATTTAACTGGGTGCGGATGCTGTATTTCTTGTTTCTAACGTAATTATTTTAAAATTTAATTATTTATGCATATGGTCATGTGTCCGTTTTGTACATGCGATGGATAGTCTAAATTAGGAGCAATTAATTTCAGTAGTACTGATGGGTTTAATCAATTCTACTACACGCATGGTATTTATGTAAAATTACTGGTTAATAAATTAGCTAGGGAGGCAGCAAACTATAAACGCGACGAACCAGAATGTTGGAGTGGCTATGGAGGCCAGACCTCAGACGGCATGACAAAGTAAGTAATGTGAACAACAAGAACGTTGGAGTGGCTATGTACCCAATTCCTCGGATGGCATGGCAAAGTACTGTGAACAACCAGAATGTTGGAGCGACTATGGAGCCAGTAGTCCAGATGTCGCCAATGACTCTGGATGAGGAATTGGCAAATATATAAAATGCATGGGGAGAACTATTTATAAGTTTTTATATATATATATATATACACGTGCGCGTACGTACGTAGATCTGATTAATAGTTATTATATAAATTATCAATGATCTCAATATATATAGTACTCTCGATCATAATAGTTATTGTTCCTTGTAATATTTGAGTATTTGAATTCATTCACAGTACTGTAAATATTATAAGCCAATTAATCTTCACAAGATTAATTATTACATGCTTTCCTATTCATTGCTTTTTCCGTTTTTAAATTTTAAATACATCTAAAAAACTTTAGTCTGTATCAAAATTTAATTTTTTTTAATCTATTCCAAAATTAAATATGCATTTCGATTTTGAAACTCTAAAATAGTATTAACGTTCCTCATTTTGGAAAGTATGGAGTACTAAGGTGCTGTTTGTTTGTGTCTTAATGGCTCTTAATGGACAACCTCTTAATCGCTAAGAGGAACAAAGTTGTTTGTTTTTATTTTTGTTACATCTGAATGCCTCTAAATGGTTGAGATACAAAATCAAATCTAAACTATTAAGAGGGACATCTTAATGAACTTGGACAAAAATATCCTCTTCAATATTAATAAATTCCTTTTATATCCAACACTCAAACCCTTATTATTATTATTATTATTATTATTATTATCATTATTATTATTATTATTATTTTTATAATTATTATTATTATTATTATTATTATTATTATTATTATTATTATTATTATTATTATTATTATTATTATAATTATAATTATAATTATTATAATAATTATTAATATTATAATTATTATTATTATTCTTATTATTATTTTAATTATGATTATTATTATTATAATTATTATTATCATAATTATTATTATTATTATTATAATAATAATTATTATTATAATTATTTTTATAATAATAATACTAATAATAATAATAATAATAATAATTATTATTATTATTATTATTATTATTATTATTATTATTATTATTTTTATAATAATAATAATAATTATTATTATTATTATAATAATTATTAATATTAATATTATAATTATTATTATTTTTATAATAATAATAATTATTATTATTATTCTTATTATTATTATTATTATTATTATTATTTTAATTATGATTATTATTATTATAATTATTATTATCATAATTATTATTATCATAATAATAATAATAATAATTATTATTATAATTATTGTTACTATTATTAATATAATAATAATTATTATTATAATAATAATAATAATAATTATTATTATAATAATAATAATAATAATTATTATTATTATTATTATTATTATTATTATTTTAATTATGATTATTATTATTATTATCATAATTATTATTATCATAATAATAATAATAATAATTATAATTATTATTACTATTATTAATATAATAATAATAATTATTATTATTATTATTATCATAATTATTATTATAATAATAATTATTATTATTATTAGTACTATTATTAATATAATAATAATTATTATTAATTATAATTATTATTAGTATAATTATTATTATTATTATAATGTTCAACTGTTCATAGGGTTAAAATGGTAAAATACTGTTATTCAGACATCTGAAAAAATTGATTATCAAACAACATTTTTTCATTCAGATACAATTCTATTCAGATGCTCTATATTATTCAGATGTCTAAATTATTCAGATCTTAATAGAGAATTTTATCAAACACCACCTAACTAACATATAGTACTTGCTATATCCGAGCGTGGAAGAGAAGTGAATTTATAACTTATTTACCTTGCCTAGTAAATACTAATCAGTATATAAAGTTGGCTCCTCATTCTCTATTGTTTAACTGTGGAAAGTATGATTTTTGTCAGTCTATATGCTATACGGTTTAACTTCAATGTTATGGGTTCTCAAGCAGATAGTGTTTGTTTGCTATTAGCAGTCAAGCAATTTAACTACTACTCCCATCACCTAAGTCCATTTCTTTCATTGCAATGATATATATAAAAGTATGAAAATTAACTCACTAAGCAGTAGCCATATCACTTTTATTTTGAAAAATATGTACTAGCCAGGCAACTTTAATCAATTAAACACTGAAGGTAATTATATTAAATAATTTATTACAAGATGTTCTTCCATAGCCAAACCAACCTCAATTATTTCTCAAAGTGCTATATATTTTTCGATCACTAACTTTTATTTAAATGTACTTGTGAAATGCAATGTATTCATTAAGCTGATGGAGCATGATTGAGACCAATTAAAGTTCTAGCTAGATGTGAATTAATATATTCACTTAATAGATGATTTGACGCTTTTGATATGGAACATGATTTTTAAATCCGGACCGGAGTGTCGGTCTAATCGAAAAAAATCAGAATCAATCAGTTATTCAGTTCGATTTAAATCAAAAAATCAGTTTTGGTTAAAACTCGGTCAAATTCGATGACCCGGCGATAGGACTGGTTGACCCAGTGACTCGGTCACCGGTTTTATCGGTTCCCTACCTTTTCTTTTCTTTTCTTTTTTAAAAAAAAATTAAGCATTTGAACTTGATTAAATATATCCTTGATTGAGTTTTGAGTTATGATCATGATTTAATATCTTTCTTTTCATATAGATTTAGTATTTATTTGAATTGTATAAAGTAAATATTGTACAAATAGATTTATTTATTTTTACAGAATTTAATTGAATGTATCCTAGAGATATTTATGTTCATTTGTGTTTGATTTTATCACTCTTGAGTTTTGAATTTTGAGTTATGATCATAATTTAATATTTTTTTTATATATAAATTTAGTATTTATTTGAATTGTATAAAATAAATATTGTACAAATAGATTTAATTTTTTTTTTTTTTTGTGTAGATAAATTGATTAATTTTATATATTTACTAAATATTATATATAATAAATAATAATAATTAATATATTTAATTATTTATTATTTATTACATATTAATGACGTCACCGGTTCAATAACGGTTCGACCACTGGTTGGACCAATGACCCATCCACCCGATATTTTTTTCTGTTCGATGACCGGTCCAGATCTAAGAACACTGATATTAAAATTAAAAACTTCAATTTTTCCTTGAGCATCTCGACGGTGAAAAATGAAAATCTAAGAATTTTGGCCATAGATTATAGAATTTTTTTCCAAAACCAAAACTACTTATATATTATCCCCTTTGTTTTAAAATTAAATATATAATTTAACTTTTGAAATCAAAGTAAAAATTATTAAAATTTAAATTAATTATAAAATTTATTTTATTTTAAATTTTTATGAGTTATATAAATTTTAAATTTTAATATATTCTTATTTAATATTAAAAAATAAATTATATCTTTAATCTTGAAACGATGACGATCTTAGTTAAGAAATCGCAAAAACTGTTCAAACAATATGCATAGTATGGGTTACGTTACACATTTAGTCCTCATAGCCACATATTATAGATGTAATAATTGGAAGAGACCACCCAACAAATATTTCAATCAAATCAAAAAGATTTTAACCTTATCCGACAAGATTCATAGGAATAGTACAGTTGAACTGTACAGTGCTCTCCCACGCACAGAGACACTCACTCACACATACATTCGACATGAAATTATTTATAACTAAATTTTTTTGTATAAAAATTTATGATAATAATTTTTAAAATTTGTAATAACGATATATATTGTCTTCATAATTTTTTTTTAAAACTACGATAATAAAATATATCGTCGTTATAAATTTTAAAAATCGTTGTCATAAATTTCAACACCAAAAAACAAAAAGAATCGTTACAAATAATTTGATTCCCATACATACTAATACAACAACACTCTTGTGCATCTCAATATCTACAGTCGTTCGTCGCGGCAGACATTTTTTAAGTTGGCCAAATTAATTTATAAATAATTTTTTATTATTTAAGTATTTGTGTTTAATTTATTTTATAATTTATAAATTAATTTACGAGTAATTTTTTGAGAAATAATAATTTATTATTTTTTAAAAATAATTTATATTATTTTAAAATAAATAGGTTTGTCAAAATATAAAGATTGTTTTATCCTTATTTTAATTTATAATTATTTTAGTTAAATATTTTTACAATTTGTTATAACTTGATTTTTGATTTATAAATAAAAATAATACTACATATTTTTATTTATAAATTAAAAATTAAAAATTACTTTAAATTTGAAGTTATAAATTATTATAAAATAAATCATTTGCCGAACAGGCCATAGCCCCCTGAGTCCTACAACCATTCTTTCTTTCACCTTCACCGTATATATTAATTCTCACATATTGTACGTAGAAGTTTTTCTGAATCACACTTCTTTATGGAAAGTGGAAATACTTTTCTGCAAATGGCATTAGTACTCTTGTTCAACTAAAAAACTTTATTTTAATCGGTTACTCCTTTCGTTGTAAAATCAGATATACATTTTAATTTTTTTTAAATTAAAAATATTATTATGAAATTCTGACATTTTATAATACAACCAATAAAAAAAATCTCTGAAATAAAAAAATTGAAAAAAAAAACTCTTTTATGTAATAAATAGAGTAATATTTTTTCAAATGAATTTTATACTTAATGTTATTAATTAAAATTTGCATACGACAACGCCTAGATATAATTGATGTTTTCATATTAGAAGAATATTTATCAATAAAAGACATTATTCAGTTTTAAAGATGATGCTCTAGATTTAAAATCACTATTTATATACTTCGTGTGGATTATAACCTAAGTGGGGTTTAATTTGTGGTAGTGTATGAAATTGGATACAGAAAAAGATGAAATCAAATCAAAGATTCTTTAAATTCCATTAATAAGGATTTGAAATATTTTGCATTCATCAATTAAAAATAAATTCAACAACTAAAAGAAACATTGATTGATTTTTTGTGATCCTCACTTTCATTAAACTAATAAAGAGAGACATAATCAACCTATTTGAAATGTCATTTTAGATATTCTTTGGGCTATTCGCGGAACATCTCCAAAAAGATTTGTGCGTTTATTCTTTTTTTGTATGAGTGATGGTTTCAAATCTTACTGAGAGATTCACTTGAAATAAGAAATTGTACATAAGAAAAGAAACCAACAAGATCTTTCGCTAATTAATGTTCCTTTGATACGTTTTTGGATATATTTGAAATCTAATTAGTGATTTAAAAATTATATAGTAACCGTTAATAGTCGAATTTGTCTACACGTTCAACTATTGATCTGGACGTGAATCCGCTAAAAAATAACCACTAAAAAGTATTTGATAACTTGGGCCACCGAGAGATACCTCTGGCGTAAGAGTAATAATAGCCTTCAATATATGTTAACAATGGAAAGAAGAAGTATTTAATAGACTAGAATATTGTTTATATACCTCTATTGTTCATCGTATATTTATAATAACCACACATGCCCAATAGGATTACAATTCATAATAAAATTTGTGTAGCAAATGTCCTATTAGAAAAGGTAATTACCATATAAATTAGTATTAAATATGGCAACTAGTTAGTACCTTAAGTGACAATATAACAAATCCAAGCTTATTGGAGTTAAGAGTACTTTTGTGAGCGCACTAGACCTAATGGGCTATGGGGATAAGGTTTAATAAAGATAGTCTATTTGCACAAGTAAATACGCAGCCGAACATTGCCCCAACTCTTTTAGCATATAAAATGAGGTGAAGGGAGAAAAAGGTTTCGGGAACCCAAAAAACTTCTAGAACCGAAGGCCAAAGGTTTTGAGAGTTTGAAGACTATAACGACTGGCAACAAAAGCCTTAAAAAGTTCAAAGACTAAAACGACCGAAGACAGAAGGTTTTGGGAGACCGAAGACTACAACGACCGAAGATAGGAGGATTTCATGAGTCTGAAGAATACAACGACCGAAGATAGAAGGCTTTCGAGAGTCCGAAAACTATAACGACCAAAGACAAGAGGCTTTTGGGAGTCCGAAGACTACTGCGACAGAATACATGTGGCTTTCGAGTCCAAAGACTACTACGATGGAAGACATGAGACTTTTTGGAGTCCGAAGATAACTACGGTGGAAGACAAGAGGCTTTTGAAAGTCCGAAGACTACTCCGATAGAAGATAGAAACCCAGAGAAAGGGAAATTCAATTTATAATTGAATGAGTCACCTTCAATTTAGAAACGATGCAATTATCTTCTCTTCATTTTATGATGAATGAATCATCTCTTCATTTTATGATGAATAAATTTTATAATTATTGTACTGTTTGATAGCATGTTAGCACTTAGGCTTCCCTACCCCTTAGTTTTTTCTAATAGAACTGAAAATAAGGTTAAAGAGTAAGGTAAGTAATGCAGTAGATCAAAACAAAAAGTATAAAACAATAACATTAAGACATAATCATTATTTGAAGAAGCAGAACATGTTAATCTCAAAAATATTGAACTGATAGAGGACCCGTCTGAAGGGTTGGTCAGTTAAAACAATAATGGTCCTCCCTTGAGCCAATGAAATAAGGAGGAAGTGCGATCATCCATTCTCTAGCAGTTTTCTTTTGTGTAGAGATACAAAGGTGACACCTTTCTACAACAGTATGACCATAGAAATATTAAACGTTTATAAGAATAAATATGGTAATAAGAATCATATGTTTCCAAGTTAGGGACTTTGAGGGACCTACCAATCCCAACTTCATCTAGATCCTTAGTGAAAAGACATATGTATGTAGGATTTGCTGCCTTGGACTCTAGTGCGCCCCTCAAAGGATTTTCAGGGAGACATTTCTCTAGAAAAACTATCGTGGCTACGACGTCGTCTTCGGGATTGACCACCACTTCTATATTATGAAAGGGATCTTGTTCTTCTTGTTCTTCGGTGTTTGTCCAAATCAGATGACCTAATGCTGGTGCTTCTATGGGCGTGGTGAGAGCCGTAACTACTTGATCGAAAAAGTGTTCCACGTTTTCTTAACAGACTATTTTTTTCGACTTTTACCAGATCCACAAACTGCTTGACAAGCTCTTCTTACTAAGATTGAAGAGCTTTTCTCTTATTCTAAACTTCTTGGAGATGACGCTGTTTGTCACCATCTATTGGTTGACGTGACTACAAACATGTTTCTCCATGAGAATTGCTATGATGACTTGATGACGATGGTGGTGCCGCTATGGAAGTTTTTTGCCAAAGGTGGTTGAAAGAAAATTCTACTAAATACTATAAGACCCTCATTCTAACGTCAATGTTAACGCTCGAATTTGTCTACATGTTCAACCACTAGCTTGGACGTGAACCTGCAAAGAAAAAACCACCAGAAAATATTTAACGACTTAATTGGATCATCAGGGGATACCTCCGGTGTAAGAGCAATAACAAGTTTCAAGATGTGCTAACAATGGAAGGAAGAAATATTTAGTAAGTTAGAATATTGTGTATGTACCTCTATTGTTCACCTTGTATTTATAGTAGCCACACCTGCTTAATAGAAATTGTGTAGTAGATGTCTTATTAGAAAATATAATTATCATATAAATTAGTATTGGATATGATAATTAGTTAGGGGGTGTATTCAATTAAGACTTTTAAAAAAATTTATAGACTCTTGTTAATTAAGTGACAGATTTTTGTAGAGTTTGTTGACTTTTAATGACTTTAAAGACTTTTAAAATGACTTTTAAAGACTCCGTGAAATAAGTGACATACTTTTATAGACTTTTTATTAAAAACTTTGATAGACTTTTATATACTTTTAATATATCTTGTAGCTTACATCATTAAGCATTTTGTTGAATAGGTCGGACAATATGCTTTGAAGAAAACTATAAAAATGATGAACTTGATAGATTTGTTTAGTTTGAAAGCATCCCCATCTTTATATCTTGACATAATAGAGTATCACATAACTCAATGATCACAAATGGATAAAAAATTAAGGGGATAACTGATTTAGAGAAAATTACACACTGCTCTATAATGGAAAAAATTTATAAACCACATAGAAATTTAAAATTTTCTATTGTTTTTTTACTGCTAGTACCTAAATATTGTAATTATAATTTTAACTCAACAACATAAAATGACATTCGTAACCAAATGAAATGAGGGGTTATTCATGAAAATTCTCCATAGAAACAGTTGCTAAAATGCGAACAATTCTATTAAACAGTTATTTAGTGTGTCATTATTTATCAAAAGTTTTATAGGAGGCATTTTCAAATCACCAATATAAATGACACCCAAAATATATTAAATCAACACTAACATGTAAGCTTACACAGCTGATGAGAATGAACTATGCTATATTTTTATTCCCTAAATGCTAAGTTTTTGTAATTATTTTGTACTTAAATGTATTAATATTTATTTTAATTTGATTTTGATATATTTTTTAAGTTTTCAATTAATTTATATTATTTATATTATTTTATGTTATTTTATACTATTTTTATTTGTTAGTTTTTAACTATTTTTATTATTTTAGGAAAATTATTTATTATTATGTGTTTTTATTAATTTTATTTGTATTTATTTTATATTATTTTCATCTTCTCCCTTTCTCAAATATTTGAAAGTTTTTGGCAAATATTTGGAAGTGTTTGGGCATGAGGCCAGACTTTGGAAGATTTTGAATATGAATAAATCTTGTTTTAAAGTCTATCAAACTCCACCATTTGATAAAAATCTTTAAAATCTATGACTTTTTGAATACTGAAATACTTTTATAGACTTTGTGAAAGTCTTAATTCAATATCACATAACTTTTAAAGACATTAGAAAAGTTGTAATTGAATACCACTAAACTTTTATAAACTCTTTAAATGTCTTGATTGAATACAACTAAACTTTTAAGGTCTTTATAAATTTTTACAAATCTTAATTGAATACACCCCCCCTAAGTATCTTCAGTGGCAAGACATCGAATCCAAACTTATTGAACTTAGGAATTCTCATGTGAGCGCACTAGACCTAATAAGTTATGGAGATAAGGTCCAATAAAAGCAGTCCATTTACGCTAATAAATATGCAGCCCAACAACAACTATTGATTGAGATAAAGTACAAAATAGGTCCAATACTTGTATATATCTTGATCACTTCTCATCGATGAAGAACATTGTAGTCTTTATAATAAGAACAATGATTAAGAATTTAATCGGTGTAAGATATCAAATTAATTTAGAAGATTTTCAATAAAAGCGTTCTAATGTCTTGGACAGTCTTATCCAAGAGGATATCACGTGAATCACTATAAACATATAAAAAACATGAATAATTCAAATAATGAAAGTTTTGTAATTTGAATATTGTTCTAATGGGACAATAGGTCTCCTTTTTATAGAAATTTAATTTGGAGCTGCTATATGTTATATCCAACGTAAACTTTATTATTAGAAAATGGAAATAGGAAAAAAAAATATAGGACAGATAGATGTATATATAATATTAATTCAAATAAGAACATAATGACTACAGTATGGTTAAATTAAAGAAATTGAAAGATCAATCTTATAGGGAGAAAAATGAGCTTGATGTAATCAACGACGAAATTGAAAGGTTAATTTTTGAATTTGGGACGAATGGAATATCCTCTATCTAAAGGATGCATAGATATAAAAATAAGAGTGTCATCTTTTCTTTTTGATTGTTAGAATAACTGTGTTATCATGCAATGCTGATGGTCGAAAATATGCCGATGCATGTATATATCCTGTGTTCTTTGCCAATGAAGATATATTCTTCGATTTTTATGAAACTCATTCATTATATACACACACAAGCTAGCATAAATAATTAAATAATTCTAATAATCAAATCAGTTAATTCGTAGATAAACCAAGTAAAGTCAAACACTTGAGGAGGATAAAAAGGAAGGCAAAAGTCAAGACCCCAAAATGATGTACTGTTGTTAATGCAGACATGGTCAAATTTGAAACAAATGTTTTATTCAAACAGTATTTTAATTATTTGAAGAAGTGCCTTGTTAATTCTCAAAAAAAATAAAATAAAATTTGAACAAGTTTCCAAATCTAATACGGAGTAAAATGTACTTGGTCGTCTTATGTCACAATTTTTTATAAATTATTGGACGAGTAAAATGGGACTCGATAAGTTTGAATATGATACACCAAAAACATAAAATCAACTTTAAAATGCTTAAACCACAGCCGCCTAGCAGAAACTTTCAAATTAAGTGACTCCGACGCAATTATGTGCACATAGATTTTAATACTATTTTCAATGATATTGACTCTGTCATATATATACATATATATATATATACACACACACACACACACACACATCGACATGGATGATTAATCACTCATTATACAAGCAAGAAAAAACTCGGTTCGTATTTCTATTTAGTGATACTATTCATCTTTTTTATCATCTATATCTAAAGAGTACTGGTGATCATTACTCATGTACTCGGCCTCAAACCCAAATTACTATGAGAAATCACCTCCGTCTGCTGCACCACCACCATATGGTCAGCCCATGGCAGCCGGAATTCCAGTGCAGTACTCCTCCACTCCTGCGGCTTGGTCCACCGGCCTCTGTGACTGCTTATCCGACTTTCCGAACTGTAATTTGTTTGCCAAGTATTTTATTTCTTTCTAAGTATTTCAATCAACTTCGGTTAGACCATACTACAAATTGCTAGCAGTTCTTATGTTCGTTAACTACTTAATTTCTTTTTTAATTACTTTCGAGTTATTCAAAACAAAATTATATACATAATTTTCCTGAATTGCATGTAAGTTTCTTGGCTCTATATGTAGGATTCTATAACCAGAAATATATGAGCTTAAAGTGACGTTGATATAATCCCTTTCCATTTTTTTAATTACTTAGGCAAAAATGATGAGCAATAAGTATTGTTTAAAGTGTTAATTGTTATTAAAATAATTTAAAAAATATCACAAAATATATATTTGCTTTAGTAATATTATTTTTATTTTAACAATATCAACAACCTTATGAATTAATTTTGTACAAGCTAGTGACATTGATATAGTCCCTTTCATTTTACAGGTTGTATAACATGTTGTTGTCCATGCATTTCTTTCGGACAAATTGCGGAGATTGTAGACAAAGGATCAACCTGTGAGTAAATTATTCTATCAAAAGGCTACATAATATTGTGTTATACGAATAATTGATACTCAGCTCCCTCCATTCCACAATGAATAATTGTAGGTGCACAATACAGAATCAGTTTTGAACTTTTTAAATTCAATTTGAGATATTTTTCTACTTTAAAATTGATAAGGATTCGTTTAATTATGTTAAGTTATCTAAAAAGTATTACTAATCACATTACTTTCAAATTTAAATTTTTTTTTGACTTTAAACTGTCAAATTTAATTTTATATTTTGAAACAAAAGAGTTATTATGATCGTGATGGTGATGTATAAATGGATAATTAAGTTTTGTATGGTGTAGCTTGTGGTAAAAGTGGGGCACTGTATGCACTGCTAGCATTTGTGACAGGATGCGGATGCATGTATTCATGCTTCTATCGTTCAAAGATGAGACACCAGTACATGTTGGAAGAAAGCCCTTGTGGGGATTGCCTGGTTCATTTTTGTTGCGAGCTATGTGCCTTGTGCCAAGAACACCGTGAGCTCCGAATTCGTGGATTTGACATGTCCCTTGGTAATCTTCGTTAATTATTTTATTAATTTCTCTTTAAACAAATTAAGTGTCTCTTTATATACTAGTTCTTCGGTTTCAAAATTAAGGATACATATTTTTTTTTTCATTCCAAAATTAGACATTCATATTTATTTTCAAACTATGAAGGACATAAAATTCTGAACATGTCATTATTTTTATCCTTAATTGATAGAATATTATTATGCCAGCATTAGTACATTTCTAAGTAATGTTAGGGATGAGTTTTCGTTTTACAAAAATATCATTAATTTTGGAACAAATGGAATATAATATATAGAAATGCTTGTGTGTGTGTATATATAAAGAGGTGACTACATTTTTTTTCTTTAATTAGTTTTAGTAGTTGTTCCTGGACTATAGTTAAGGGTGTTTGTAAAACTGTACAAGCAGGATGGGAAGGAAATATGGAGAGACAGAATCGTGGAGTGGGTATGGCACCAATACCTCAGGGAGGAATGAGTAGATGAATTGTATGTATGTGTTGTGTAGGAGAGACCTACTGGCTACTGGCTACTGCTACTTAATTAATTGGGTCGGGTTGCTGATCCTACAAGCCGAATGATGTTTATTTATGTTTTGTGTTTAAATATATGTATCAAAATTTTAATGTGTCATTGTTCTTGTAGTATTTCAACTAATTTAACTGCCGTGGTAGCCTAGTAATATTCACAAGAGGCAAATTATGTCATATTGATTGATCAAAACAAATAGTTAGGTTATGTTGTTCAGGATAAAGATGAATTGAATTAAGATAATATAGGGCATGAGATCCTCTAAAATTAAATTATTTTGTTTTTCTATATCGAGACTTATAGTGATAATTTTTAGGGTCTATAGCTACGTTATGTACCGTCGTCATAGCCCTTTTTTTTGTAGAGCTATGGCAACAGAATATACTGTCGTCATAGACCTTTAAAACTGTCACCATAGACCTCGATATAGAAAAACAGAAAAAATTATTACAAATGATCTAAACCCATAATATAGTGTCCAGAGATATGGAAGTAATATAAACATAACATTACATTTCCTTTAAAAACGCTTATATAAGTTTGTACACTTACATATGTTTAAGAAGATCAGGTTTTACACTAGTCATGTCTAATGATAATATCCGTCAAATTTTACATATTTGACATAATATCCATGGGTAACTCGTTTTTCTTTTTACATACTTAATTAATTATTAATATAATATAATTATATAATTATATAATTATATAAACATATAAGTGTATAATATATATATATCATTAAAATAGTTATCACTAAAAATTGGCCTGCATTACTTGTACGCCACCCTAAATTCAAATAATATCGATCTCGTCAAATTTAAATTTCAATAACACCCGAAAAATGGGGTGTTGACAACCCTAACCACAACAATCCCTAAGTTGCAAATAAGTAAAGAAAACAAAATATTTCGGCCTGGGCTCAGAATTGTCTAACTACAACAACTGGGCGTACAAGTTACAACCTATTCTTTAGTCATTGTGCCATAATAATATCATCCAATTCATCGTCTAGTCAATATTCGCCACCACACTTGCGGAGCCCAATTGTGCACTGACCCACCCCATTTCTTTTTCTTTTCCTTGTTTGCTTTCTATTTTGGCAGGTGGAAGGACTAAGGATTACCTAATTTAAAAAAATACTATTAGTATTATCAAACTTTATACAGGCGTCACTTAAACAACTACCAAATATTTAAAATAATCGAATCTCAATTACAATAATTATTAAAATAAAAATATTAATAGGGTCACGGATCTTAAAAAAATTGATTGAGACTAAAGAAATTAGTCTGATTGCGATTAAAAAACTTCATATTATCACAAAAAATATATATATTATATTCAGTTTATAAGTGAGATTAAGAATTAAGATCCCTTTAATTATATTTTTTTATTTAATTTTATTTAATCCATAACATAAATATTGTATTAAACGATGCAACAATAAAATATTTCAAATAATTGTGTCGTTAGAACCGTCACAAAAAATAATATTTGTACCATAAATTGTTGTGTTGAGTTCTCAATGCTTAGTTCGAATGGAATAAAATGAAACATAATAAAATAAATTAAAGAATAAATTGAAAATAGAAGAACAATGTTTATTGAATGAAAGGATATTACATTTGAAGGGGACGCGTAAAAGTATTATCCGCTACTTCTCTCTCTCTCTCTCTCTCTTTCTCTCTCTCTCTCTCTATATATATATATATAATTTTCTCTATCTATTAGAAATAAGCTCATCAACTTAGTATAAAATACGGACAGTATGGATAATAATTTATTATAGTAATTAATTAAATATAAAATAAATATTTAATTAAAATTTTGAGAAGATAATGATAGCTATTAAATTATTAAATATTTATCTAATTAATAAATTATTGAATTATATATTATAGGTTCTTTCAATTAGTTATAAAGGTAAGCATTTTGAATAAAATATAAATTTATTTATTATGATTATGAGAAAATAATTGTTTTAATTTTATTTAGATCGAATGAATTCGTCGAAATTCTAATCCAAATAGAATTATAAAACTTAAGAATTGATAAATTTAATTTAGTTATGAAAATTATTTAGTAATGAATGTACTATAATTTATTTAACTAATTTATAACTATTACTAAAATTTAGATTTCTTATTAATACAATTAATCATGTGATATGATAAAATTTTAAGTTTTAATGAATTTATTTTATATAGAATATTAATTTAATAATAAAATTCACTACTAATACTAATATAATCAAATCACATGATTTATTAAGAGATCATTTTTTTAGATATTTTAATAATAAAAGTATCCTACATAAAATTTGTTAAAATATATTATCTTACATAAAAAATATGATAAGAAAGCTTATAATAAAATTATTACATATCAAAATAATATTTTTTTGTAAAAGATTGTTTTTCTTATTAAAGATATAAAAATAAAGCACGCTTTCCTTTTTCCTATCAGGTCTTTTTTAATTCTTTACAAATTTGGATAATATTTATACTAATTTAGATTAAAAAATAAAAATGCTAAATCAAAAATTTGTAAAACCAAGTTTGTACTATTAATTATATTGTTGATTATAAATTTGAGAGCTTTGTTTTTTGGCAACTGATCATTTCAGGCATACTAAAATTAGTTAGAATATTTTTAAATAGATAAATGTACATGAATTATTTTTAACAAGATTTTTAATAATAAATTATTGAAAATGATATTTGCGTGTGTTTTAAAAAATATTCAATACGATTGTTTGAAAAAAAATGAAAAAGCAATATGCCAAAAGAGGGGGAAATCACATACTTTTTGGAAGTAGCTGATAGAGTAGTGATTCGTTTCAAAATATATGATTGCTTTTAACTTGTAAAATTAATTTAAAATATTTTTAAAATAAAAATTTAAGAGAATAAAATTACAAAAAAATTATATGATTTTAAAAAAATTGTTAACTACAAAATTAATCATCAGCAAAATTTAAATGAATCATATTATTTTTTAATATAATAATATCTTAAAATAATTTTCAAAAATAAAGTTTAATTTTATATTTTAAAAAGGAGGGAGTAATTTTTAAAGTGCAATTGTAGCATCAACTAACATATAAAATTATTAAGTTTAAGTAGCGTATGATCTCGTGCAAGTATTAAGTTTTGTTATAAAATTACTTCAAATTTTAAATTATCATCGAATCATGTGATAAAAAAAATTCTATTTGTCCTTAACTGTACTATATTTTAATTATAATATTTAGTAATATTATTGTTATTAAGAAATAAAGTTTAAAGAACACTAATTAAATTAAAAAATAGATGAAAATAAAAGAAAGTGATAAGTATATAATTATATGATAGTAGAATATAGATAAAATAATTTTGAAATAAATAAAAAATTAAAAAATAAGTTATTTTTCTAGATTTTAAATTTATATTCCTAAATTTTAGTATTGAATGATCATTTCTAAGTTTTAGGGTTGAGAGATAATTTTGTGCTATTTATTATATACTATTTTTTTATAAATATATTATTAGATAAAGTAATTAATTTGTTATTTTTATTTAATAAGTAATTCATTTGGTTGGTCAATATATTATATTTATACATATATTTTAATAATAAAAATAAATTAATATTAGATTAAATGATTCCCTAAAGAAAATAGTTTCCTTTTAAAATTATAGGATTAACTAAGTAATAATAAAATCATACTTATACTTGAAATATAATTATACTTATATTTTAATAATAGTAACAAATTCAAGTTTAATAAGATAATCTTTGCAAGAAAAAATAAATCTTAATAATGATAAAAAAAAAATTAATATTCGATTATAGGATCTTATATTTATTTACTTTTAGTGGCGTATTTAGTACATAAATAGTAGTGTTTGTGCACATAAAATTAATCTAAAATATATTGTTATATCTACAAATTTATTTTAATATTAAGTAAGATAAACTCAGATATATAATTATAATTTATATTTTAATACAAACAGTAACAATTTCATATTAGGCAAAATAATATTTAGGAGAAAATTATTTTCTTGTCAAACTACATAATCTAAGAAATAATAAATCTTATTTAAACTCGCATTATATATATATATATATATATATATATATATATATATATAATTTTTAATTTTTAATTTTTAATTATTAATTTAATAATTGAATCATAATATTGATCAATGTATTATATTTATATCTATATATATTTTGAAAATAGCACCATTTAATATTTTGTAAGGTGATTTTCATAAGAAAATTATTTTATTCTAAAATTTTATTTTTTAAATAATAGTAAAATATTACCCGTATTTGATATTTTAATTATATTGTATGTTTTTTTCACCTTAACAAATTATTAATAGGTAAAATGATCTTATTTTGATTGTTTTGTATTGGGATAGGTAATAAATTTTAATTATATTGTGATTGAGATAGGTAAATAAGAAAAATTGACGTAATGTAGCAAAAGTAAGAGGTTGAATAAAAAAAAGAGAGGACAAACCAAATTATATATATATATTAATTAGAATGTATTGCTAAATTTTTGGATTGAAGGGTCATTCTAAAACTTAGGGCTTTGTGCCAATTTTATCTTATTTATTATATGGCAAAACATAGGATTGCCCACGAAGGTTGTCCCATTTTCAGCATTTGATCACTAAATTTTAAAAAACATAGAATTGGGTCAATGTATTTTTTTAATTTATTAATTGGACTATTCTGTTAATCGACATTAAATATTTTCCTTCGTGGCATTAAAAGAAATAAAAATTCATTATTTTCTTACATGGCAACACAAAAAAATAAAATTATTAGCAAATTTGGCTTTCAACGTGGATTAAGGTTCCAACTACACTTAAACCTCTCTAACAGATGACAATAAGAGAATAAAAGTGATAAAAACGTGAATTTTTTCTTTAAAAAATATAATATTATTATTTTTATCAAAATAACACTCCTCCTTTTCTACAAAAGAGCTTAATTTAATTTTGATCCAAGTTCATCTACATGTGAATTTTCTTAAACTTTTGAAATAAAAATTTTGTCCTTGATAATATTTTTTTAAATAATTTAAAATATTAACTATATACTAATTAAAATCAAATAAATTGAGATTAATTTAATATTTTAAAATTCATAAATTACGAAAAGAATTCCTTGATAATATTTTTAAAATAATTTAAACTATTAACAGTATACTAATTAAAATAAAAAAAATTCAGATTAATTTAATATTTTAAAATTCATAAATTGTGAACATAATTCCTTGATAATATTTTTTAAATAATTAAAAATATTAACTGTTATACTAATTAAAATTAAATAAATTTAGATTAATTTAATATTTTAAAAATCCTAAATTGAAAAAAGAATTCCAAGATGGAATAAAAAATAAAATTAATAATTATGTGAAAAAAATAATAAAATTAAAATAAATATTTTAATATATTTTTTTATAATCTTTTTTATAATTCCTTTTTATTAATTGTTTATCTATTTATTTTTACTTTTTTTCTCTCTCTCTCTAAAACAAAGTTTCTTCAATTAGCTTTTCTCTATCTTCAATTTTGCAGCTTCTTCAAGATTTAGACATCGAAATCTTCAGGAAATTTTCTAGGGTTCTTTCCAAATGGCACACCCCCCCCCCCCCCCCCCCCCCCCCCCCCAAATATCTCGTATCTTTCCAACACCAACATCATCATAAAAATCAAATCAAACCCAACTTCATCCTCACCCCAGAACCCCTCAATATCTAAATACATATTGAATTTTAATCTGACCAAACCCTCACCAAAGTAACAGCGGAATGAAAGAAACCTAAGATCCAACATACCCAATAAATATGCAAAAAGAAAACACACAACCCAAATCAAATCACACATACCCAATTATAAAAGCCTAATCAATTCATACTTACATACTCAATCAAAATCAAAATCAAAATCAAAAGTTTCCTAGTCAAAAATTGAATGGGGTTTTAGATGTTTTGAAGAGAGAGAGGAAACGATGAAGGTGTGGTGATCCTGACGTGTGGAGAAGTTTTCCTTCGGCGTTGGATTTTCGATTCTAAGAGCTTTAATATAAATCTAGTGTTGAAGAGAAGAGGATAGAGAAAGAAAAAGAAGATGAGAGAGAAAGGTGTTGAAGATGAATATATAAGAGGGAGAGAAAGAAAAAGAAAAAAATACACGTTGGAACCTGATAAGCCATATCAGCATTTATTTGCTTTTTCTTTTTATTTTAAAAACCACGTCTGAAAATAAATTAACATCCGTTTGAAAAATTGGACGAAATGGTCTAATTAATAAATTTTAAAAATTACAGTCATTCAATTTCATTTTTTTAAAATTTAGTCCCCAAATACTGAAAACGGGACAATTTTAGTGGGGATAATTCTATGTTTTGTCTTTATTATATATATAAGAATGTAGATAAAAATTTTTTTAAATTAAATAACATAAAATAAATAGTTTTTTAAAATAAATTTTAAGTTTCTATTCCTATATATTTGGGTTATAGGGACCATTTTTAAATTTTAGAATTGAGGGATTATTTTGTACTGTTATATATATATATATATATATATATATATATATATATATATATATATATATATATATATATATATATATATTATAATTAAAATTTATTATTAAATTTAAAAGTTGAGGTGTCGCTGTTAAACTTATAATTGAATGAATTTTGTCTTATTTATTTTATATAGATAGATTTCGGGCAGTGACAAGTTAAAAAGAAAAAGGTAAAAGAAATATATGCCAACAATTGTGTACCTCATGTCTATGAATTAAACGCATCAAACTGCAAATAAATAAACAAAGCATACTGCCGTTGTACTACGTGCAAAGCATACTCCACAAGGTACTGCCGTGCTACTACGTGCAAATATATATATATATAGAGAGAGAGAGAGAGAAACAACATATTTTTTAGTCCTCTATATATATATATATTTATTGACACTTCATATTTTTTAGTCCATATTTTTTAAGTCCAAAAGAACTAAATTTCTACTGATCCAAACAAATATATATTATTATTAGGTATAATTAGGTATAATTTCAAGTTTTAAATAAATAAATAAAGGAATTTTAATATTTTTATAAAAAAATATAGTAATTTTATATATACAAGTCTCTCTCGCATAAATATCAATTTTAATGACTATTTTTATGAGTTGAAATGATACTTTTACATAAAATTGTCACGCATGGGTTATATCCGTTTATTATTAATGGAAAGAAAATTTATGTAACTTTCATTGTCCCTTTGGACATATCAACTTATATATTACTCCAGTACAATTAAGTTTTAAGAATTTAAAACAACTACACAAGTTTCGGGGACCAGAAGAATAATTAAGAGAAACGACTTTGGAGTTTTTGTCTAATTCAGTGAAAGACGGTGGAACTGCATGCTGTGGAAGTTTCAAAGCATTTTTTATATTTCATTCATACAGTAGAAGACAAGTCTCAATTCTCTTTCTCTCTCTTCATTTGGATACACTCCAGACAGTGAATCATGTCCAGTTCAAATTCTAGTGCCTATCAAAAGTTCTCGACACCCCAATCTCCTTCAGCAGCACCATCGCCGCCACCGTAAGGTGAAGCCGCAACTACGTACGGTGAAGTCAGAACTGCGACTGGGATTCCGGTGAACTCTAGCGGCCAATACTACTCTGACAACAATCGCCCTCCAGTTCAAGCACCGGTTCGAATTCTACCCAAAACCCGGGGCCCTTGGTCCACCGGCCTCTGCGACTGCTTCTCTGATGTCAACAACTGTAAGTTCATATACATATTTAATCTCGCAAAAAGAGTATATTCTTTTAAACTAATTCTTTTTTTTTTATTGTTAATAATGGTAGTAAATAAGATAACATTTTCAAGTTTTTCATCATATATAATTTTATTATCTCAACACAATTACATCATCTTTATATTGGTGATTTCGTTCGTGAGAGTGTTTCTGTGAACAGAGCGTGTAGTTTTGCAAAAAATGATGATCATTTTATATTAGCAATAAATTGATTCAGAAGCTGGTTCTCGGATTGTTGATACCTACAGGTTGCATAACCTTCTGGTGTCCGTGCATTACTTTTGGACAAATTGCAGAGATTATAGACAAAGGATCATCTTGTAAGTAGTTCTGATCGATCACCCTTGATCTAACTTGCTACACAAATAAAATATTAAAATAATAGTATTATTGAAATGCTACTTAAATTTAATTTACTACTTTTAGTTTTTATATCGATAATTTAAAAATTAATATTTTCACATGTATTTTTTATATAATTTAAATTAAAAATACTTGTTACTTAATTTTTGATTGATATTATTTTTGTCATACGATGTAGAGAGTTGAAAAGATGTAAACAATTTTTCTTACATATATTTGAATGAGTGCAGCATGTGGTACGAGCGGAGCCCTATATACACTGATAGCTTGCGTGACTGGGTGTTGCTGCTGCATATCATGTTTTTATAGAACAAAGATGAGGTAGCAATATTTTTTGCACGAAACTCCTTGTGCTGATTGCTTCGTCCATTGTTGTTGCGAGTCATGCGCCCTATGTCAAGAATATCGCGAGCTCAAAAACCATGGGCTCGACATGTCCATTGTTAATAAACTACTAGTATTTACTGCTAATTGGTGTTAAACTTATACAGTTTCAATTCTTTATTTGAAGAAAATAAAATGGTGGTTGTTTCTAATGGAAGCTTATTTGGTTTGGTTTAATTTAATTAATTAAAATAGGATGGCAAGGAAATGCCGAGAGACAAAATCGTGAAACCGAGATGGTACCGGTTGCTTCGGGGATTGAAGGAGGAATGACCCGCTAGCGAAAAAGGATTCATTGCTTGTAACATATATATACATGCCTGGTTCCGAGTGTATTGATATTTTAAGCATAATAAAATAAATTTTTGAAAATTAATATTTTCACGTTATTTTTTGATATTTTCATATGAAAATTATTGTTATAGACCTATAACGATGGTTAACACCGTCTTTATAAATCTATAACAATAATTTTCATGTAAAATCATCGTTATAAACCTATAACAACGACTTTCATGTAAAAATATTTAAAAATACTATAAAAGTATTAATTTCCTAACATGTTTTGGCTTCTTTATTTAAAACAATAAGATTATGTGAGGGTGAGTATATAAGTCACATCAGGATGACTAATATATGAATAGTAATGCTTGTACGTATAAAATTACTCTATAATATAATCTTGTTATATGTACAAATTTATTTTAATATTAAGTAAGATAAACTCATGTATATAATTATATTTTAATACAAACAATAACAAATTTAGGTTAGGCAAAATGATATTTATGAGAAAATTATTTTTTTTCAAACTACATAATTTAAGTAATAATAAATCTTACTTAAACTCACATTATATATATATAATATATTTTTATTTTTAATTATCAATTTAATAATTGTGACGGGTCTCCAACTTTTAGTCTTTTATTTTTTTATGATAACAAATTGAGTAAATATGACTAAATTAATATTAGAATTCTCTCCATAGGTTTTTATTAATATATTTGATTTACTATGACCAGAAATATTTTTAAAGATTAATAATAATAATAATAATAATAAAGCTCATTTACTTTTTATCACTCAATCCGAAAATTAAGTCTAACATACTTGGTCTAAAAGAAAATATTTTATGTGTATGTGAACTTGGACTTGATTTAAGGGAGTTTGAAATTATATGTGGGTGTATGAACAAATGGTGTTAGTATGCATAGACATACAATTTCTTTCTCCTTTCAAATATATATACGCATAATATATTATTGTGCACGTGTGTGCATATTTGCTGAAACTTTTTGAATTTGTATGTATGCATGGACATTCTCTTTCCATAGTCTTATATAACCATGACTTTTCTTTCTCTTTGGTTTACCTTAACTAAGAAATCAAGTGCTGAAATTTTTTGACCGTTGGCATGACGAAGCAAATTGAATTTCTCTTTCCATGTATAACCATGGATTTTCTCTCTCCTCCTTATTGGTCCATTGGAATTTTAAAGCTGAGTATTTGGTAAGGCAGCCTGAGCGAATTGATTAAATCCGCATGAATTCTTTAAATCAATTTAAACCATCGAATTTTTAGCAACAATGTCTATCCGTTGATTATTACATCAGATACCAAAATTACAATTTTATCAAATTTCAAAGATTCTATAAATAGGAGGCACTTCTCTTTCTTTATTTACTAGCCAATTTACGAAAAGAAATAAAGTTTTCTCCTTGTCTACATACTCTCTAAAAAGCTTTCCAAATTCTCTTATCTCAAAGTTATTATCTTATTTTGAAGAGAAAAATTGGTCCAAGTATTTGAGATATATTATTGTGCTATATTAACTGTTTATCTCATACTTGTTTATATTTATAGATATAAAAATATAAATTGTTATACACATTTATATATATTTATATTTTTTCTATTATTTCAGATAAATGTTTTGAGCTTAAGTGATGATATTTCTCCTAAATGAGAGACTTGTCAACCGAGATTCTAGAAAGACATTTATTGATATAGTGATTTATATAAATTAAGTTTTATATAAATCATTGTTGCGAAGCTTTAAGTTTGGTTAAATATTTAGTTACCGCATATTGCCCGACTAAGTAGCCTTATTTAAAGTGATCACATCATAGATCAAATATATCAATATATATAAATTTGAGTAAAACAAATTTATTTATTATATCAAGTATTATTTTATTATTTTATTTATTCTACTATATATTTGTCATTGCAAGTATTTGATCTTAAACTCATTCATTCATAAATATTTGTTGCATTATATAAAAGTTATTTAAACTTTTATATCACAAATATAATTATTATATATATCTGCTTACACAGAAGCACATCACTCATTATAAAAGTTAATTAAACTTTTATATTTGTAGTTAAAATTTTATTTGCTTAAATCAAGAAGCATATTTTTATTTATATAAAAAAAGTAAACCTTTATAAATCTGTACTAAAAATATGTATATGCTTAAAAAAGAAGCATCTTTCAAAAATAATTATTTATTTAAAAAGGTTAAGTGAGTTAGTTGTCTTTAAATTTGTGAGAAAAATAGAGTGATTCTTTGATCAAGACCAAAGTCAACTTCTTGTTTCAAGACCAGATTGTAAAGCAGAGCTAGACTCAAAAACAGGTACAACTACGTTTGAGGAAGGAGCGAGGAACTACTGTCCAAAATAAATAGTTGTATGTAAAGTTAGAAGTTGATCTTTAAAATTTTGTAAAGGCTTTTTCGCCTATTGAAGAAAAATTCAATTACTGATAGTAATAGGATCTCAAGTCCTGGAGAGGAGGTTGAGACTGGACATAGTAACATATCCGAGTTGTATGTTGTAATCCAGCTAAATATCTGTGCCATTGTGTGATTGAATTTTTATTATTTTGCATATTAATTTATTACATTGCAAATTAATTAATAAAAAATTCAAAAAAGCATAAGATAATTTTTAATCGGTAATAATTTATTCAACCCCCCCTCCCCCTCCCCCTCCCTCTCCCTCACTTCTAGATTATTATTAGACTTTCAATTTGAATCATATTAATGGTCAATTTATTATATTTATACCTATATATATTTTGATAATAGCATCATTTAATATTTTGTAAGGTGATTTTCATAAGAAAATAATTTTATTCTAAAATTGTATTTTTTAAATAATAGTAAAATCTTACTTGTACTCGAAATTTTAATTATATTGTGTTTTTTTTCTCACCTTAACAAATTATTAATAGTTAAGATGGTCTTATTTTGATTGCTTCTTTATAAAATTATATTACTAATTCTAGTTTTCTAATAAAATTATATTACTAATTCTAGTTTCTGATTGGGATACGCAAATTATAAAAATATCCATAAGGTTGCAAAAGTAAGAGGCCGAACAAAAAAAAAGAGGACAAACCAAATTATTTATTTAATTATAGTATAAATATATTTAGATTTTATTATAATTATAATGTATTACTAAATTTTTGAGTTGAAGGGTCATTCTAAAATTTAGGGCTGAGTGACAATTTTATCTTATTTATTATATATAAGAATGTAGATGAAAAGATTTTAAAATTAAATAACTTATGAAAAAAATAGTTTCTTTTACTAAATTTTAGGTTTCTATTCCTACATTTTAGGGTTATAGGACTATTTTTAAGTTTTATAGTTGAGGGATTATTTTGTACAACCATACATACATACATACATACATACATACATACATACATACATATATATATATATATATAAAGAGAGAGAGAGAGAGAAGACGGTTTAAAAATATACCTCTTAAATAACATACTTTCTTAAGTAACATATTTTTATCAAAACGACGTCGTTTTGAAAATTCTTTAATGATATTTTCGTAAATAAAATAAAAATAAGTGGGGCCACATCATGTCACATTTTCTTTTAATATTTTTTTTTTAAAATATTCAAAACGACATCGTTTTGATAAATGCGTGTTATTTAAGAGACATGCTTTAGATCCGTCCTCTCTCTCTCTCTCTCTCTCTCTCTCTCTCTCTCTCTCTATATATATATATATATATATATTATAGTTATAATTTATTGCTAAATTTTTAAATTGAAGGGTCACTCTTAAACTTTAAAATTGAATAAATTTTGTCTTATTTATTATATATATAGATTTCGGAGACGCAAAAGTTCCCAGCCAGTAATGACAAGTTAAAAAGAAAAAGGTAAAAGAAATATATGTCAACAATTATGTACCTCATGTTTATCGAATTAAACGCATCAACTGCAAATAAATAAACAAAGCATACTACACAAGGTACTGCTGTGCTACTACGTGCAATGTCGTGCTATTAATGGGAAGAAAATTTATGCAACTTTCATTGTCCCTTTGGACATATCAACTTGTATATTACTCCAGTACAATTAAGTTTTAAGAATTTAAAACAACTACACAAGTTTTTGGGACCAGAAGAATAATTAAGAGAAACGACTTTGGAGTTTTTGTCTATTTCAGTGAAAGAGGGTGGAACTACATGCTGTGGAAGTTTCAAAGCATTTTTTATATTTTATCCATACAGTAGAATACAAGTCCCAATTCTCTCTCTCGCTCTCTTCATTTGGATACACTCCAGGCAGTAAATCATGTACGGTTCAAATTATAGTGAGCATCAAAAGTTCTCGTCATCCCAATTTCCTCCTCCATTAGCACCGGCGCCGCCACCATACGGTGGAGCCACAACTGCGTACGGTGAAGTCAGACCTGCGACTAGGATTCCGGTGAACTCTAACAACAATCGCCCTGTAGTTCAAGCACCGCTTTGAATTCTACCTAAAACCCGGGGTCCTTGGTCCATCGGCCTCTGGGACTGCTTCTCTGATGTCACCAACTATAAGTTCATATATATATTTACTCTCACAAAAAGAGTCTTGTATATTCTTCTGAACTAATTTTTTTTATTGTTAATAATGGTATTAAATAAGAAAAATTATTCACGTTTTTCATCATATATAATTTTATTATCTCACCACAATTACATCATCTTTTTGTTTGCAATTTCGTAATTGAGAGTGTGTAGTTTTGTAAAAAATAATGAATGTAGGTACGGAAATTATGTACTTCGTTAGGGTTATGATTTGGTGTGATAGTGGAAGTGAGAAACTCGTGAAATATACGGAATAAGTTGAAATTGGAGAGGGGAGAAGAACCGGTAATCAACTACTACAGTAACACGTGGCAGAACTCTCGGGATTCCGGCGTAATCGCTAGTCTATAAAAGCCGTGGCAAGTGTTATGTGGTTTTGAGGGAGTACAAAATAGGCAACATCAACATTTTTATTCTCTCGATTCAAAGTTGATCACAAGTCTCGTAATCATTTTCCAACTTCTTTTTTGTTTTGAGATAGAGCTTTTTGGTGGCAAAAAATCTTCAAGTTTTAAAAGTTCTTTCACTTGTCAAGTGAATGGGTATTTATAGGGTCCAAATCATGTGTCAAGCACATGCCAATTTTTTTTTCTTCAGAAATACCCATAATGACAGGAAAATTTCTAAAATACCCATGATTACCCAGGTAATGCTCAAATCATCCAATTCTTCTAGCCACCAATCCAATCTCTCAACTAATTCTCAATACAAGTTGTTCTCATGAGCCTTTTGTCTCGGAATTCATGACAACATATATTAAATCATACATTTAAGGTTAAATAATATTAAGTCTAGAAAAATCATACGAATCAATTTTACCGTCAAAAAAATCAAAGAAACGCATCATGGAACGGGAAAGAACCATCCTAAAGGGGCCCACCCTAGGGAATCAAACCCTAAGGGTCTCGTTCCTCTTTCGTCGCGTTTCGTTCATTTCATGTTTTCTTGATCGATTTTCGTTTATTTATCTCGATTCTCGTTTCTATGAAAAGTTCATCTTGTCATATAAAAGTTAAAAAATATCACTTTTAAGCCTTCACAAGTTTTTTTAATTTTTGATTCATTATTTATTTATTACACTACTTAAAACTCATTCGTGATGAAATTTGGGAGACGAAACACCAAACAAGTCCAAAGTGACCAACCCCTAGGAGGGTCGAACCCTAAGGGGAGGTCCCTCAAGTTTTGTTTGTTTTTTGGCTCGTTTTCTCATTTTGTCTTCGTTTTGTTTTGATAATTCAAATCGAGTTCAATTTTGGCATTTATTAATGGGCATTATACACCAAAGAAGGACCCACCTAAGGGTCTAAACCCTAAAGGATATCCTTAGAAGTTTCCCGTCTTTTTTTATCTTTTTCGGTTTTTTGTTCGTTGGTTTGTTGATCGTTATTTGTTAATTTCATTTTAGTTCATTCAATATGAACCCTAACTTTTAGTTATAGGCCCTGGTTGTCGGATTGTTGATACCTACAGGTTGCATAACGTTCTGGTGTCCGTGCATTACTTTTGGAAAAATTGCAGAAATTTTAGACGAAGGAACATCTTGTAAGTAGTACTGGTCAACCTTGATCTAACTTGCTACAAATAAACTATTAATATAATAGTATTATTGAACTGCTACTTCAATTTAATTTACTACTTTCTTCTTGCTCAGCATTAATTTTTTTTTATCGTTCATTTGAAAAATAATATTTTTACATGTATTTTAAATATTTTAATATGATTACTGCTAACATAAAATGTAAGGTGGCTCTACTCTTGCAACCTTGTGTAAAAATTAAAAGTACATATTCCTTAATTTTTGATCGACGATTTTTTGTCATACGGGTAGAGAGTTGAAAAGGTGTAAACAATTTTTCTTACGTACATTTGAATGAGTGCAGCATGTGGTACTTGCGCAGCCATGTATACACTGATAGCTTGGTCGACTGGGTGTTGCTGCTGGCTATCTTGTTTTTATAGATCAAGGATGAGGTAGCAATATATTTTGCGCGAAGGCCCTTGTCCCGATTGCTTGGTCCATTGTTGTTGCGAGCCTTGCGCCCTATGTCAAGAATATCGCGAGCTCAAAAACCATGGGTTCGACATGTCCATTGGTAATAATATACTAGCACTTATTTTCTACTAATTGGTGTTAAACTTATACAGTTTCAATTCTTTATTTGAAGAAAATAAAATGCATGGCGGTTGTTTCTGATGGAAGCTTATGTGGTTTGGTTTAATTTAATTAATTAAAATAGGATGGCAAGGAAATGCCGCGAGACAAAATCGTGAAACGGAGATGGCACCGGTTGCTCCGGGGCCATAAGATCAGGTGAGGGAGAGGATACGAATATGTGTGCATGCAAGTCACATGAGGATGAGAAATATACTTATTACTCGTGACTATTTTTACGATCAATTTTTTTCCGTAGGACTTAAAATCACAATTATGTTGTTGTGCGCGGAAAATTTCTGTATCCTAAAATGCCTCGCTAATGTACTTTAACATCAAGATATTATTTTATAATGTACTCGTAGTTGATAATATAATAATTCTTATCTTATCTAAAAATACAAGTTAATGTATACAAAATCTAACTACAAAAGAATAAGTATAAGTGTACAAAATTAATCTTAATTATTAAAAAATGTGTTTTGATACGGATTTCAACAAGCAATCTTATTCCGTTGGGAACGTGGCCTAAGAGAGTAAAAAATTTACACAACCTTCCAAATTGCAACAAATTAAATTTAGTTATAATGTGTATTTATCTATTTATTTATTTATTTATCATGCAATAGATTGATTCGCCCATATTGAATATAGGATTGTTTTTATCAGTGAAATTACATTTCATATGAAACCTTCCAACAAAGCCCAAAAGCAAGCAATAGAATGTCGTGGTCTTTATTTCATGGGATGAAGAAGATATATTAAATATAACCAGGTCTGCTACAGCAAAATAATAATGTACATTTCTTTGCAAAAACAAATTTCAGCAAAATAACTTGCATTTATCAAAGCAAAAAAATAAAAAATAAAAAATTCATAAATGTGATTTGCGCTCAAAAAACTGTAAGCCGAAATAATTTACCCTTTCGGCCGAATATTTTGATTTTTGACATAGATAAAAAAAGAAGTTAAAAAATCAAAATTGCTTGCTAGCATTTGGGTTCATATTCAAAATTGCTTATTGGTAGCCTGACGACTGCTTTTCATTTTTTTTTCCTCAGACCTCGAAAGGATGTGGGCCTGCTACTATCTTTATACCTTGGCAACCCAGCTTCGGTAATCCCATATTCCCATTTGTCAAGTCTGGATCTAGATAAATGGGCTTCCAATTAATTGTTAGCTTTTAAAGTGGCACTGTCTTCCATCAAGCCCAATGGCAAGCTAACCATCATGTAAAAACCGTAGCATGATTAATAGAATGCTTGTATTGCAAAGTGGAGTAATTGAATGCCCAAACAAGGGAAAAATTATTACATGCTCATGTTCTCTCTCACCCCTCTTACATGTATGTGAATTTCATCACATAGAATCTCACATCCATATAAGAGAAAGAGCATACTGTTCTCCATGAGAGTATAGAATAGTTTCTCCAAACAAAAGAGGGGGAAATTCTTAGTATTTTTAATTTTTTAGTACTCGTAAAAAACAAGAGTGATAAAGTAGTAAAACTGTCGATTCTGGATGGATATATATAATTATAAATTTCAAAACGAATTATTAATTTTGAGTGTATATGTAATTTCAGTAGTTATATTTTAATTTAGTTGAACTCGATGAGATTATCACAAAATATGAAATTAATAGGGTAATAAGCAACCGTTTCTGTCTTTCGAATATTCATTTTAAGAAAACTTGTCCATTTTATTTCTTTACTTTGAAATGATTATGAATTTGTACCAAGAAACACAAGCCAAAACTAAGAATAATACAGGGGAGGGGGTTTCCTTGGCACATTGTTATTGTCTCTTTCTTTTGTGTCTCAGAAACCGAAAAAAGGTTGGATTGGTTTGTCGTCCCATATTCTCTTTTTTTAGAACGCCACTGACTTTGTTAAAGCTCGCTCTCTTGTTATTTTCATTAACTTGAATATTTAACGGTCTTATTCTTCTTTGCCTTTTTTTGGTCTCTGTGATTCTTACTTTCACGCCAATTCAAGTCTTTATTTATTTTTCCTCAGATTTTTTTTTCCTTTGGTTCCAACTTTCCGCGACTAAAATTATGTAACCGCTCTACTTACATATCATATAGGGTGTTCATCACTAGAAAATCAAACCGATATCGATCATAAATAATCAAAAAATTAAAAATCGATACCGGTATTAAATTATCGATTCAATATCAATTTTTCTATCAGTACCAAATGATAATATATATAATTATAATTTATTACGTGTCTTGTGCGATCTTATGATTTTTTCTTATAAGTACTAAGACTTATTTATGACAAACATATACATAACTTTTTTACTTTTTTTCATAATTATCTTTGATATTAAGTTGTGAGGTTAAAGTTTATTATTTTTTTTCATTCTAAAATTAAATATACAATTTAACTTTTGAAGTCATATAACGACATATTAAATATTAAATTGACGTGAATTTATTTAATTTTAATTTATATAATTATTATAATTGTATAATAGATAAATTAATTATAAAATTTATTTTATTTTAAATTTTTATGAATTATATTAATTTTAAAAATTAATATATTATTATTTAATTTTAAAAATTAAATTATATTTCTAATTTTAAAACATAAATAATATTAAAACAAAGTATGTTTGACCGAGTTAGTATTTGTTATTAATAGTAATAGGGAATTAATAGTGAAAATTGAAAAAGAGTGTTTTGGTCTCACTTCTGGTGAATTGAGTCCCCTTCCCTATTTTATTAGTAAGGGTGTACGTCGATTTTTTGAGAAAAAAAATAATCAAACCATTTAAATCGATTATAAAAAATTAAAAATCAAAACCGTCCAAATTTTACATCGTAATCGATTATCGGTTTATTTGGTCAGTTTATTCGGTTATTCGGTTCCGTAATTGATAATTTGATATTTATTATATTGCCAATTTTTCATAACAAGTAATAAATCACTAACTCAATAACTACTAATTATAATAGAAGTTCTCTAAATCCAAAAAATAAAAATCACCTAACTCACCCACTATGATAGAAATTTTACAAATTTGTCATAATAAAGGTATATAATAAATATATAATTATATAAAATAAATATTTATTACAAAAGTATATAAATTATAATTTTAAATTGTTCGGTCGGTTTGGTTAGTTTCGGTTTTTTGAGAAGCCAAATTAAACTGGCCGAACTAGTCTCAATTTTTTAGTTTTATAATATTTAATTTTTTTGATTTTATATTTTTCGATTTGAAATAGTAACGGTTTGATCCGGTCCGATCGATTTTTCGATTTTGGTCGATTTTGTGTGCCCCTCTTGAGAGAAAGGGGTGGATATGAGGTGGCGGTGATGGAGGGATCAGCAGAGGAAGAACTAGAGAGAGAAGGAGCAAGTTCTTGAGCACTCTGATACTGCAGAAAAAAGCGACCCAGCAAGAAGAACACCATGATCGTCTTAATGTTCGAGTCAGAGCTTCTGACATGCTTCTTTCTTTGCAAAACAGAGCCTTTCTATGTGCCCGAGACCACCTTGACTCCATGTCTGCAGGAAAGCTTGACAGCAAACGTCTTGCTCTTGCCCTCAAGAAGGTAATCCTATCTACCTTATGTACTTACTTGCTTCCATTTCTAAATCCCACTTGTCAAATTGTAATTTTTTTTGTTCGATTTTGTATGTTTGGAGAAATGGGTATTACATTCAACTGCACAGTGGAGTGAGATTGAACCGGTTTTATTCAATGCTGATCTTTTATGCAAAGGGCATTGAGTGATGTTGTAAATTGTAATGAACTTGTTAAATAGTGACATCTAATTGATGCTGATGCATAAGCAGTTTTCTTCTCTCTGTCTTTTTTAATATATATAAATTTATCTATATTCTACGTTAGAGTTTCTTTATTATACTTTCTTGGTTATTAAAGGCTTAAATTAAAGGTCTGCCCAGGTGGTCCTATTATGTTTTACCGTCTGACTGAACGGACTTATTCCTACTTTTTTGTTGTTGTCATTTTTAAATGACAGGAATTGTGATTATCTTTTTATTTTTATAAGTTAAAGAGATGATATTAGATGGACTGTTGATTTTAAAATTCATAAAAAATGGTTTTGGGTAATTATGCATTTGTTGTTTAACTTAGGTTTAATCAAATCCTAAAAAGAAATTAATAATAACTAAAGGGAATTGTTGCTATTTTTACCAAGTTTCTCGCATAAGTGTGAGATTTATTTACTATTAATATGAGATGAATTTTGTAAAATTATCATTTTTGATGTAGAAATATCAATTTTTTAACTAAATAAACTATAGTATAATAAAATCAAAAATTATAAAAAACTGATAAGCACTACTCTCATAAAAAAAATTATTTTTTTAATATAAAAATATCACTTTTCTATTTTATTTGAAAGCAAGTTGTGACGAAAGATTTAATGACCAAAAAGATTAATGAATTTTATAAGTGTTACTAATTTAATTAATATGTAATTTTTTTAATTGATTAAATATTTTAATTTTAATTTTTTTTCAAAATATCAAAAAATATATTAAAGTTTAAATTATGATTAATTTTTATTGAGATAACAATTAATACATATATTTTTTTTAAAAATAACATGTAAAATTGATAACAGTCGTGAAAAAACACTTTCCAACCGTAAAATATTTGTAGGGCATGATTATACGCAAATGAGGGACACGGTCAGCGAATTTAATGAACAGTTGTTGCTGCTACGAATCCTTCTGCTGCTCAGTCGCTGGCCGAAAATAAAAAAGAAAAGAAATGCTGAGAGCTCCTTCGAACGTCAGCACCCAAACCAGCCCAGACATGGATCAGAACCACCAAAGAGCTTCTAGGGCTTACCAGTTCCACCCCTCTAGACCCGCCATACTTGATCTCTTAAATCTCTACTTAGGAGTAATTCTTTCCTTTTTCTTTTTACTCTCCCTACCTCCCTCTCTTTATTTTTTATTTTTTAATTTTAATTTCTGTGTTTTTTAAAAAAAATTTACTTTATGCAATCTAACTCGAATGTGGTTTTATTGTTCTTCAAATTACGCAGAGAAGTGCCCGCCAAAAGTCTGATGATTCAATCCGAGAGCCTCCGTAAGTTTAACCTATTTATTTGTACGTTCTTTACATACTCTCATGGGAACTAGCTTTTGGGGTTTCGCCATTTTTTATGGGGTTTTAGAAATTTTCGATATAAAGGTTCAGTATGTGTTAGCCATAGTTCAGTTCTTTAGGTACTAGTAAATATCAAGTCAGTTTCTTCTCTGATGGGTTTGTCCAAAGTTATATTTTTTCTTTGTTCATGTATGACAATTAACTAATTATATAGTAATATTCTCACATATAACATACTCAATTTAGCTTTTAGCATGTAAACTGAGATTGAGGATTTATGGAACCATATATGCCATGGTGAAATTTAAGGATTACTTTTTTGGCATTCCACTTGGTGAGCAAGCCTTCTTTTCAATTGATAATTTGAATCAATCATATTAATTCTCTAAATCTCACAGCCGCCTATGGAGAGCTATGGTGGCATAACATGCCTTCTGAATTCTTTTAATCGCCTAAGAGTTCTGTATGTAGAATTTGTTTCTGTTTCCTTGAAATGGCTTCAATTTAAACCAAGTACTATTATAGACATCCCATGAGAAAAACTTGTAAGATTGCGAATAAGATGACGATCGAAATAATATATTCAACCATAAAACTACATATTTATCAGTTGGGTATATCACGATCATATATTCTATTCCCTGCATTTTTAAATTTGGCCACCGAAAATCTTCCAACTAGCTGTCGAAGTATATATGTATATATAACTACGCATTCTCATGTAATTGTATTTTTTAACTTTAATTTTCTGTATGTGTATGTCAATTTTGTTGCCTACTTTCTCTTGGGGATTAATGTTTTCTACATTCTTAATTTGTCCAAAAGCTGCTTCACAATCAGTAGTTAAGGTGTTTGATTTGGGGATTTGAACCTAATGAAATGATGATGCATGCTGAATGTGATGGAAACATAGGAAGAAGTTATTCAGAAACGATGGTACAGCTATAATCATGAAGAGGTTTATCAACCTGTATCAGTTAAGCTGATGAATTCCTATTGCTTTGAGGATGAATTGATTTGAACTTTGTAAAATGATAAAGTAGACGTGATAGTTAGATTGGAAGAATTTATGCATAAAAATAGTATGGATTTATCTATCAATACGGGTATCTCCTGCATCAGTTTAGGTGATGATTATATACTATTGAATAAGTCGATGAAGATCTCTGCCTACAGAAGACATTGCATTTTTCTACAAGAACTAAAAGAAATGTTGCAATATTCTTCATGCGCTTTGTTGTTCTATATTGCTTCTTTCACACCTCTATTTTTGTTGATATTGAATTTATGATGGATGATGAATACTGATAAGATTGATCCATAGAAACAAAACACAGAAGCGTGTTACGGCTAATAGGGAGCTTCCTCCACGAAATGAACAATTTCTTTTGGATTTTGAACAGCTCCAGAGCCAGTTTACTGTAAGTTTCACTATTGAAATCAACTTTGCTGCATAGCATGCTTTGTTCAATTGATTATGCTTCCTCTTCTGCTTCACTTAATTGCCTGGATGACATGGAGCTTTTGTTGTTGATGACTCTGATGATTTTATTTTCAGGATCAGGAGCAGTTGCGTGCTGCGACAGAATCTGTTCTTATTTCTCTGGTTATTCAGTGCAGTGGCCATGCACCCCGAGCAGAATTTCTGCTCTTTGCTTTGAGTAGTTTGTGTGGTATAGGTTACATCAATTTAGATACTTTTCTTCCATCACTTCTTTCTTCAGTTTCTGCTGCAGAGATGTCAGTTGGTCAGGGAAGTCAAACAGCATCTACTGTCCTTGGTACAACTTTATCACAGCCAGTTTTACCTTCTTCTGGCTCGATTCCCAATTCCTCTAACTTTCAGTCTTCAAGTCCTGCATCTCCTTTGCAATCAGTTCATGGTATTGGATCACCTGCTCAGTCGGCCAATGAACCATCATCTTGTGGCCCTGTGTTACCTTTAAAATCATCCGATAATAACTTCACTGGACAACAGTCTATGACAAGGGTCAATTTGTCAACAAGAGATAATGCAATAAGCAGTTTGCGTCAGTTGTGTTGCAAGATTATTTTAACTGGCCTTGAATCTAACCTAAAGCCAGTTACTCATGCTGATATTTTCTACCATATGCTGAATTGGTTGACTAATTGGGACCAAAGACAACAAGGAATCGATGAATCTGATAGTGCAAAATCCTGGAGACCTGACAAGGCCCTGATTGAATGGCTTCACAGTTGCTTAGATGTGATATGGCTATTGGTTGAGGATGATAAATGTCGTGTACCATTTTATGAACTATTGCGCAGTTGCTTACAGTTCATAGAAAATATACCTGATGACGAGGCATTGTTCACACTTATTTTGGAGATTCATAAGAGGCGAGATATGATGGCTATGCACATGCAAATGTTAGATCAACACCTTCACTGCCCTACATTCGGAACGCACCGGCTTATCCCACAGACCACTACAAATATAGCAGGTGATTTAGTGACGAACATGAGATTTTCACCAATCACATATCCAAGTGTGCTCGGAGAACCATTGCATGGAGAGGTATATTTTTCCAGTGAGTCATTATGCAATTTAAAATATTCTTCTTTTTCAATGGTAGTGAACCATCGCTTTAGAGAATATGAAGGGTGAGAAATCCTTCTTAGATATAATCTAGAAAGCGTAAATCTGAAAGAGATAAAGAGGCTATACCAAGGCATTCACAAGCCAAGCAATACCTATGGTTCTTCAAATTTATATAAAAAAATAAAGAAAACAAATCTTTTTACTCAAGGAATTTACAAGTGACCTCATATATAATTCAGAGTGAATATTTACCAACAACAAACAAAAAATGTATCAGCAATAATTTTTTTTTAAAATGGAAAACAATTCCTAAGTGGAAATCTTGCAAATTACAAACAACGTGATCTTCTTATGCACTAAACTAGGTATCTTCCTGATTCTGTAATTAGTTGACCAACTTTTTTCAGTTGGTTGAAAAATTCTATATGTTGAAAGGTTATGTTTTTTTGATGTTCTTACCTAATTCTCTAAAACTATTAAGCCTTAAAGTAACTTGATATTGCTATAAGTAATGTTTCATCCTGGAAACTTTTGAAAGCAACTCTGTAGAGGTTTGTTTTGTACAATGATTGGTGTATATACAACTTGATGGTCCTAAGATGCTTAGTAGTATTTATACAGCTCTGTAATGATTACTTGCATTACATTTTGTGGGCTTCTTATTCAGTAAAAACCAAAGCAACATCGTTCTAGGACTATATTGACCTTCTCAGGGTGCATAAACACCTCCCCTCATAGTTATAGTGTTTCACAAGGGGGTTACTAAGCTAGATTTTATAAAATAAAAGGTGTATGCTGTTTGTTATCATGGAAATTATTGTCAGTTCATGAAATGGCCACATTTGAATGTTAAATTTGAAATGAGTATCCATAAACAACTGATCTAAATGTTTCTTTTTGGTGGTGTAGGATCTTGCAGCTTCCATTCAAAGAGGGAGTCTGGATTGGGAGAGAGCTCTGCGTTGTATTAGGCACGCTCTTCGTAATACTCCATCACCTGATTGGTGGAAGCGTGTGCTTGTTGTGGCTCCTTGTTATCGGGTCAATTCTCAAGCCCCCACAGTTGGCGCCGTTTTTACTACTGAAATGATTTGCGAGGCAACAATTGATAGAATTGTTGAACTTTTGAAGTTGACAAATTCAGGCAATATGCACATTCTTAATCCTTCAGTTATTCCTGGCCAAAATAAATAAATAAATGAAATCTTTTGGTTATTGAATGTTTCTGTTTTTACTATATACTGCTTATTGACTATTGTTACTCTAATGCTGCCTTCAATCTGTTCATGTGATGATTATATATCTTCTTAAGCTTCAATACTGCAATTATTCTCATGCACTCATAGAAGGTTGAAACTTGCTGTTATAACATAAATCTTTTTTGGGTGTGACTTTTTTATTAATGGCTGCTAATCAATAGTCATATGAAGCATTATTATTCTTTCAATATTCGTCGTATTTTCTTTCGTAAGTGCGGCATGCATGGTGGGCCCCTCTATTTCTCCTTACAAGGATTGAATAGTAAGTTATATCAAGGACACTCGAATGCAAAAACTGTCAAATGTCCAAGTTCCATTTGTAACTTTCTGAAGTTAATTGAAGCACCTATATCCAACTGAGTGCTAGACACGGACGACCAACTCATATTAGTATTTGTGAGTTTGGTTGTTTTCAGCTCTTATGAAGCATATGCTCTTTTCATATCTTAGATTAGTGGGGCATAGTCTCTTAGTCATAAGCATGCAGCTTTCAGTTTTAATAGGATCATGATTTCTCTGGTTGTTTGATATCACTTTGAAATATGAGGATCTGGACTTAATAATCACAGATTTTCCAAGCTTCTTTTTTTACAATAATTAAAGCAAAGTATTCAGTGTGCTTGCTCAGAGACTCAGAGCGATTGGTGGTCTTCAATATTGCTTGTAATCATTAAAAACTTTCAAAGGTGCTATAAATGTGCAGTAGAAGATGTGCATATTCCTGAATCTTGACATTGTGTACCTTTTGGGTAATAGATTAAAGGAAGTGGGACTTTTCCTTCTAACAATAGAAAAAACCAACTTTGAAAGCGAAAGATTTCAAGAATGATTATGAAGGCTATACGAGAACTACACTCCCTTTTGATGGAAAAGGATAAAAGTTTTTCTAAGACTCACGATTTATTCTTCTTACTTTATGTAAAGGCAAACTGCAGTGAAATTATTTCTTCTTCCATATTTATGCTAATTTTATTTTATTCTTTCTTGCAGATGTAAATTCCTGGCATGAGTGGGTTATCTTTTCAGACATATTCTTTTTTCTCTTGAAAAGTGGGTGCGTTGATTTTGTTGATTTTGTGGACAAGTTAGTTGCACGCTTTGCAGAAGGCGATCAACTTATTCTTAGAACAAATCATGTTACATGGTTGTTTGCACAAATCATTCGGAATGAGCTTGTGATGAATGCTTTGAATACAGATTCCCGAAAGGTAGTGCATAAATTATTTATATTTATTACCTTTGAACTTCCATTTAATTATTACAAGCTTCTGTTCTTAGACTTCTAGAATAGTATCAATTGTCTTTCGGTCTTATAACTATATCTATATGTAACTGTGACAATGCAGTAAATGTATTCAAATGTATGATTCATAATTGTATTCGTTATTGTTTTTGGGTTTAGAGTTGGGATGTTAGTATGTAACTAGTATGACCTTGTGGGAGTTCTAATGCCTGTCCAAACAATTGGACTCATGTAGTTTTGACTAGGAGTGGAAATTCTTCTTGTAGGTGGAGACGACCAGAAAGATTCTTTCGTTTCATAAAGAAGAGAGAAACTCTGACCCTAATAATCCCCAAAACATCCTGCTTGATTTTATAAGCAGTTGTCAAAATCTACGTATCTGGTCCTTGAATACAGCAACCAGGGAATATTTGAACAATGAACAACTTCAAAAAGGAAAGCAAATAGACGAATGGTGGAGGCAAGTAAGCAAAGGTATGAATAGACACAAATATAAACAATGTTTTAATTTGGAGGATTATCTTCCTTGTTCATGGTCCTCCCATACATCCTAAAATTTATTACATGTAATATACTAATGTTTGACAGCTATAAGAAACTTGTGGTTTATACAGTTGATTTTGTGGTGTACAAGTGTTACAGTTTTTTGGGGATGGAAACATTGAAATTAACTTGATCTGGAACATGAAAATATGCCAGGTAACTTAGAGAGGTTTTAATGAGTAGAATTTTTTGTGCCGTGTGCGTAAAATGTAACTTTAGAATCAGGATTGAATAGTTCTAGCAGGGAGAGAGGAGATGTTCCGCTATAAAAAGAAATGGTAGTACAAAGGAATGGCCAGAACTGGGTGTTGATTTAATTGAGGATAATCATTATACCTATTCATTAATTATACATCCGTAGATTGAGGGTTTTACCATAACAATCATTATTGCTCGACATACAAATTGTTGAGTCAAGCCTTGGCTTAGTTGAATTGAGCATCTTAATTTGTCAAATGAGACGATAGTCATATATGAAGTTCACATTAATGGCTGGCTTTAATATCCCAGTCCAGTCCAGCCTACTATTATCTCTCCCCACCATTTCTGATTATTCAATGATGTCTTTTCCTGCTATTTAACTGTAATAACATGCATTAGATGTGGTTGATATAAATATCTCTTCCTCCCCCCCTCCCAAAAAAAAAAAAATCGTCTAAATGATAAAAAGGTAGAATATCCCAAATTTGAAACAAAGTGGTAATATGATATATTTGAAAGGCTGCATATATTCTTCATTTACTAAATCAGACTCAAGTTAGTGGTTTAACACTTTACTTGATGAACAGCCTATCAGTAAATAAATCGAGGCCAATAAGGGCTGGATTTGTAGATGTTCAAACCAACTAGTAGAAGCCTGAGGACTGAGAGAATAACTAGAATATTACCATCTAAGAATTTGAACCAGTGTGCTACATTCAAGTAGTATTTCTATGGAAAAGGAGCCCGGTCCAGTGTGCCCTCTAGACAAGTCCCAGCCTAGGCCGGGCCTTCATTCCCTTCCCCTATGGCAGTCCGAAATTATTCCCACTCCTGCACCTGTTTGAACTGGCTGGTCAGCCCTTGTGCATCTCTGGCTGGCATATATGTTATCCATTAGTCAACGCGCACCATATAATATTTTAATAACCAGGCCAGTTAACGTGGCTCCATCTTATTCATTGACTGTTACAGAGAATGCTGCATGAGTTTTTCCATCCACGCATTCTTTTTGTATTCTAGTAAAAATACCATTTTCAATTTGTGCAAATGTTCCTGTAATGATGTAATCCGTTCCTTCAATGATCACTTTGGTATGACATTGCTTTATCAGGGGAATTCATAATGGATTACATGAATCTAGATGATAGATCAATTGGCATGTTTTGGGTTGTGTCTTTTACCATGGCACAACCTGCTTGTGAGACAGTGATGAATTGGTTAACATCAGCTGGAGCTACAGAGCTGCTACCAGCACCAAATCTACAGTCCAATGATAGACTAATGGTGATGCGGGAAGTTAACCCTGTGCCAGTATCACTCTTATCAGGGTTTTCAATAAACTTGTGTCTGAAATTGGCTTTTCAGATGGAAGATTCGATGTTCTCTGGGCAGGTACTCTCTTTGTTTCTTTTATTACCTGTAGGTTAATTTTCTTTGCTTTTGATTTATTTATTTTTAGTGTAACCTACCTTTGAGGTTCCCTGTTAGGAATTGCAGAGTATGAAGGGAAAAACTAGTATTACTACTTGGGGATAATTCTAAATTAAGACAAGGCTTGCCATGTGAAGTCTGTTGGGGAGCATAGTAGTCCTTTTCTTTTGTTATCTGTTATAGAGGATCACTAGGACCTCTCTTATTTATTCTAAGCTCAGGTAGTGTAAGGTTCATGCTTATTATGACGAATTAGAATTGAGAGCTTGTTTGAAGCTTCTCCTTATCCCCCCTTTACCTTAAGAAATTATCAACTTATATACCTTGTATATAAATCATATGTACAACTTTTTTTTCTATAGTCAACGAGTGCAAAACATCTATGAGTTGGTTTGTCTATAATTTCTGAAATATTGTGTTATATCAATAATTTTAACACATTTCTATTGCTAGGAACATTTGGTCCAACCGCCAGCGGGTTATCTTATATTCCATTTTAAAATCAGTTTAATTTATCACCTTGTTATCACATTTCTACCATGATTACTGCCGAGTAATTCTATGTATAAAAGCAAAAAGTGAGTTTTCCAAGACTGATACACACTGTTGGACTCATTCTCTAACAAGCATTTAGAGTCCTTGGTGACAAAAAAACTTTTCTTACCAGCTTATTTGCATTTTCAGGGTCTGAATTATTAGGTACTGTGACTCCCATCATAGTTATACGTTTTAAAGTAATGTTTTACTTTTATTTTATGCAGGTTGTGCCTAATGTTGCGATGGTTGAAACATATGCTAGATTGCTGCTTATAGCACCACATTCATTGTTCCGTTCACACTTGAGTGTAACTTCTTTTACCCAACAAAAACTTAATGTTTTAGTAAAAATGTTTAATTTTTCTGTGACTTATTGCTTAGTGTTAAGATAAGAAATGGCAACTACTTGGATGTGCCTATCAAGGTTTCATACCAAGTCCACCTCATTGATTTGTTCTTTTACTGGAGTAGCTTTTCATTCGTAAGAGAACTTATCTATATTGATTATGAATTAACTTTTTATTGTTACTCTCTTGGTATACTTTGAAATTTGTATTCTGAAGAAGTTTCTTCTTTGGCATAAGATCGATTACTGATGGAGAGATAACATGTTATTCTGGCATTACTCGATTCAAGTTGCTCCTCTCTGATGAGTCATTTTGGTCAGTGTTTATGTTTCTTAAGTATTTAAACTTATTCGTAATTACTAACTTGTATCCTCAACAGTTAGATTGCCTTCAAGTAGAAGTTAGTAAGTTCTCATTAGTTTTATGAGTATCTGGTGATGTAAGGTTTGCTAGTTGGAGAGTTTTTGTCCTCCTCCATCCCCTTGTTAGGTTGGGTGGTTTTTGTCCTTGCAAGCTTTTTGATTCATATTCTGCTTTATAGTTTTATATTAGCTGGATTTGAGGGTTACCATTTGTGGTCATTGGGGTTTAAGTCTATAAATGCATTTTGGCATATTATTTGGAGTTGGCAAATGAATGACCGTAGAAATTGCAGTGTTTTAGAGAACTAATTTCTGTCTTTGTTTTTTTCTTCCATTTAATACTTAGAAGCCCACTTACACTGTACAAAGCACGAGGTGCATGGGTGGAGGTTTTTTAGGTTAATTATTAACTCGAAATTGCATGTAGATGATTGATTACCTTTTTACTAAAAGTAAGGAATTATATAGTGTGGACTTGTTCAGTTCATTATTAACTTAATCAATGATTACAACTATCAGTACTATTATTATGTTTCAGTAAGTAATTGAATAGAATCTAATTGTACTTGGTAAGAACCCTAAAGGTAACCAATTATATTAATTTACTTTATTAGATTTATTAAGGTTGTTTTTGGTAGGGAGTTTAAAAGGTAAAGAATTGCATTGAATACATTTTAATTTCTTTTTGGCAAGGTCTGTGTCGGCATAAATTTATTTTCGGCAAGAAATTTGTACTTGTAAGTAAAGTTCATCCAAAGTGTCTAAAATAGTTAACATAATAGAATTTAATGGAAGACTCTTCAAATCTAAATGCAAGCAGTTAAGCCAACGACAATAAACTACTATAAATGCATTAGAGTTGGGGATTGTTATGAGGAAAGAAATAAGAGCATGAAGAAATATAAAATAATCTGTATATATATAAGCACAACTCTTATTTCTTTCCTCATAAGTGGCTCATATTGTGCTTATATATATACAGATTATTTTATATTTCTTCATGCTCTTATTTCTTTCCTCATAACAATCCCCAACTCTAATGCATTTATAGTAGTTTATTGTCGTTGGCTTAACTGCTTGCATTTAGATTTGAAGAGTCTTCCATTAAATTCTATTATGTTAACTATTTCAGACACTTTGGATGAACTTTACTTTGTTGACATTTCACTTCCACAATGATTTAGTAAGATGAGTAGATGAATGATTTTTACAGCTGATTTTGTTTCTTCTGTTTGTGCATGGAATTTATTGTTGGGGTTTGATACTATCCTTTTTCTTTTGTTTTCACATTTTAGTTTTATCTTAACTACACATTATGTTAATGTTTATTTAATGTTGCGAATTTTGTAGCATCTAACACAAAGGAATCCATCCACATTGAGTAAACCCGGAGCAACTCTCTTGGTGCTTGAACTTTTAAACTACCGGTTCCTTTCACTCTACAGGTAATTAAAATTCAGCCCATTTCATGGTTCAAAATCGCGGTAGCAGCCTAGGTTGCGGAAGGTTTTTTGGACTCGGTTTTGGGCGATATGCACTGTGATGCTAGAGCTTCAAATTATTTATTTATTTACTATTTTTTATTAGTTAATAACTTAATATGTATAGACATATTTTATTTATTATTATTGCCTCTTCTATTCCACAAAAAAGTCCCTATTGTTTAATATTATTATTGCTCCCTTTATTCCATAAAGAGTATCATTTGTCGATTTTGTGTTGCACCGTTATTTCACCTTGTTTCCTCCGTTACGCCGTTATTTTTCTGCGATTTCTCCATTGCACCGTTATTTTTTTCCGTTATGGTGAAATTTAGCCTATACGCAACTTTACATTGATAATGCTTGAAATTACAATTTATGACTCGTTATAGGATCGGTGAGTAAAGAAACCAAACCCGTACATCAATATTTGGACAACTCGGCCAATACTTTGAACCATGGCCCATTTTGTGGAACTACTAATATTTTAAAATAAGAACTAGTATATGTGTGATCATGTGAGACAAGATGTAAGCATTTGCTTAAATATCAAAGATTTCTATGCCAGTTTTTGTTTCCACATACTCAGTTTTCAGCTTCTGTAGATCTTTTGACAATTTAAATGTTTATTTAATTTACTGAATTTTATGGGAATGATAATTTAAGTATGTAACTTGTATTAGCTCACATGTTTTCCTTCTTTTCACCTTTTTTAGGTATCAAGGGAAGAGCAAAAATTTAATGTATGATGTCACAAAAATAATTGCCACTCTAAAAGGAAAACGTGGAGATCATCGCACTTTTAGATTGGCTGAAAACTTGTGCATGAATCTAATTTTGTCATTGAGAGATTTTTTTATCGTGAAGAAGGAAGGAAAGGTGTGATTACTGCCTAGAGACTAAAATCTCTTTTTCTGCTGCATTCAATTGATGTTTTTTGTTCATCAAAACCTTTTGCAGGGTCCCACTGAATTCACTGAAACTTTGAATCGGATAACCATCATGACTCTTGCCATCATCATCAAAACACGTGGAATTGCTGATGCTGAGCACCTTCTCTATCTTCAGACAATGTTGGAACAGATATTAGCAACTAGTCAGCATACATGGTCGGAAAAGACTCTCCGTCACTTCCCTTCTACTCTACGTGATGCCCTGATTGGGCGGATGGATAAGCGGGGCTTAGCAATACAAGCATGGGAGCAGGTTATTATATGGCTTCAGATTAAATTTCGAAAATTTTCATCCTTGATTTGCTTTGTGCCTTATTTGTTGGATTTGTTTTTTGACTCTATCTCTGCAAATTTAAACTTTTATTCTACCTTCAATTTTCTTTTGCTATTTTTTTGTTGCCATTTGGTCATAGTTCTGCCTGGATTTTCTTCTCTCACTTCCTCCATATATTCAGTTATTGTCTTATTTTTAATTGACGTGTGAGTATACGTATTGCCAGTCATATATTAACAAATTTTCCACAAAAGTAAATCAAAATGCAACTGGAATTGTCGGGATAGGTACAAGAAAATGTGAAGAACTTCTTTGATTTTTCATGAATGAAGTACCCTCTTTATCTCCTTGCTTGCAAGAACTTGAGATTGAGAAATGTTGTTTTCAAATCCAAAGAGAGAGAGTTTTGGATCTGTAATAGCTTGTATTTCATTTTTCCAAGTAAATGCAGATGCTAAGGTGCATGCATGCTGAAAGGACAAAGTATTCAAATAAAAACACAAATTTGCGAGTCCTAGAATTTAGCATCAATTTGTGACGAGTTGAGATGAAATCCTCTTGAATAGTTTGACAAATGCAAACAATTCCAGTTATTGCAGATGTAAGGTAGACTAATGTGCTCACTAATAATAGTATTAGGAAAAGAGAACGCCATATTAAAGTTTGTTAGAGATATTGAAGAAAGGGACAAATAGGATTTATATACCCTACCCAAAGGAGTTGGGACAAGGTGTGTCGAGAGTTTTAGTTTTTGTTTAGATTTATACCAATTATGATTTTTTAAGAAAGGGGAGAGAGAATACAGAAGCAGTGAACCAAGATTCCTCGTAAGAAGAATTCAAGTACCTCCCTCGTCTCTGTTTAAGAGTCGCATGTACAAATAAAATGGCAGTTAAGATTTCCAAATCCATTCCTATTAAATTTTGGTAGGCCCACTTTACCTTTGTTCTAATTTGACTTGAAAAAGTAGATGATAGAGCCACCTTCATTTTCCCCGCATCTCTTTCAGTATTAAAATACCTAAACCCAAGAAGGCTATTGTGGTATTTTGAAACATGTTAAACATTAATGGTGTAAGTTTGACATTTAATTTGGGGCATCCCAGATGGAAAAGTTTGTCATTTCAAGGAAAATGGAGGGAGTACAAAATTTTCAAAACCGAAGCAGAGAAATCAACCTTTTTAAGGGCGCATGACGCATGAGAGCAAAGAGAAGTCCCAAATATAACCCTATTCTATAAAAGGTGAATGAAAGGGACCAATCACATAAGATTCATTAATATGCTTTACCCAAATGCACCATTAAGATGCAAAAACATCACACTTTCACAAACTTAATGGTCTTTGCCTATGCAGTCACCCCGGAAACTAACTAAAATACTTATAATGATTTCCTTCCACCTTCCTTCAATTTTTTTTTTCTTTTTGTCACTAGAACTTAGGTTTAGAGTCCAAGAGTATTTTTCACAATATTTTAGTCTTTTACTCTTTCCTTCCTATTTCCAGTTTCAACTCAGCTAATAACTTACCTCTGTACATTAATGTTATGTTTAGGCTCATTATTTTACCCATTTTTATAGTCTTTTACTTCTTTCATATTCCCTGTTATAGTTAAAAGCAAATCCTAGAGAGGGAAATACTTGCGTCATTCATCACGTAAATCATGTCCGTCCTTCCTTGAATTGAGCTTAAATTCAAAATGTAAGAGAATAATTTATTACTAATCTGAACCAAAATCAAAAGCTTTCATATCTCACAACGAAGTGCCAAAGATTTAGGAAGTGTGTTTTTGTGGCACTAAGTTGGTCTAATGTCTTAATTAATCATTTCTTTTGGCAGGCTGAAACTACTGTGATTAATCAATGCAACCAGCTTCTTTCACCATCAGCTGATCCTACTTATGTCATGACTTATATCAGTCATAGTTTTCCTCAACATCGACAATATCTTTGTGCTGGAGCATGGATACTGATGCATCGCCATCCTGAAAACATCAACAGTGCAAACCTTGTAAAATCTCATGGCTTCATTCCCCACTTCATTTCTATTATTTGTTCTTAATCTCTCTCTCTCTCTCTGATATGTGAGATGAAATATAGGCACGTGTCTTGAGAGAGTTTTCCCCTGAAGAAGTTACAGCAAATATATATACAATGGTGGATGTCCTTCTGCATCATCTTCAATTGGAGATACAGCGTGGGCATTCCTTACAGGTCTTGCCCTGCTTATTGTTTCACTCTCCCCTCATTCTTAAAAACTTCTGCCAAGTATTTCTCTGTTGGTACTTCTTTACTTAAAGTTTCCATCTGGTTTTATTTAGGACCTTATACTAAAAACCTGTGCAAATTTGGCATTCTTCATTTGGACCCATGAGCTGCTGCCTCTAGATATTTTGCTTCTGGCATTAATTGACCGTGATGATGATCCCCATGCTTTGCGAATTGTGGTACAGTACTTGAACTATTACTTTTTGTTTTCTTCATGAATTCAAACTTGTCTTTCTTACTATTATTTTTCTCAAATTTGGGTTATCTACTGTATGCCGGAGAATCAGATTACAGATATGTGCCTAATTGATCTCATTGCTATGTTATGTTCTCTTTTGATAGTCTTCCAAATTGGAATTAATGGAATCTGCTACTCTACAGGAGAACTTAAGATTCAAAAAATAGGAGGATGGATTCAAAAACTATATAATGTGCATTGTTGTTTTCAACCGTTTTTCAGTGCTTATAAATATTTAATCATATAACTAAGATATGCCTTAATATTTTCCTGACATGACACTAAGGTACATGCCCTTTCTATTTATTTATGAACACTAGCATAGACTTTAAGATATTAAAATGTTAAATGTCAACAAATGGTGGCTTCCTCAAGTGGTGGCAACATTTTCAGGTGATAGTGGAATTCTTATCCAGAAAATGCTACTTTACTCTTTTCGTTAGATGTTCATAGCACAAAAGTGAATATTGAAGTTCTAAAGGAACTTGTATGGATGTTTCATACTAGATCAATTTAGGGTCTGACACCCTAACATGAGAAGTTGGTATATTAGCTACATAGTAATTGGATGTGTTAAACTCAACTTAACCTGTGGAGTCTTTTGTAATGGATGTACTTGGATTTCTACAATTGATATGACTTCAAGAAACACATTTGGTTTGTTGCTAAATTTGAAATCAAATGCTTTTTATGTTCCAAATTTGACAATCATCTGTATGCCGTTAAATTAATAAAAATATTTGAGATATTTGTATATTTCCTTAGAGCCAAGGGATTGATTTTGTCCATAATCTTCTGTAGTCTTACTTATGTGGTTCTAACTGTAGTTTTCCCATTTCTTACATATAACTGAACCCTCCAGTCTTGTTTGTCTGAATTTAGTCATTCAATGTTTCCTGTTATGCGAATCTTTTGTTTGGACCTGCTGTTTTACTTCTCCATCCTCTCTCCAAAGATTTTGGGATAAGATATTACAAAACCTTTTATGATAATCCTCATGTATGTACCAAGGATCAGAGAAATAAATAAAAACAAGGGATGGGGTTCTATTTCTCGACTTTCTTCTGTTTTGGCTGACTTGGTCATCAGCTTCAGAGGATTTCCCATTTAAGATTTTCTAAAATTGGATGGCTTGAGTGATTTTTTTTCTTAGTCATTGATCTTAAATTCAGATTCTCGTCTTAGCTTATTGCTCGTTTGGTGTTGTCAAATCAGTATTAGAAATCCTTTTCAAACCAAGTGAATTAGGTCCATAATTTTATGGACTTGACAACTTTGGACCGCTGCTTAACAGCTTAAGTGAACTTTCAGTGCATATATTAGACAATGTTTAAAAAGATCAGTATGTGTCCAATCTTAGGATTTTTTTAGGTGGTTTACGAGATTCATGATGTAATATCATTTTGGCTAAGAGGTACTTCCTATATTCTGAAATGAGAATCTTATTTCTTTTGTTGATTCCTGAATATATGAAGATTTCCATAAGATGCACTTGGACAAAAAAATGTTTTAATAATGAATTTTAGTCTTTGAGTTTGGTATTTGGGAAAAAAATCATCCAATTTTTTTTTGTCTAAACATGTCTTGTATGAACCTTAATATTAAAAAAAAAGTAGGACTCTCTTTTAGAGACTGAGGGAGTATGATGTAAATTCCTGTCAACGTATGTTTAGAAAATCAGTCTACCAGAAAGCAGATTGTCTAAAAACCAGCTGTAGTACGGTTATTGTAGAATCCTTTTAATGGTGATTAATTCATCTTGGGTTTTTGTTTTATTTTCCCCATGTATTTTTTGTCCTTTGCTTTGGAGGAGCTATCAAATCTATTAATCCTCAATGATATATACCATTTCTTAGACATGTCTGTGTATACTATTGAGGTGCTATTCCTTTTTTAGAGTTCAGAGAAGTGTATTCGTCCTGTCTATATTCTCCTGGAAATTATTAGGAATTTTGCAACTGAAATGAAGATCGACAACCAACACTATAAATTGTTGATATTCCATACTAATTTACAATTTCAATGTCATTGGGTTCGAGTACATTATAAGTAAATTATCTTTTTTTCCCATTTTGCAGATCAATCTACTTGAGAGACAGGAGCTTCAACAGAGAGTAAAATTTTACCTTACTAATCGTGGCCGGCCTGAGCATTGGCTTTTATCTGGAACTTTTAAGCGTGTTGAATTGCAGAAGGCTCTTGGAAATCATCTGTCTTGGAAAGATAGGTGAAGTCTTGAAAATTTTAACTTGCTTTGAATTCACTGAAGTGATAAATATACAAGGTTCAACATTATTGACTTCAATTATAAATTTAAGGATGAGAATTTACACATATTAACTTACTGGAAAAAAAGACTGAATGCTCCCGCTTTTTCTTTTCTTTATATTTTTATTATGTTTTTTTTTCTTTTCCTTTTTTGCGTTGCTGAGAAGTGAGTACCTTGGAGATTCCAATGTGAAAGTACAAGTATCCTATTCTTTCTTTTTTAGATCGAAAAAACGTTATAATAATAATTACTATAATAAGTAGAAGATTTATTAATAGAGAGAATACAAGAAAAATGGAGGGGCAAGAAGTCCACCCAACATTAAGAAGTGGAAACAAAGACACACAGCACTTGAAAAAGAGTAGCCCTTCAATCGAATTCTAAGTATCGGACTCATGTTAACATAGAATCAAAATTTAATAGATATGTCACTATTTCCATCGGTACCTAAGATATGCATGTCTAATACTATCATCTATATATATATATATATGCGTGTGTGTGTCAATATTGATTTTTGATAATATAAAGTCACACATTGAACTAGTTAAGCCTTAAGACTTGGTATATAGACCTAGTGGCTTAGTCCACTAAGGATCAATTGGTTTGAGTTTAAATCTTCAACATTCATTCAGTCGATGCTAAAATTAAACAAATTAATATAAATAAATGTAATAATCCAAAAGTTGATTTTTTATTGAGAGTGTTATTGTATCTTTGTTTTTGTGTGTTCTTGTTTTTATAGTGAAGGGGTTTAGTTTTGGAACATTGTCTTGTGGTATAGTCATCTTTTGTTATAACCCTATGCTCATTTGCATACGTTGTGTGTACATTGGCTTTGCCCTTAGTTATGAAATAAAAAGAAAAAACAACTCAGTTCTGTCTAATTTAGATGAGCGATGTCATAGACTCATTTGTTCTGGTCATTATATGTTTTGCAGGTATCCGACATTCTTTGATGATATTGCTGCACGTTTGCTTCCAGTCATCCCCTTAATTATCTATAGGCTTATTGAAAATGATGCCATAGACGCAGCTGATAGAGTTCTTCAAATGTATTCGGGGTTTCTTCATTACCATCCTCTAAATTTTACATTTGTTCGTGATATACTTGCATATTTCTATGGTCATCTTCCAGGGAAGCTGATCCTCCGAATTCTGAACGTGCTAGATATTAAAAAGGTTGGTTATGATGCAACTTCTTGCCTCCCCTTGCTTTCATCTTTTAGTCTGCTCCACTTCATTTAATGGCTGCTTCTTTTCCCCCTCCCCCTTCTCCTTTTCAGATCCCTTTTTCAGAGTCATTCCCTCAACATATCAATTCCTCAAATGCTGCCACGTCTCCACCATTGGAGTACTTTGCAACTCTTTTACTTGGTCTTGTGAATAATGTTATTCCTCCTCTAAATAGCTTAAAGTATGGAGCAGTTGGAGATGCTTTAAATAATTCAACACGTACTCCACATAACAAGACTTCGGCAACTTCTCAGCCTGGGCCAACAAACGCTTCTGAAGGTCAGAAAGCATTCTATCAAATTCAAGATCCTGGCACATTTACGCAGCTAATTCTTGAAACAGCAGTCATAGAGATACTATCGCTTCCTGTACCTGCATCCCAGATTGTAGCATCGCTTGTTCAAATTGTTGTTCACATACAACCAACTCTAATTCAATCAAGTCACTGCCTACAAACAACTTCTAGTGGTGTTGCTGTTTTGCCTACTTCCCCCTCAGGAGGAAGCACCGATTCCATGAGTGCAAGTAGATCAACACCTTCAGTTTCAGGGATAAACCCCTCCAACCTTGTTTCCCGGAGTGGTTATACATGCCAGCAGTTGTCCTGCTTGATTATCCAAGCTTGCGGTCTTCTTTTGGCTCAGCTTCCTCAAGAGTTTCATGTACAACTTTATATAGAGGCATCACGTGTAATAAAAGACAGCTGGTGGCTTACTGATGGGAAAAGGTCCCTGGGGGAACTAGACTCTGCTGTTGGCTATGCTCTGTTAGATCCAACCTGGGCGGCCCAAGACAATACCTCTACAGCCATTGGTATTCACTACACCAATCATTATTCAATGATAACCTTGCAGTAGACGGAGTATTAGTTATTGATCATGTCCTTTACATTATAAAACAAAGTTAAAGTTATTGATCTATTCATTGATGACTATAACTTCTGTCAAGCCATATCAATTTTCTTTGTTTTCTATACTATGATAACAACATAACTCTCTGTTTCAAGGATTTAATGCTCCTTCAACCATTTCATTTCGCATTGTATTTTCTAAAGTTTCTGAAAAAACTGGTTTTTTAACTCTCAAATTAAATAATCAGTATGAGGCAATCATACTTTAGTAGTTCTGAAACTGATCAGCTGACCATGAGCATGAAGAGTTCATCTACTTGTTTCTAACAATATTTTTCCGTCCAAACTCTGATCCTGTTACTTGGTTATTTATTGCCAGGTAATATTGTGTCCTTGCTTCATTCTTTCTTCAGTAACCTTCCACAAGAATGGCTAGAGGGCACAAACCTTATCATTAAGCATCTCAGGCCAGTAACATCCGTCGCGGTGCTGAGAATAGCGTTTCGGATTATGGGTCCACTGCTTCCGAGATTGTCCAATGCTCACACTCTGTTTAATAAGGTATAGAATAGCATTCACTTGTTCCTACGTATTCTGTGAAACGTTTTCTCAGATCTTATCACGATTTATGAACTCTTATGTACTTCACCTTACTTTGGAATCTGATTCTTTAACTAATTGCACTCACTGTGTTGAATATTCTAGACCATGTCTGACTGACCAAATCCCAGTGACATCTATTTCTTTAACTTATTATCATACATTTGTACTACTTTTTCGCTTTCATACAAGATACATTTTCAGCCTATTCCAACTAGTTTAAGATAAAAGGCGTTGAATTGAGGATGAACTATGTGCCTTCGAGCATACAGTGTTTTCCCATTCGTTGAAAAGTCATCAATGCTGAAAACATCTACTGCAACTTTGCCTAGGAATGTTAGACAAATATTGTGGGCGTAATGTCAATATGCCAATAATATAGCATACACTGCAATATATTGAACCAAACCTGCATTGTTTTCTTCAATTGACATGGCTTTCAAATGTTTACCTTCCATCAAAGAAAGAGAAAAATAAGATCTGTCAGACCCAGATTGGTACATGTAATGCTTTTGGTGAGGCCCTGTGTAAAGTTGGAAAAACATGCTCTTGAAGGAAACCATCATTTCAATTGAATATAAGGTACCCTAGATTTGCGGACAAGGACATTAACTAATGATGGTGTTCATCCTTAGAGAGGAAAAAGATTACTCTTCACTAATTTAGCAAGGCGGTGCAAAAATATTGACAACCGGCCCTTGCTTCTAGGGGTGTTCAACACGTAAAAACCGGCCCAAACTGGACCGGTATCAAACAAACCAAACTGGTACCTAAACAAGTCGAAATTTGGTATAGAAATCGGTACCGGTTGGACCAGTTTAGTACCGGTTTTTATCTGTTATACCGAATATTATTATTATTATTATTATTATTAATAATAATAATAATAAAAAAAATAAAATAAAATTGAAAACTGGTATATACCGAATCCCAAAATCTCGAACCTGTTGAACCGGTAAATCGGACCGGTTGTTTTTGTACCGAACCGGCAGGTTTGGACCAGTGTGCCGAAGTTTTTGCACAGCCCTACTTGCTTCTTCGACTTTTACGTGAATGTTAACTTTGTGCTATATATTAAACCACCCCCAGCTACTCTCATACTACTTTCCTCTTCTGGCATGTCTTGAAACTCGCATGTATTCTTTTTCTCAAATAACTATAAATGATGAAGAGCATAACTATCAAGAAAAAGAAAACATTAATGAAGAACAAATAAATTGATGCATTATTAGGTGTTTCTTAAATGTTAGGTGCAGTGAGTGAACACTGAATTTTATTGTTCATCTGTTATTATTGCTTATGTTTCCTCTGCTTTTATCTTTCCAAATTTGTCTGCCAGAGTCTCTCAATGCTTTTAAATGTAATGGTGGATGTGTTTGGGAAGAACTCACAGCCTACCACTCCAGTGGAAGCATCAGAAATAGCGGATCTTATTGACTTCCTGTAAGATTTAAGTTTCCTGTCCTTGAATTAACCTTTTGAATGATTTATGTTAATTTTATTTAGTTTTTTAAATCAGTTGCAATTGTCTTTTCATAGTTATCACCCATTTTTCTCCTTAGGCATCATGTTGTCCACTATGAAGGACAGGGAGGACCTGTGCAGGCAACCAGCAAACCTAGAGCAGAAATTTTGGCTCTGCTGGGAAGAGCATTGGAAAATTTACGTCCAGATGTTCAGCATCTTCTTTCTCACTTAAAAACTGACGTAAATCGTTCCATATATGCTGCTACACACCCAAAGCTGGTCCAGAACCCCTCATAAACATTTGGTTTACCATATTCCTTTATAAGCTGATCTAGCTGTCACTGAAAATGGAAGCTTTTCATGGGATAAATTCCCAGCGACTCTTTTTCCTCGTTATGCACTCTAAAACCCAAGATGTAGCACAAGTCTTGATGAATGTTGTGAATTTTTATAATTTTCTGGGGATTACTAACGGATCACGAACAATCCTGTCTTCCAAGCTATAGCAGCCCCCTCTTGGCAGATGTGGTGCGCCCTAGTCCAAGGTGTAAAAATAAGGAGAGCAGGACTATTGCAACTCCAGGTTCTGCATTAGTAGTTAGGTTGACTGTTTGTTTTGTTCAGAGTTTTCCAGAATGTTGCTACATGGGCAAGTCTGTGCTGTTGTTGGTGGTGCGCTTCATTGCCTGAACCTGTTGCTTTAGCTAAAGTATTGTAAGTTTCTACCCTAGTGTAAATTGTAATCGAAACAAAGAAATCATGTATGGTGTAAATGATGACAAGGGAAGAGAGTCCAAGGATTTAGAGACTGCTGAGAAGCCTTACTGCTGGAAAATTCAGTATACATCTGTATTGATACTTAACCTAATGTTCACTATTAGAGGAGCCTACTTTTATTGTTAACCTTTTTTCTGAAGGATTGTGACTTATTCCGCTTCTGGCAGTTAGTTTCAATGCCAGTATCTTTGTGCTATGGAAACTGCATCACGCTGGTTACTTTTACTCATTTCCATCTAGATTATTGATACTAGTTGAACAAATGTGGGAATTGATGCCTTTTAGGTTTGTGGTCTAGATGATATGCCTGCAGCATATTCCCTGCTGTAGTAGCATTTGCTAGGAAATTCAAAAAATCATCCCATAGTTTAGTTCAGTACTATCTTGTGTATGTGAAGAATGAATTATGAGATGGATCCAATTTTTTAGCAAATTGAGAACGACTCAATTTGACCCCACTAAAGTAACGCGAGACAAGATTTCTTGTTATGCTTGATAAATGTAAATATAGTTGGCCAAGGGGTATCGTAGCGTGAGCTATAGGAGAGTAAATTAAATGGAGTAAGAATTATATTGCCAGCCACACTAATTTCCATTTGTAACTGGTCATTACAGAACTTCTACTTGGCAAGACCAGAAGCTAAAAACAGACTAGTTGTATTTCGATACATTTTTTTACTTAATACTGCATGAACCTAATAGTTCAATACAGTAAAAAACATCATATCAATGCAGCAATGATTAAGACTCTTCAATTTGGCTGCAAATATACAAGAACAATCTGGGGTTGCATCGAGACTAGAACTTAGAGCAGAGAATTATGTACAAGGTTGCAATCCCCAGGGTATAGCTTTCAAATCCACCATAGTAGTGAAGAAGGTCAAAGGATTTGCCAGTCATCATCTTCCTGTGTATTGTTCTTTGCGTCACCTGTGGCTGTGGGTCACCAAATTAAAGGGATCATCACCCTCATGAACCCCAGAACTGTCACATAAGGTCTCATGGTGAGCTGTCGCCTTCAGTAAATTGCGCGCCTGAGTAACAGTAGCACCATTTGATCGATCAGCTAACTCAGAAGCCCGGAAACAGAAATTATCAAAATCATCTGTGAAACAAGAACCAGCAAAGGCAGTCAGCACCAGCTTCATTCTTAGATATTCTGATAAAGACTCTTTTAGGTATATTCGTCGTTAATAAAATAAAAAAAATTCAAAGAAAAGGGTGTTAGCAGAGTGCACTGCATTTTTCACATTCAGGATATCTATTTCTTTTCTATTTTTATATTTTACTTCCACTCGAAAGTTGGAAGCTATTGGTCCACACTCTTCATCCTCTTCACTTTATTTGGAATATATCTTCTATCTTGTTATATTCTCTTACATTACTCACTTCTTCTTCACTTCTTCTCCATTGATTAGACCCCCTACAACTTACATAATGTATAGCTATGTAAAGGAAAAATATACATTTAAATGAAGTGACTTTCCCTACAGCTCTTATTTTCTTGGTGGAAGGTGACTAAACTGCCCCATTATTTCTCAAGACTTTGGTCCATTTCAAAACACACAAAAACAAAATTAAATAAATCCGGAGACACCAACATATCTTTGTCTAGGCAGTAAAATCCAATTGCCGAGGCTGGATCAATCGAATCAAGGGGAATTTGCCGTATTACACTAGAATCGTGGAGTAATAAAAGAAACCCACCCGTAAGCCACTACAGAGATTTAGAAAACCAAAGGCGATACAAACAAATGTGAATCAAGCAATTTCATTTCAAGTCTCAACCATGAAGCTTACTTGCAGTGATAAGATGAAGTGTTAGCCTCCAGATTATCCCACCTGATATCAATTGCCTGATGATTCAACCAACAAGTGCAAAACAGTAATTACCAAAAAATTACTAACAAAAAGGGAAGAATTATGAATTCATACCATTTATCAAACAGAAAGGTAATACTCCATCCGTTCCAAAATACAGGAGCCATTTTTAATTTTTTTTTAAATTAGCAAAATAAAATAATTCAAATTTAAAATAGTTTATATCAATTTCAAATTTCAAATTTGACTTTTTGGATTTTCAAATGTCTCAAATTAACTATAAAAAGTCAAAATTGCTTTCATGTTTTAGAATGGAGGGAGTATATTTTTAAGAATAAAATTTGGGATGATAAGACGAGCAATAAAAGCACATTTAGCATAAAGTGTGAAGGGAATTTCTTTTCTAGGGATTTTCATTTCTTCAGGAATCTCACTGATTTGGAGACTATTGAAATGAAAACTTTGCTTATCTTGCTCGATTCGGTTCATTTATCATCCCCATCTGGTTCTTTTTCTTATAAGAGTTATTTCTTTTTTTTAACTCGGTCTATTGTTCATAATTCATTTCAATTGATTTCAATTGACTTTGTATATTTGAAATGCTAAGGTCCATTTCAAAGTTAAGACTTTTGTGTGGTCTTTGGTTTTACAAAAATTGAATACTAATTATCTCTATCAAAATCGCATACTTTACAAAGCTTTATCTCTAGACATTTGTTTTAGGTGCAGGCTGAGTAATGAGATTCATGTTCATTAATTTTTGCATTGTCTTGTTGCTTTGAGACTTTGGAGTTCTCTCTTTGGAGTGTTAGGAGAAGAGTGGGCGTGCCCTGCTTCAGTGAAATATATGTTGTTAATTCATTTTTGAGGATTTGGAAACAAGAGAGATGTCAAAGCTTTATCTCTAGACATTTGTTTTAGGTGCAGGCAGAGTAATGAGATTTATGCTTATTAATTTTTGCATTGTCCTGTTGCTTTGAGACTTGTGGAGTTCTCTCTTTGGAGTGTTAGGAGAAGAGTGGGTGTGCCCTGCTTCAGTGAAATATATGTTGTTAATTCATTTTTGAGGATTTGGAAACAAGAGAGATGTCAAAGCTTTATCTTTAGACATTTGTTTTAGGTGCAGGCAGAGTAATAAGATTCATGCTTATTAATTTTTGCATTGTCCTGTTGCTTCGAGACTTGTGGAGCTCTCTCTTTGGAGTGTTAAGAGAAGAGTGGGCGTGCCCTGCTTCAGTGAAATATATGTTGTTAATTCATTTTTGAAAATTTGGAAACAAGAGAGGTCAAAATTTTATGAAAGTGTCTCCTCCTCCCCCCCCCCCCCCCCCCCCCCCGATGCTAGACTGTTTATAGGAAGTTGCTCTTCTTTTAAGATGTTGAATGATAAAATTATTTTTCTTATTTTTCTTTGGGCTTCTTCTATGGGGACCTTTAGAGGTATCTTTGTAATTGATTTGTGTAGAAATTGGAGGGCTGCCCTTTTTTAAGTGCTCTTTTTTTATTTTTGTTTTTTAGTCCATTGAGAATGGAATTCTTGATCTCCTTTTATTGTATCATTTCTTTTCTATTAATAAAATTTCTTCTTTTATCAAAAAGAAAAAAACATTAATGATTTAGCAAATAAACGCTCACATACAAACAAATTACTTGACGAGGAACAAAAAATACAGACGATGAAACTACCACACAAATTAGGTAGTGGAATCAGCGTAAATAAGCTTCCAGGCTTTAAGCAATTACATATTTAATGTTACCCTTAAAAGGTATACATGCCAGCTTCAGCTTGGAGCTTAAAATAACAAGGTTGTGTGTATTAAATGACAACATGAAATTGTTTCGTGTTGTATTTTTATTGGAACAAAAAAAACAGAACCACAGCAGATTGGCATGGACCAATTAGTCTCACAGGAGAGGACACGCAAAACCCAAACCATAACAAGACATTCATCCAAGGGTGAGACAAACACATGGCAGGCTATATCCAATAATGTCCAACGACTCCAAACACCATAATCCTTGCATAATAGAAACTCCAAATTAGCAGGAATAGTAAGTGCAAACCTCCACCAAATGAAGACCATAAATTGCATTTAAGACAATGCAGAATAAGCACCATAGTATACGTAATACTTGCTTAGCTACTGACAGCTAATGGATGACTATAGTATGTCAACTTCATAGTAGAAAGGATTTAGCATTACACTGCACCTGCTGAACTTCATGAGGATCAAGGTAAAAGGCTTTGTCATCTTGCATCCCACCCAAGATCCCAAGGCTATGAGGAAAGGAGAATGTTGCAGCCAATACCGGAATATACCTAATAAGAACCAAGAAATTATAATTGAAACATAAAGAAATTACTTCACTACATTTGCAAGCAATTTCTGCTTGCCAATTTTTGACAGATCATACAAAGAAAACAGTCCAGTTATAAAAGAAACTAGGGCTAAGAAATTAATGAAAATAATGTTTATATAAGAAAATTTTGATCCAAATACATCATATTCCCTACATTCCACAAAAGAGCCCCATTTTCGAAATTTACAAACTTCAAGGATATAGTTTTGTTCCATATTTATTTACCCCTAAATTTATTGAGTGTTCAATTTAGTATTTAAGGAACAATAATGAAATAGTGCCGATACACTTGAGAACATTGTGTCATTTTATACAAACATCAAGAAATGGGACTCTTTTTCTAAAACCAAAAAAATTGGCAGATGGTACTCTTTTTGTGGAATGAATGGAGTAAAATTTAGTTGGTGCATTGGACTTTTACAAGAGAAAATGATTTTTAAAAAATTATAGACCATAAGATATCAACAGGTGACAAAACCTCTGCTGCATTTCTATACATTAGCTCTGGCCAAGAGATTATCATAGGCTTTCCACCTCTTTTAAGTTTAGTGCTAAAGATGTGAAACGCTTAGTCCTTTTCCGCAATCAAATAAATATTAAATGGTGAATTCGATGATACTATAGCGCAAATCGGAGGTCACTGTGACTAATAGCATTTATACTTCTAATCATTAAATATATCTTGTATTGTGTCATAGGTTTATCCAAGTAAAGTAAAAACAAGAAGCAGGAAATTTATATGGAACAATGCCTCGATCACCTTAAAAAAATAATATCCTTTTAAGCCTAATAAATACTGTTTTGGTGAGGGTCAGGGTAGGGGACTTGATCAGGAAGTGCAACAAAATATGAGCTTCATTGAGGTCAGATTTACATGGAGCACCTTTCTATATTATCATCAAGGAAACTAAAGTGTTTTATGGTTGGCACGTTGAATCATATAAATAATGGGCTGGTTTAAATGGATCCTCCGGACACATTGAGTACATCCTATACATATATCATAATCGCAACGACCCAATTGCAAGAGCAAAGCTCTACCAACTGAGCTATATCCCCCCAAACCAAGTGGGAAAATTACGAGAAACAAATTTAATGTTGAAGTCCAATAGCTTAAGACCTCTTCAAATTTATTTCTTAAACTTGCACAAAAGTTACTTCACAACAAAATTCCTCAAAGGTTTCTGTGTAAAGGTTGTTCTAATCTGCACTTTAAAATTTAAACTAGTTGATGGTCTAGTATGATCGTTCTTTTTCAAGCGAGTAAAATTATTCTTCATCTACTGTTTTTCTTTCTCTTCTTCTTCTTCATCCTTTTTTATTTTAATTAATGCATCTTTATATACTACTCTATTAGTTTATTTTCTTTAAGGGGGAGGGAGGGCTAACAAAGGTAATAAACACAAGGTGGAAGATATCGTGAGATACACTACCACGCAGACGCAGGCATTAAGTCTTCATCTTTCAACAAATTGTCACTTGTCAAGTAAAGGAACACAACGAAGGGAAATATCTGAAGACATCAGAAAGTTCAACTTAAAGTAAGAATTCGCCCAATTAGGTAATAACACTAAGCATATTTATCAACGGAAAAATACTGCTAAGCTCCTCCAAGTAGAATAGTTAAAGGTGACTAGTCTGTTCTCATTATTGGTTGACTGTTTTTTTTTCTTGGTATATACAATTTTATTACAGAAATGGCTAAAAAAAGTCTTAAAATCGTTTACTCCTGAGGTAAACCAGAAGAATAAACAATCCTATGGTCTGTGAAGTACTTGTAAGTAAGTTTTCCATATGGAATCTAGAACTATCTGGTTTCACGTCCAGTCAATGATCAGTCATTTCAACAATTTTGGTAATCATTCCAACTAAAGCTATCCCTTTTTGGGGGTCAAGGGTCAGAGTTTTTTCATGGGGAACTTCGCTCAGGTTGAGAAACTGTCTCCCATAAGATAATTGTTTCATGAAATGGGAGAAATATCTGTCCCATGTATGGACGACACATTCTCATGTATCGAGAGAACTAAAGAACAAAAGCATTACCAAGAAATTTGTGATTACCAAAGCCTCGGGCTAACACGAGAGGATGTTGGGTCTGATGCATTAACCATGCCAAATAAGAACAAATTAATCCATCACTGGGCAATGATCCTAATTTCAAATAATATTTACAGCTAGATCAAGTAATAGCCCAGACTGAACGAAAGAATTACTCAATCCGTTCCAAAATTAGAGATACAATTTTAAAACGACGACGTTTAAAGATAAACTTGTGTCCAAATGTATTCTTAACATTAGCTAAGAATTTAGTAGTGGTGGTGTAATAACGATAGTAAAAAAATAATGTCAAATTAGAAAAATCGTGTCACTTTAGTTCTAAAATAGAAGTTAATCTGTAATTTTAAAAAAATAAAATATATCTCTAATTTTAAAACGGAGAAAATAATTATTAGTGCTCGACACAATGGCTCACTTGTTGAATGCTTGGTCACTAGTTCAAGTCTTGGAAACAGTAAAGTAGAAGGTAAGAATGCGTACATTTGGCATCCCCAAATCCTGTTATTTGCAATGGATCGGGTACGACCTTTGAAATGCACTTGAAAACCCCATTAACTATTAGGACCTACATAAAGAGAAGAAGATCTTTGAAAAAGACAAAAAAAAAAAATCAGTACAAAAGCCTGAAGCTCGACATCCCTCTTGAATTGAAGCAGGGTTGAAGCCACTCATTCGTGAAAGGCGGGAATTTGGTATTTTGTTTTTAGTGCTGTATGCAACTTTTTCCAGCTAAAATGTCTTCAAAGTGCATTATTATAGGATTTGAGCCCTTTACTTTAGTATATAATAATAATAATATATATAATATATATAATTTCTTACCTAGTGCTCCCTCTATCCCTTATTAAAAATCAAAATTTCTTTTTCACGATATCCCATACAAAGAGTTCATTCGGAAAATTGAGAATATAAAGTTGCCAACTTGTTAGTCATATTACATATCGTAGTAGTATCATACTTTTAACGTTATACTCCTATAAAGGAGATCGGGTAAGAAAATTAGTTTTAGAACGAGTCTTATTTTAAATGTTTCCAGGGTTCATTTGTTGGTGCTATCTATAGATTAGCCATTTTTGGTTTGAGTCGGTAATTATTTGATTTACTTGTGTGTGCATGTTTATTACGTGTATTCGAAACTTCTACCGTTATTCTACATTTAGAATTTAGAATTTTTTTATAGTTGATGATGCTAAAAATGAGTTGAAATGTGATGTGTTCTTGTTTTAATCCAATTTGAATAATTTAATTTATTCAACTCAATTTCCTTTTACAGCAACATCATAAATAATTTCATGTCAAATTTTAAGTCATCATTGTCGTTAAAAGTCAACTCATTTAACGGTCATTGTATTCCCTCGAATGAAAAATGAGTTGATTGAGTCAAATGCAAAAAATATTCAATAATACAAATATAAACCGGCTCTCAATTTAATAATGAAAAAGAATATTTAACCCATAATTATGTTTACGCAGTCGGTTAATTTGTTAATGGCGATAATGTTTGTTTGCTTTGAGTGTGGATTTGGACTTGTTAGGACTTGTATTTTATATATGTTCACAAAAAGTTTCACATTATTTGTTTTATTAAAAAAATCCTGATTTTTAATAGTAATATTAAATATAATATTATAATATATTCTCAAGTTCATAGTCAAAATTTAATAGTCGTATCGTTAATGTTAAATTGAACACTCAAATAAATTTAAATATAAATATAAAATAAAAATATATCCTTAAATATCGTACATTTTGTAAATGTAACTCCATTTATAAAATAAATTATTCAACTAAAAAGCATCACACCTTAAATTCACAATTACGTACATCGAAAATCTTGAGTGCTTAATAACCCTCTGTGCCTCTTGTCCTACCAACATTGTTTTTACACCGTCTGGAAATTTAAAAGGGGAGAGAAAAAGAAAAATGGATGTCAATTTCCAAAATCCTGCCATTCAAATCAAAATTATTTAGTTTTAACATATCTATAGTTTTTAGAAAACAAAATCATATCAATTTTAAAGTTTAGTCATTCGTAAATTAACTCTAAAAAGTGTCAACTGCAGTGTATTTAATAAATCGATTTCCTACAAAAGCTGTTCAAGGCAAAACTCCTTATGAAGCTTGGCATGGGAGAAGGTCAAATGTGAATCACCTAAAGGTATTTGGTTCTATAGCTTATGCTCACATTCCATATCAAAAAAGAGGGAAGTTAGATGATAAAAGTAAAAAATATATCTTTATTGATTATAGTGAAGAGACAAAGGGCTATAAACTTTATGATCCTTCTAACTATCAATTACTTGTTAGTCATGCTATTGTTTTTAGTGAAAATAATTATTGGAATTGGGAAATAGATACTAAAGAATTTTCTGAGGTGTCAAAGTTAATAGGGGAAGAAGAGTCTTTTGAAGAACCAATAACTCTTGAAGAAGAATCAGAGGAGTCAGAATCGCCACCAAAGAAGTTACGGAGTCTAGCGAACATATATCAATCTTGTGATTTTGCTTTTGCAACATTTGAAGAAGCAAATGAAGGTGCTGAATGGAGGGATGCAATGAAAGAGGAAATTGATGCCATTGAAAGAAATAATACATGGAACCTAGTCAATCTGCGTAAAGGAAAGGAAGCTATTGGACTTAAGTGGATTTATAAATGCAAGTTTAATTATGATGGTACACTTCAAAGGCACAAACACGATTAGTAGCAAAGGGATATTCTCAAATACCTGAAATCGATTATTCTGAAACATTTTCTCCTGTAGCAAGGATTAACACCATCAGGACTGTCCACGTATTAGCAGCGCAGAAGAAATGGCAAGTTTATCAATTTGATGTGAAGTCAACATTTCTTAATGGAGAGTTAGAAAAAGAAGTATATGTTGAGCAACCGAAAGGCTTTGAAGTCAAAGGGATGGAAAACAAAGTTTACAAATTGCAGAAAGCTCTTTATGGACTCAAACAAGCACCTAGAGCTTGGTACGGGAAGATTGACAAGTATTTTATCCGGCACAACTTCAAGAAAAGTGAGAGTGAGCCAACCTTGTATGTGAAAACTCAAGGTACTGATTTTTTGATTGTTTGTCTCTATGTTGATGATATGATATATACTGGTAACTCACAAAGATTGATTGAAGAATTTAAGAAAAGCATGATGTCTAAGTTTAAGATGACAGATTTGGGCATACTGCATTACTTCTAGGGTATGGAGATTGTTCAGAATTCTTACAAAATTTTCTTATGTCAAGAAAAATATGCTACTGATTTGTTGAAGAAGTTTAAAATGTCAAGTTGTAATCTAGCAAAAACCCCAATGAACCCCAATGAAAAACTTGTGTTAGATGATGGAGCTAAAACATGTGATTTGAAAGAGTATCGAAGTTTAGTCGGAGAGGACTGATTTATCTCACTCACTCAAGGCCGGATATCATGTTCGCTGTTAGTTTGTTGTCGCGCTTTATGCAGAATCCAAGCAAAGTTCATTATGGTGTAGCAAAAAGAGTTTTCAGATATGTTCGTGGCACGATTAACTATGAGATCAGCTATCATCATGTTGATAATTTTAAGTTAATCGCCTATACTGATAGTGATTGGGCAGGTTGTGCGGATGATCGTAAAAGTACTTCCGGATTTGCTCTTGGTCTTGGTTCTGGAATGATATCTTGGGCAACAAATAAGCAACACTCAGTTGTTTTATCAAGTTCAGAAGCTGAATATGTAGCTGCTACAAAAGTTGCATGTTATGTTGTATGGATGAGGAGAATATTATTTGATTTAAAGGAGAAGCAAGAGAGGCCAACAACTATATTCTGTGATAATAAGTCCAGCATCGCGATGACTCGAAATCCAATTTTTCATGGAAGAACTAAGCATATTGAGCTTCGTCATCACTACATCCGAGAGCTCGTAGCAAAAGGTGAAGTAAAACTAGAATTTTACAGCACAGAGGACCAAATTGTAGATGTGTTCACAAAAGCCTTGACCATAGAAAAGTTCAACAAATTCAAGAGCTTACTTGGATGTTGTGGTCGTTCGAATTAAGGGAGGATATGTTAGATGTTAATTCAAACTCCACCAGATTTTTTGTTCCTTGTTTTCAGCTGTTAGTTTTGAATAAAATCCTACTATCTTGAAGGATAGAAATAAATCAGTTTAGTTTTTAATTTTTGAATCAGCCTAATCATGTCGTTAGGCTTATCTTTGATTCTAATGCCTATATAAAGGCCATGTTGCTCTCATATCAAATGCACCACAGATAAATAAAAAGTTCAATTCTTCTCATTCCTTTAAATATTCATTGTTATGTTTTTCCTTATTTTGGCTGCTGCGTTAACAAGATTTTCCTTATTTTGGCTGCTGCGTTAACAAGATCACAGATGTATTAAGGTCATGAATAAAGAAATTGATGCCTTAACATCTAATAATACATGGACTCTCATTGTTCTACCCGGACAAGCATATTTTTGGTTGTAAGTGGGTTATACAAAATAAAACATCATTCAAATGGTTCTATTGAGAGATTTAAACTAAGGTTTGTGGCAAAGGGATACACCTAAACAGAAATTATTGACCATCTAGATACTTTTGCCCTTGTTGCCAAAATGGTCATTGTTAGAGCATTACTTGCCATTGCTGCTTTTAAAAACTGGTTTGTGAAACAGGTAGATGTTAACAATGTTTTTTTTGCGTGGATATTTAGTAGAAGAGGTTTACATGGATATTCCTCAGAGCTATTTAATCTCAAGGTCAGCTAGTTTGCAAACTCAATAAATCACTCTATGGCCTCAAACAAGCTTCAAGACAATGGTTCTCAAAGCTGACTAATTCACTTCTTCAACTTGGTTATATTCAATCTAAGGCGAACTATTCTCTCTTCACTCATACTGCATCTAATACATTCATAACTGTTCTTATATATGTTGATGATATCTTATTTACCGGGAATAACAAATCTTTCATTGATTCTTTAAAGTCTTTTTTGGACAACATCAAAGACGTGGGGGATATAAAGTATAACCTTGGTATTGAGGTCCTCAAAACTACAAAGGGCTTTCATTTGAATCAAAGAAAATATGCCTAGGAAATAATTTCTGAAGCTGGTCTCATAGATGCCAAGCCCATCACAATTTCCTTAGATCAAAACTCTACATTTGATATAGTTCTGGTGATCTCTTGCCTGATCCTTCTATTTACAGAACACTAGTTGGCAGATTACTATATCTCATAATCACTAGGCCTGACTTGTCTTGTCAATTTAAGTAGACTCCTAGAACTCCACATTTAAAGGATGTGTGTGTGTGTGTATTGTTGAGATATTTAAAATTCTCTTGACAAGGCGTATTCTTTCCTTCTTACATTACAGTTCACTTACTCTGCAATCTTATTGTGATAGCGATTGGGACAGTTGCAAAGTAAGTGGGAGATCTCTTTCAGGGTTTTGTATGATGCTGGAAAATGCTTTAATCTCATTGCACTCAAAGAAGCAAAGTGTGGTTTCAAGATCATCTGCTGAAGCTGAGTATAGATCTCTAGTTACAACCAGTTGTGAAATTCTTTGGCTCATTAATCTTTTCAAAGATCTTCAGCTTTCTATTTCTTTACCAGTGACGGTCTATTGTGATAGTTCCTCAACTATTGATATAGCCTCTAATCTTGTACATCATGCCACGACTAAACACACAAACTTTGACCATCATTTTATTAGAGAGAAGATTCAATAAGGTTTTTTAGTTCCTTCTTATGTGCCTTGTAAATTCCAGCTTACAAACATTTTTACTGAATTTCTTAGCAAGACTCTTCATTGGTTCTTTTTAATCAAATTGAGGGTTCTCACTCCCTTCCACCCATCAACTTGTGGGGAAGGTATTGTGTATACCAAGCCTAATACAACACCAGACAGCAGTAGCAAACAAGGCAGTTAGTATAAATATAATAGCTTAGTAAGTACACTAATTAGTTAACAGTCTAATTTCCTTATTAACTTATAATGACGTTTACAATTGATGCATGAATGACAATGATTTTCAAATCCACAAATTCTCTGTTCGTGTTGAAAGGGGAGAACCACTCAATAAGGATTACTAAGCACATGAATGTTACTTGTAGACAACGATATTTGACGTTATATCATTTTCAAATTGTCAATATTACTGTTATTTTCCAAAAATATAGCTCACTTTTGATACCATCAAATATATATAGCTCAGCAAAGAAGAGATGCATAAAACAAAAACAATTAAACGAGAAAACTTGACTAAAAAAAATAGAGGAAAAACTAATCCTAATCCTCATTTAATTTCAAAAGCATGATCTGCTTCTAGATAAAATTCCTAATCCCATACAGAGAAACAAGATAGCAAGACAGCAAGATTTCAAAATTGTAATCTCATGTTATGACATACGGAAGATGTATAAACAAAGCCCTATACCATTTCTATATAAGAAAATTGGCCGGAATCAAGGGTGCTAGAAGTCGAGATTACAAGATAATTATTAAGACATGCAATAGCAAAAGCCCATTTACTTACAGGCATAGAGATTTAACTTGATAAATAAAAGTGAATCAGTTCCTCTTTCCAATTTAGCCCCCCTTGTACATCACTGCTAGTGGTTATTGTCCTTGCCGGTTGAGACGGAAGCAGAGCCCAAAGCAGAAGTCCCAGAGAAACTGATCCCATTGGATCCCGGAGTGAAGCACTCAGCAGATTTCTTGGTGAGATTATTGTATGGTGCTGAACTCATCACCCTAAATGCATAAACATTTAACTCGTTCATCCAAACAATTTAAAACTGATCATTCATCATTGTTTGGTCATGTTGTTTGTGAATAATTGACAACTAAAATAAGAGAAATAACTATAGAAAGACTAAAGTTCATCCTGTAGATATATATTGTAGGTCATCAAATGGTTGAAGTATGATGAATGCTAATAATTCAAAAAAAAAATAATAATAACCAGCAGGAAGTTAATATTAATGAGAGCAAATAAATTGAAAATTAGAGTTCGAATAAAAAGATGCATCTCTTCCTTCTTTGGACTCTGAAAGTTACCAAAAAAAGAAGACTAATTTAAGTGTTTAACAGTTTTTACCTTTCCTTACGCTTAGCCAGAAACCGAGCCAAGGATGCATTGCGAGCTTGTGGTACAGCTGCATGGAATACCTAAGATGTCATTTTCACATGGCTGATCCAAGCTTAAAATCGTAATAAATTGAAATATTGCAGAAGAGTTATTCGTAAAATTAGAATTTGCGAGACATCTGGCCATCTGGCCTTAGAATGTTCGGAAATCCAAAATCTAATGAGAATACTAAAATGACAGCAAAAGAAATTGAATAAAGCATATGTCATAAACAAACGATTTACTTCTAAAGACGGGAATTCTTTTTCATCACATAGTTTACAATTGAGCCTTGAAGAAACTTTAATGTTGGTTCCCACATCTTTAAATTAGTGCATAATATATGAAATTTTAAGTGACCCTGTTCTTCACTTGGCACATAGTTTACAATTGAGTCCTAACAAGATTCCTGCGATATCTTTAATGTAATGCATAATACTCCCCTCCGTTCCGAAATATAAGATCACTTGCCTCTTGCTAGCGATCTTATATTTTGGAGAGAAAGGGAGTCCACAAAGTTTCATGTTTTCTTTCTCAACTTTTCAAACATAAGTGCAGTAAAGTCGAATTAAAAAATTAATGCATTTTTATATGGAATAGTGTCACTTAAATATGGTCAACCGAAAATAAAAAGAGGTTGCTTCTCTTGGGACTGATGTAGTACCTAACTGTATCATGGTAGAGGCAGCAACATGCCCATGTGAGGTCACTATCTTTGGAGCTTCCGCCTTGTTAACACGAGTGGTTGAACCTCCACTGGTTTTAGCTGATCCATCATTGTTAATAGACACACCACCAGACTGCCCCACAGGATGTGACGACACAGATGTAGGGCTTGAGAGACCAGAGCATGGTGGTGTATTCTTAGGCTGGTTCACAAAAACAACATCCTCTGCCACAGGTTTTGAGCTAGGTGCCTGAACTTGATGTCTTGGTTGTCCAACATTTGAAGAAAATCCATTTCGAGCCAATAACATAATAGCTTGAGCCTAGATAAGATGGCCATAGTAATAAATTGAACTAAGTTGAAGGAGGAAAAAATTAAGAAAAGATTCAACTACAACTCTTGAAACTCACTAGCAAGTGCACACACCCACACAGAGTTATATATATAAAGAGAGAACCTTCTCAGGGGAGATATCATCAAAGACATTCACAGTACCCCCATAAAAGATGGTCAACTGAGCAGGAGCTCGGAAGGTCGTCAAATTGAACCTTGAAAAGAAATAGAATGCTCCAAGTAAAAAACTATTTCCAATTAAATGACTTTTCATTTTAGAGCCCAATTCTTTAAGTTATATATCTATTGATATATTTAGCAGAAAATGAATCGATTGACTAAATTATCCTCACCATGGTTCAGTTGTCCCTGCCACAGAGCCAATGGAAGGAAGAATTGAATGAGGGGCTGTGATAGGAATTCCTCCAAGAAAATGTGCCTTCGCGGGAGCAGCTGTGAAGTTCTGACCAGCACCAGCAAACTGTGCCTTTAAGAAAGGGTTGTTCATGGAAAGTGAAACTCTTTGGTTAGAGCCCGGAAGCACCTTCACATCATGGGGAAGATGCACAGAATACGCACTCTGTTGAATGGGATATACTGTTGTTAAAAAAATGAGAGCCACTTCCCTATTGTTAGTGAAGTTTTTCTAACTAGTAAAAACCATCAGAGATGAAATGATTGAAGAGAATCAATTGTCTGACAAAGAACTTCCAAAAAGAATAAACAGATAGAAAAAATGAGTTGATTTGGTAGATAATAAAATTCGGTGATGAACCAAACATTGTAGAAGTAATTTTGAAGCATAACTATCCCTTAGGATCAATATGGATCCAATCTCATGACCTCATCTTTTTCAAGAAATTCTAGATACTCTAGTTAATGGTGAAAATTCATTGTAATCTATATTTTGAATGGAAGAGTTATAATCAAAGGATGCATTCAAATTTTCATGCAAAACAAATGGATATTGCTCAATTAGTATTACATCTCCCAGATGACCTGGGAAAGTACAGTTGCATAAATTATATACAAGCACAAACATTCTGAAAAAGGATAGCGCTGAACCTGGTTTTCACCCAATTGACATTTGTTAGAGGTGTTGAATGTATCTGCAGTGGAAGTGGTCATAAAATGAGAAGAAATAAGAGGATCAGACATGATCTCCCAAGTCTATTCTTCTCAAATAACGTTAAAAGACATGAAATAATGAAGGGAAGATATCTTACTTGAAAATGGCCGCTGAACTTGAGGACCTTGAAACAACACTACAAAGTCCAAGATGAACAACAATACCCAATTAGAGAGTATACATGCATTTGAGTACTAAATCAATTAAGTAATTTGGTAAAATTCAGTTACAATATTCAATGTGTGGTAGGCAATAAACGTAAAAGGTTTCTCAATTAAAGAAATTCTGGAACATTATGAAACATCGTATTATGATACTTGATCTTTTCAATACTCAACATTATTGGTAGGGTCACAATCATGAATATGTCAACATAGTTGAACACCAAAATGAAATATTTCACGAAAAAAAACAAAAAAAAAAAACTAGGTAATAAAAATCCACACGACAAAAAGAGAAGAAAATTAGCAAAACCCATGTTGTGACGTGATGCAATTTTACAAAATCTTATCAGTACAGTTAGCGTTTGACTTCTAAACCAAAATAGTTTTGTTGGTGACGTTTCATAAAGGTTTGAAAGCAATGGTTATGACCGTTGATTTCTGGCGCCTAGCAATCTAAGCAATTAAGAAAACAGATCTTGCACCTGTTTTATCATTAAAGATCCTAACAACTCCGTTTTACCATTTTAAAGATCTTTTACTGCCATAAATTGGTATTTTCCCTGCCAGACGCTGCACTCCAGTCTACCTTAGAACAGCACTCATTAAAGAACACAAGTCCCACTAAATCAATCTCTGCCTCTCCACTATCCGCAAGCTCATGAGTCACTCATGAGTATAATAAAACACACACACACACACACACAAAACACAATATAAATAGCTAATAACTCGTGTCGGGAAAGTTTTAACTACACATGCATTAAAGATAAAACTCAAAAAAAAAAAAAAAATGAATAACAACTCACTATGAAGATAGCTTAGAAGAGCAAATGCATTAAAGGCAAAAGTCCAAAAAAGAAAATATAGCATCACAATTTAGTTGGGGTATGTTATTTCCACGAGTTTATATATATAAACTATTTTTTCCCTCAAGTCTCATGTGAGAGGGGACTTCAGAAATTATCACCCCAAAAAAAAAGACTTGTGAAAACAACATATATCTAAATTACTAACAACTCCATGAAAATTGAAATACAAGTATAACTTAACATTAAGAACTAACTTGCATCAATAAAAAAATTGAATAAAAACTCTGTTGAATGAAAATTACAACAAAACGGCATATAAATACATATAACTATATATACCTGAATCTGTGCATCCATCAACAGCCTCTTCCTTAACCACAATCACAGAATCTTTTGAATTCAAACCCATGAAATCCCTCTCCATCTCAATATCACAACTCAACTAATTAATTTTCTGAACAACCCAGATATTGAAAAGAAACAACAAGATAAAGATGGCTGAGCAAGATCCAAGACAAAATACAGATCAAGAACAGGAAAAGGTCTCTTCTTGCTCAACAACAACCCCAAAGAAGCAAATTTTCTAAAAAGATTTATGGAGCTAAAGAAAGAAAATAGAGAGAGAGAAAGTGTAAAATCTCATCTGCCAAAATGCTTTCAACTGCAGCAAAAGGAAGACTCCTGAGAGAGGAAGTGATTCGTTTGTTTATTTATTCTGTAATGTGTTATGTAAATAAAATAAAATAATGGTAATGTCCTGACTATTGAGGGATAATGGGTTACCGGCTGATTCGGTAAAGTACCACGTGCGCGATCTGCTAATTCGCATATTTGACACTACGGCATTCCGCACCCGCCCATAGGTATACTAGCAGTACCGCAATTGTGTACTATCATATGCTGAGAAGTTGACACGTGTAAAAAAACGCAACTGAGTTCATCCGTGAATTAAATAGTGACGATAATTCATGTGACCAAACCGACTTTTCTCGTGGCTATAATTAACACTATGCATATGCAGCAGAGTTTTTTTTTTTTTTTTTTTTTTATGCGTATGCAGACTGTTAAAAAGCAGAAAAATATATATCCCGATAGAAATAATTATAAAAAATAAAATATATTATGAATATTTATTTTAATTTTTAATTATATGAATATATATTACTAATAATTTTTATAAAAATATATATAATAAATAAAATAATCTTATAATCTATTTAATTTTATATATTATTATGTTTCAGAAATATAATTTAATATAAATTTACTGTAAGAATTAATGTCAAGTACCTTCAATGCCTTTGTTTGGAGAGTGATGGGGTGGGAGAAATGGTCATTCATTGACGCGTGATTCTGTCCTTTTATCTTCGGATGATTTAAGGTGGGTATTATTTATTATTTATATAAAATTATAAAAATATTAATTTTATTTATAAAAAAACTAATTCCCTATTTAATTTATAACGTAGTGTGCACGGTGGAGCCAGTTTTCTAGTAATCCATTGTTCATCGAGTTCAGGTAATGAACTAATGATGATTACAACCAAATAGCCGACAAAGATAAAAGAGTGTAATGTACTAATTTATTTGAATGATAATTTATCCAAGACTCTGACCATAGAATATTAGAATTCCAATATTTTAATGTGTGTGTGTATATATGTTGAAAATTTATTATAATTGTAAATAAATCTCATAATCAATTAATTATAATATCTTAAAATTATATTCATAATAAAAAAATATTTTGGTGTATTTTTAAAACTATTAATACTAAGTATTAGTTCTTTTGCTCTGAAATTAAAATTTATTCTTAGAATGAAGATTTTTAAGAAAAAAAAATTATTTTTTCAAATATATTTGTGTACAAATATAGTAATAATGATATGATATTATTCAATTTATTTATTATATAAGAATGATATAATAAAAATTGCAGGTAATTTTATATTTTACAAATAAAAATATATTTTATAATTTTGAAATAAAGGGACAAGCACATGTATAATAAAAAAACAGCACATGGAATCTTTGGTGATGAACAGTACACATATCCAGAAAATGTGCATATTTTTGAGATTATTATTAAATAAAAGAATAAATTTATAAATAAATTGATTTTATATCTTTTTTTTTCGAGATGTAAGTTTAAATGACGTTAGATGAATAAAATTAATATATAAGTTTCTCTCCCTTTAACATTTATTTTTTAATTTTATTCATTTAACGACTTTTAAATTTATATTTCTGTTTCAAAAAATATATATAAAAAAAATATATTTATAGATAAATTTTGAATAAAAAATTTGGTAATTTCGTACGAAACCCGGGGTCTAAGCTACTTACTTAATTAATAAGTCGAAAATGCACTCGATACCAATACTTGATTTCTTTCATTTGACCTCTGGTAGTAGTGGTCCAAAGTTGACCAGATACTGGATCAAAACACACCAGTATGTTTGTAGGTTTGGACAGAAAATTTTTTTATTAATTTTTTTGAGAGACAAGATTGTGATTTTTTTTTTTTACTTTTTTTACTTGTGTTTATGAGTTTTAAAAGAAAATTTTAACCTAAAAGAATATATTATTATTTTATTATTTTAAAATTATATTTTAGAAATTATTATAAGGATAATTTTGATATTTTCGTATATTATCCAAGTCTTTAGTAAATTTTCTTCCAAGTAATTTCAACTTCGGAATAAATTTTTTTGGAAAGAAATTTTAAAAAAAAATTCCTCCTCTTTTCCTTTCTCTCCTTAAAAACTCACAAATAAGATATTTTTAATTAATCTCTTTCCTAAATTTCCTTTCATAAACAGAGGGAGAGATCTGCACGGAATATATTTTGACGTAATTTTTAATAATGATTTTATTTAAATTAGCCTCAAGATGGGCAAGTCTAGTTTAATTAGTTTGAAATTGAGTAAAAAGAAAAATAAATTATACAAACAAACTTATGTTCACCAAGATTTTTTTACATATTAATATTTGATTTTTCATTTATTTATTTTTTCTATATTTTTAAAAATAAATATAAGTACACAATATTTTTAACATAATATAGAATACTACATTAATCATTATTATTAAAAAATAAAATTTGACATAAATTTTTATGTCAAATTTTATTTTTTAATAATAAAAATTAATATAATATTTTATGTTATACTTGAATTGAATATTATGTGTGTAGTAGTGTCCTATTTTTAAAGTTCCAAAGAATACTTGAGTGAGTCAAAAGTCTTATTTGGCGGACTCTTGTGAATTATAAAAGCGTTAGTAACTTCGGGGAATGAAGGAACAAATGTGCGGGACAAATAATGATTAATTTAAGCGTAAGAACCCAAACACATTGGAACCGTATTGTTTACTACTATCCCTTTTTTTATATTACTCGATCATTGTTAATTTTTAAAAAATAATTTAAAAGATTTTTAAATTTAAAATTAGCGTAATTTTTTTAATTTTAATTATACAATAATAAATATTATAAAATATTATTCATTATAAAGTCTATTATCTCATAATTTTAAATAATTTTTTATAAATTTAAAAATATCTCAAATTAATTTATAAAAATTAATAATAATTTGGAATGAAAGGGAGTATTTTTTAAATTAAGAGATTATCGACAAAAGATTTATACCATTATTGTTACCAGCCAGCCTTCGGTCACTCATTCTCTTGATTCCTTCACTTAAAAACTTGTCCCCCCAACCCCCATAAACTGGTACCAAGTAGTAACATGTGTATGTGAGACTTATTTTCATTTTGAGCTATCATCTGTTAACCTTTCTCAAGTATTGTTTGTGAGCCTGACTTTTAGCTCGTTTGGAGCCCGCAGACCATGTTCAATACACAATTGTTCAGTTCTACTTTGAGCACCCTTTTGACCTAGTAATGGAGACAGATTGGCAACTATACTACTCTATGCTCCCACAAAAATAGTACTTTCTCATCTACTCATTTTTTTAGTATTGATAGGATGATAAAATAATTTTACAAAAAATGGCTTATATAATGATGTGACAAAATGTAACTACTTGATGATCCAGCCTGCATGAGTGAACGTAATGATAATAATAAATAACATTATTTTGTATTCATATTTTATAATCATTTTTTATTTTTGTATTATGAAAAAGTCAACTTTTTGTAATAATAGTATAAAATATTTAAATGACACAAGATTTTTATATTTATCATCATAATTTTATTATTATATATTATATTACGAAATTAATAACTTATTATTTAAGATTATGCATGACAAATATTGTAAATGAACTCGAAGGGAGTATACAATATTTTGGTGCTGTCACATGGTTCATGCTTTTTGCATAGCTGTGTGACATGTGAAGCTTCTTCTTTTTGTCCCTTACTCAATTTTATGTTTGTTGTTTCTGATCAGAAGAAGATTTCGAACGCATGTGACACATGCTTGTCCAGGAATGGTGACCTAGTCAGAATTGATGTTCAGTGGAATTAAAATTATTACGAGATTATAAATAATTTAATAGGAGTTCGAGAGTTGGGTTTTTGAGCTAATTTTTTAAAATAATTTTGTACTTTTGAATTATATATATATAATATATATTGAATTACAATGATAATATAATAATTGTTAACTCTATATATATTTATATACATGTATATATACACCCCCTAATAGACTTTTTTTAAAGACTAATTAACTCATCGGATATATTTGCGATCGGATGTTAAACGATTATGAATACAGGTATATTCGTATTCTTATCCGTTTATTTACGGATATTTTAAAATCGAATACGAATATATCCGTTTTGTTTCAAATATGAATAATATATGATTTTTTCCGAATACGAATACGAATGGTTACGAATTTTTCGATTACCATTTATAACCATTCATATAGAAGAAGATAAGAATGATATGAAAAAATTATAAATTTTTAATTTGACCTCATATGTTATAAATTTTACAAAATTTCAATAAAGTCAATTTGTATATGACATTTAAAAATTTTAAATTTTGCTATATATTATACAACAAAATATAAATAAATCAGTGGATCAATTAAACCCCAGAACCTCTTATGTGACTTCGTCCCTGTCCAGTAGTGAATAAATAAATTATTACGATTGAGAAATGAGAAGAGGTGGAATTTTAAATAATACAATCAAATATTTTCTTCCCGCTTAGTAGATGCATTCATACAGGCTGTTGAAAAATGAGAGCGAAAACAAGAGCAGAACAACAAATTTCAATTTAAATTACTACTACGAGATGAGCATCGAATTTTCAGAAACAAGAACTAGGCCAAGGCTATTTAGCAACAAAAAAAATACATGTAATTCGAAGTTTTTTTCTTGTTTGTGCGATCATACTAATATATGTAATTATGTATATGCTTCACAGAATTAAATGCGAGAGCAAAGATTGGACATCAATCCATATATCCCTCAAGCCAGGTGCAATTCGAAGTTCACAGTATATTCTCTATGAAATTGACCAAAATCAAAGGGGAAAGAACACAAGTAATGGAAGAAAAATCGATATGGGAAATTCAATTATAATTCCCCCAGTTTAGAGAAATTGGCAAGTATGCTTTGATTCAATGGCTAATCATCCTTAAGGCAGACAGGACCTTATAAAGGAGCAACTGCTGAGTCAGCTACAAGGGGTTCCACGATTTCAAGGAGTTCATTGCAGAGACCTGTGAATACAACATAATCTGTTTCGATAGGTTTGAACTTGATAAGAGCTGCAGGAACCAAATGCTTCTCCTCCAGAGTTATGGCTCTCTTTCCTGCTGCAGGAAAATGTGGAATCACTTGCCTTTTGACACAAACAGTATCTAACAGCTCAAATTCCAAGCTAGGCACTTTCAATGCTGAGCTCACAAACTGAACATACCAACACAACAACAATATAAATCAGTGAATAATAACCGAATACAAAGACATCATCCTCACACTAGTGACCATATACTAACTATTTAAAAGGTAAGAACTTTTAACTAAGAAATCAGACAAAAATAAATAAAAACTATGCAATATGATGACAATTTATAAGGCTGATGAAGTTGTTCATCCAGAAAGGTAGCAGATACGCTGAATTAGGAACTCAATATCTTAAGTTCTGGGGCCTCAATTGTTGCTGCCACCACCAAACACGAACATCAAGTCGGACAAAAGTGCACTTTGTACAAGTTATTTTTAATTGATAATTCATATGGGTAAAGTTTAACTAAAAATCCAGTTTACTCGTCCCACCACAGCATTGGCAAGACCAGAACTTAGTAACAACTAACAACTTCTCCTAGATGGCAGAAGTAAGTCAAGGTTGCTAACAGAGAATAAACTTGTCCATGGAATAATTTTGAGTTCTCATTTCACCACTGACACATACATTTCAAAGGGTTCTCAACTTCATTCTTATCACCTAGATGACAGCCCGAATATGCACAGTCCCAACAGAAAGATGCTTGATGCTAGGTGGAGGCATAAAAGAATATCTCAAGTATGACGACAAACCATTTCACAGGATTTGAAATTCATTTAATCACATTATTAAGGAGTCAATCTGTTATCAGATGATCAACCAAATCTTATAACTGCCAGAAAATATTGCATATTACAAATTTACAATGAACACCAAAGTATAACAGCAATTAAAAAAAAAACAAAACAGAAAAACAAGAGCAGCTTCAACAACTTACCTCATAGAATGCGGTAGTTGGCTCCCGAGGTGAAAAGACCCCTTGGAGGAGTACAACTCCATAAGGAAATTGTACCCTGATTAAAGTTCCCATGCATCTCTTCCTTGTAGCTTTTTACTTGCTTTTCCTTGTATGATTTGGGAACCAAAAGCTGGGATTCTGCAATCTTTTTCTGCTACATATCAGCTTCTCTTTTCAATTCATCAAGAGAGATTATAAAATGAATCTGGCAGCACGATTTTTGCTGCTTCATTTTCAGGGATGGAAAAGAACACCAGGATCTAGTTTGTCAAGAAATTGACAACCGTCAGAACCTGTTATTGAAAGGAACAGAGAGGTCTTTAATTACTGAAACTTGAAACATAAAAACAAAAAAAGGATACCAATTATAAATTAATATAACATGCATAATATCAATTCATGAATAGTTCCTTAGCTACGTACCAAAAATCTAATAACAACTACCACAGGCAATCAAGCTCATTGATAACGCAACTGATAATTCCTTACCAGAGAAAAAGATATCATAATTGATAATTCATTTTAAAAATAAAGAAAGTACTGACATTTGTGATACTAAAATAGGAAGTAAAAATTTGATGATGCTGAGGGTTGAATATGCCAAAAAGAATTTATAGCTACAGATTTTGATATTCCTGATCAATAAACTCCAATAAATAAAGAAATTACATGTAATTTTACAAAATGAGCGACCATTACATGGTGAAAAAAGATTGAGCTATCAAATCTGAGAACCAGAGTTTACACATAACAGTATTCACTTTGTGCACGTATTGTCAAAACTTGTCCACATCAAGTCCACCCCTTCCAACACCCCCAAAAGAGGAGAGGGTGGAAGAGGAAGGTTGCAATTTCTTACCCAATCAGTCAAGCCATCTGTATAATCATAGAATTTTTTGACCTTGGGTAAACCTGAAATCATTTACAACATAAAAACAAAAAAAAACTAACACACTCGCTCCGTTCCAAAATTAGAGATATAATTTGACTTTTGAAGTCAAATGACGGCATATTAAACTTCAAAATTGATGTGACTCATAAAAGCTTAGAATGAAATAAAAGTTGCGATTAGTATTTTTTGTTATATACAATACAATTATAATAATTGTATCAACTAAAATTAAATAAATTCACATCAATTTGAAGTTTAATATACCGTTATTTGACCTCAAAAATCAAATTGTATCTCTAATTTTAGAACAGAGGGAGTATTTGTTTTGCAAATTATTATTTACCCACAAAAATGAAGCCATTCACCTACAAACTGTGATGCTAACACCTGATGTGGGCAGCAAGAGGATGTTTTCAGGGTATGGTTTATGCTGAAATAAGGGTTAAAATGGTAAGCAAAGTATAAGGGTTGAAGTTCTACAAAAGGAGTAAAAGGGATTAGGGTTTAGATATTAATTAACGAAAAGAGAAGAGTGATGAGTTGTTCTAGGACCGGTAAAAAGTACCTAAGAACAGTACATTCTGGATCTTATTTGGTCCGAGATTTTTTGGGTTTTGTAAATTATAATTCCTTAGGTTGAAAAAGATGGATTACCATATCAGGTAAGGGAAGGAGAAAAAAAAGAAAAAGAAAAGAGACAGAACAGTCGATGTCACACCTAGATTACCTTTTTCATCTCTGGTGGCAGGTCTTCTTTCAAGCTTCAGGAATAAGGTAGAGGGTGTAGTTCCTGCCAAAGGAAGAGCTGGGATGGTTTTGTGACACTGTTAAGAAAGGAGGTTGATTCTTCAATTTGTTGGTAGGTAGGTAAAGGTAATGGAAGAAACCGTAGGGTAAATATTGTGGCCTTCTTATTTCAAACTAAATTTAATGGTAAATATGTTAATCAAACAAGCCACATTCAGATGGTTTCTAAGTTTCTTGTTTATCCAAATGGAATACAATAAAATTCAGAATTGATTAGGCAAAACATAAATAGAAGCCTAAGGAAAGGTAATGAACCCCCAAAATGATGGATAACGACGAGAGATATAACAGATTAACTATATTACACCACATAATGAGAGCCAGCATTGACTCCTGTTAACCATACACATAAAAGTGAAATCAAATACATTTTGATATCGCAAACACATATTAAAAGATATTACACAAAATAATAAGATCCAAAATCGGCATACCTTTCTGTCGACTTGCTTATGCTCCATCAGTTCATCTATCTTAGTTGGAGTTGAAGATTGCGAATCTTCAAGCTTTTGTGGTTCCAATACTGATATGACATTCTTAACTAGCCCAATTCGCTCGCTCGAAGGAACTCCCATGACTGCCCACACCTCCCCACCTTCCTCTTGCAATTCAAACCCCAAAAACTCCAACAACTCCACGCCTCCAACAACATCAGCTATGGCCTCCTTTGTCCTTGGATTCCCCATTCGGATCTTCCTAAACTTTACATTCTCGGGTTCTTTAACTATATTCTTCAAAAGCTTAAGTACCACATCAACTGACCCTTCCACAGGTTTTCCAGAGACATATGCACCAACACAAGCCTCCAATTCACTTTGTCTTTCTACCCCAGTTTCAGTAACCACATTATGAGACTCTGCATTACTCAAACAACTCTCGATATGAGCTGAAACCTCTTCCTCGGACCCAACACCTCCGTCACATATAGGACATTCAAACACATTATCTAAAGAATGCCCATTTTTGTTTCTCTTCCGAGTAGCGATCAATGAGTCAAATGGGTCAAATCCATCAGTTGGTTTTGAATCCGACTCCAATTTACTCTGAATATCGGACTTATTTTGAGCTTGAATGTCAGAATCATTGATTCTTTTGAGGCAACGAATTAACATTATCTGAGGTAGACCCATTTGACGGCTTAGCATGTGGCTCCAAATTAATCTGAGCTCGATTATCAGAATCATACCTTCTTTAAGGCCAAAGGCTTGGAATTTTCCGAATTAGGCAGCGGGCGATTCGGGTTGGAGGTGGGAGTTGGGTTGGAAGGACCCGAAGAAGAAGAAGAACCCAAGACTCTACCTTGGCCTTTGAATTTACCAGAAGGGGAAGACGAGAACGGATTGTTGACTTTCTTCATGAAACCCTTGAATTTATCCTTCACATCATCCATTTTCTAAGCTCAAAACATAGAACAATTAATCTATCAAGAATCAAGTAAGATTGAGTGTGATTGGGGTATTTGTTGAGAGTAGTCGCCAAGTGATTACATTTTTTTGCAGGGAATGATAAATTATGATTTTTTTTTCAATTTTTTTTTTTACTTTATATAATTATTAGATAATAGGAAATTAGTATGTCATCAAATTATAAAAAAGGTATGTAATAAATATATAATTATATAAAATAAATAATTAGGAAAAAAGAATATAAATTATATTATAATATTAAGGTGTTCGGTCGGTTTCGATTTTTGAATAAACTAAACCGAAATCATCGAAACCGACGAATATAGTTTCAATTTTTAAGTTTTACAAATTTGTGTTTTTCGATTTTTTGATTTTTAATTTGATTTGTTAACGGTTCGATTTGATATAAATAATTTTTTAATTATTTTTAATTTTATGTACACCCTTAATGTAAAGTACTGGTATTTTCACAAACGAATAATGATTTGATATTTTTAGCGGAAGTACAATTATACTTGAATGTAATAAAAATTGTAAATTGCGTTGACAATGCTACACTATGCTAAAAATTAAGTAAAAATATACACTGCATTAATTAATTTGAAAGGAGGACGAACTACCATTTTCACAAGCCAAAATGCACATTATTTTTAAGTTTACGAACATAATTTTAAAATACAAATTTAAATATAAAATTTTATTTTATTATTAAAAAATAAATTTAATATAAAAATTTATATTAAACTCTATTTTTTAATAATGAGATGATAATTTATGTTTGTCGCTTATTCTTTTTTTTCACTTTTGGTGCACAATAACCAGCAATAAAGTTGGCTTCAGACTTCTCTTAGCACGCTGTGTGACGGAAGTTTGTGAAAATGGCAAACACACGCACCCTCCGTAAATAATCATAATAACATGTATTATTTTTCTAGTTTTTCAAGTAATAGTTAATGTTCCTTTACTCAATAATATGTAACATTTATTATTTTTAGTGTGGTTAACCAACTAATATCAATAAATATTTTTAATATAATGTCTAAAATACCTTTCAAATTATAATATTTAATATACCCACTAAATATAAATTTGTATATTGTCATTTTCCTTTAACTTAATTTGATTAATAAAATTATAAATTTATGCATTAAATAACATAAATATCTAAAAGAAAAAATGTTTATTTTATTAAAAAATTAAAATGATACACTTTTTGCTAATTAAATAAGAGTGTTTGGTATGATGCCTACTGACCGAGTGACCGAGTCTTGCTAAAGCAAGTCACTTTGGTTCTTCTTTTCCGATTGTTGACAAACGAAACAATTAGGCTTGACTTGCTCTTTTCATTTTATTAATCATCAACAAGTCTCAAGACTCAAAAACACATGCTAGAAAAATTGTCGTGCACCCTGTGAGAAATTTCTCTCTCGAATCTTCCCCTGTTGACCAAAACTTGCAAATACTATTTTCATATCATTTAAAATAAGATATTAAATGACTTAGGTAATTACATAGACTAGAGATTACTTCCTTTTCAAGTTGTCAAGCTATCATTAGGGAAAGTATTGATCACTACCCAAAATGCGACATCAACTTGTCCAAATTCCACTTTACCAAACACGGTATTAGGACTAAAATCATCCGACTTTTGATCAAAATTTCTTTAAGAACAAAATAGCAAATCAAACGTTGTTAAGTGTACAATGCATTTAAAGCGTTTGAAAGTTCAACAAATACATTTGTAAATCTTGTTATTCTAATAACAGTTTATTTTAAAAATAATTTATTTAACTCACAGACGTAGCGTTTGAGCATTAAACACAACGCACTAAAATTAGTACCGTGAATTTAGATTCCAAATACTATAAACACTGTCCCCGCAAATACTACAAATTCTACTGCCGAACCCTAAATATATATAACTACAGCAAGAACCGTGTATCCCAACACCATTATATATACAATAATCCATAGGACATAAAAAGATTGGACTTCATTATATATATATAATATAAACCTTCACAAGAAAAAGGAAGACAGGTACGTTGATAAACCCCTCGTGTACTAATCAGATAAAAACCCTAAAAAGATTTACACATACAAGTGGCAGACGTAATTCTATGTGCCTATTTGGTAATTACCAATGGACATGACTGAAAATACAAGGATCAAGATCCTTGTTTTAAAAATACATGAATTCTCTTAAGAAGTCCAGTCACCTTCTCCATAGACGGACGCCCATTCGGGTCCCGAGTGGTGCAAGAATTCGCGACGAACAAAAACTGGAATATTTGCTCCTTAATGTGGTGGTGCTTGAGTAGCCCAGGATCAAAGATATCAAGAACCAAGTTCCCTTTAGCCATTGATTCCCCCCACCTAGGCAAGTCATTTTTCTCCCCAGTAAGAGCATTTGTTGGGGCCTTACCAATCAATAGTTCCAAAAGAAGGACACCAAAACTATAAACATCAGCTTGTTGGGAAATTTTATGCGATTCGTTTACCTCAGGTGCACGATAACCAATTGAGCTTGGGTTTGAGGTGGAGGAAAGAAGTGGTGGTATGCCAAATTCTGTTATAGATGCGTTGTATTGATCTGTAAGGAGAATGTTGGATGGTTTGATGTTTCCATGGGTGATACCAAGGGAGTGGAGATGCCTAATGCCACGGGCAGACTGGAATGCAATTCTAGTCCTGACTTCCCAAGTCAATATTTGGCTGTCTGCTCCTCTGTTTCCTGTAGATTCAAAGGAAAATGAGGAGATCAAGAATCAGTAAGATTAGTAGTTTGGATGTCTTGATTCTGATATAATCTATTAGGTTCAATAATGGAATTAAATGTGCTATATTTGTAGCTAAAAGTATATTGGTTACATTCTTCTAAACATGTAATTAAGACCAGAGTTTCGGTATTTAATTAAAAATTCGTGCCAAAAACAACCAAAAAACGTCGCTAAGGAGTATTAAATGAAACTTAAACATATATTGGTAAAATTGTTTATTTTTGAATTTTGTTTGAAACAACCCTCGGCCACTACCTCTTTTGGTGTGCTTAGCCATTAAGCTCTATTACACTGTTGTGAACCCATGACTCAAGGACCATCCTTTTAATTATGTAGCATACTATTAAGAAATGAGGACTTGAGGAGTATATTCATCAATGCAAACAAAACCATATAATACACCAAAGCAAGCAAGAAATTAATTATGGTATACATTACAAAAAAAACATATAAGACCGATCAGAAGAATACTAGAGATTAGAATGTAAAAAATAGAATGCTCACCATGCAAAAGTGCAGACAAACTTCCCATTGGCATGTAATCATAAACAAGAAGCTTCTCCTCTCTGCCATAATAATATCCCTTGAGAGTTACCAAATTCTCATGAACCAACATTCCCAAACCTTCAACCTTCTCTCTAAACTCTCCTTCAGAAATTCTCACATCTTTCAATCTCTTCACAACTACCACCTCACTCCCACTCTCCAAATATGCCTTATACGTTGACCCTAAATCACTGTCCCTTCCCAATATCTCAGCTGAAGCCCTCAACAAATCCTCAAAATCAAAACCACCATTTCTTTCCTTAAAAAACACCAACCCATCATTTCTCGGCCTTGCCACTACCGGTGCCGCACCGGAAAGCCCATCAATTAATCCCCTGTTTTCTCTTTCTGTACTCTGTTTTGAACTCCAGGAGTGAGATTCCGGTGGAATCCGTGGCGTCGTATCAGCCTGAGGTAAGATTCTATATTTTCTACAAAGAAGAAATGAGAGTAACAGAACAGAAAGTAATGCAATGACTGATCCGACAACAATTCCGACTATTGCTCCATCGGAAAGCTTACTTCCTTCATCAGGACAAGAATCTAATGGCGACCCACATAATGAATTTCTCAGAAAAGCATTAGATGAAAATCTTTGGAAAATTTTTGGAATTGACCCGTTTAATCGATTTGAAGAAACATCAAATTCTGCAAGTTCCGAGAGGTTGTTCAACTCGGGAAGCGACCCGGTGAGTTTGTTGTTTCCCATGTACAAAGTTCTTAGCTGGTTTAGCTTGTTGAATTCCGCAGATATCTCACCGTCGAATTTGTTACTGGATAAATTTAAACGGACAAGATTACTTAAGCTAAACAAGGTAGCCGGAATCTCACCGGAGAAGTTGTTATTTTGTAAAAAGAGGTTACGTAGCTTAGTGCATGAAACCAAGTCCGACGGAAGTGTGCTGGAGAGAGAATTTCTCCCGAGACTTAAAGTACGGAGTTCGGTTAGGTTTCCGATGGAGCTGGGTGGAATTTGGCCAGACAGACGGCTGCCCGGGAGGCGGAGGGCGGTGACACGGGTGATGGAAGAGTCGCAGTATACGCCTTTCCATGAACACGGTGTACGGTGGGATGAGTTCCATTGGAGGGTGCGGCCGTACACGGCAGAGCGGAGGCGGAGGAGAGCGGCTCTGTCGGATATCAAGTCAGAGTATCCGGCGGGAAGTAGTATGAAAAGAAGGTGAAGTAAAGAGAGCATTTTAGGGCGTGTTTGGCTTTGTGGGATACAAATTATTATTATTATTTATTTCCAATTTTTGAATGCCAAGACGTTTAAGAAGAGTATGGTGAGTCCTAATTTCTTTGATTTTTCTTTGGGCGTTGTATCAGTATAACTCCACGGTGCATAAGCATCGGATACTTGGACACAAATCAGTTTTGACTACTTCTCCGCAAACCTCAAGGAAACCACCGAGTACATAAAATTCGTTGTTTATGTAGAAATTGAATTTTATTTGACAAATGAGCGTTTCCAAAGTATTTGTTATCGTTGACGTAAAATCATCCTTTACTAAATTACAAATTATATATATTTTTAGTCTTATTTCGAAAAGATATATATCCCATTACTCCAACATTTATGATAAAGGAGAGACGACAATATATAACGTTGGCATGAAATATTAAATATTTTTCTCATGAAAAGGAAAACGAAGGTATTATTGCTTGCCTTGCTTGTGTTGGCAAGTCCATTCTTCTTCTTCGAAACTATATCAGGATAAGTTTATATACATAATATTTAAATATTATATATTTTTTAATTATTAAAAAATAAAATATAATATAAATTTTAATATCATATTTTATATTTTAATAATTAAAATTAATATAATATTTAAATATTATACATTTATTCGTATTTTTTTATATTAAAATGTATTTTCTTTCACTTGTATAACAAACATTATGTGAAACGCGTAACGACTTGAACTTTAGTTTATATTTTTAGTGTAAAGAAACACGGTTTGAGCCAAAATGGGGAAGTATTATACGCTTGGTAGGTACAATCCCATTTCCCCTTTTTGGTCCCAAATGGTTGAGACGTAAGAGCTGGTAGTACGTATTTGATTCTGCTTATAAATAAGGTTATAAACGAGTCGAATCGATTTAAATTTTAAGTTATTTGAATTCGATTTTTAAGATTAAATTTATACTCGAATTTGAACTATATTTAAAAAAAATTACTCAGATTCGACTTGACTCGAATTTTTTTTACTAGAATTCGATCTGACTCGGATTGAATTATATTCAAATTACTCACGAATTTTAAATTCAAACTCGAATTCGAGTCTCTACATAGTAATTAACTTTATAATACATACAATTATTAACTGAACTTATTATTTTACTTATAAATGAGAAAATATAATTATAATTATATTTTACAAATATAAAATTAAAAATAAAAAAAATAATAACTAATTATTTAAATTTTGTTTAATTGTGTATATATTTTAAAAGAATTAATGTATCGAATATCTATTCAAATATGTATCAATCGAGTATGTATCGAATTATGATTGAAAATTTGAGTAGTTTAAATCCTAAACGAGTCAAGTATAACCTTACTTAGATTCTACTCGTATTTTTATTCGAGTTATTTTTTGTACTCAAATTTAAATCATATTATTAATGAATTCGAGTCGAGCTCATATTTTTTCGAGTCGAGTCCGAATTATTTGACTCGAGTTACGGCCTTACTTATAAGGTTCTAGATCTCCAATTTTAGATTATTAGATAGGGGGTCTTCGCCTTGATCCAGGGGTCTTATTAAGACCCTAAACAACCTCTAATTGGTCATTAAGGAGTAATCTCGCGCCCTATGTCATCCTCTCTTTAGGCAAGTCCATCACTTTTAAAGTTATTAGTTTTATTTTAATTTTCTTCTCTGTTGAAAGGAAAAAAAATGAATACCGTGAATGTGTGATAGACAACATCTTTACTCTCTTCTCATATAATTTACTATTAAGGCTCAGAGATCCTAAATAATAGGGTGATGCTAAATTTTTTGTTTTAAAGAGTGTATCAGTTAATGTGTTATCATAATATTAATTGGATAAATTTAATTTAATTAACTATGTCATAAATTAATATTAAAATAAAGTATTGATATATGCACATCCTAAAGTAATAGTTGCACACCAAGAGTATGTTAAAAAGACTATATTACCTTTAGTTTATATAAAACCAATTATCACATCTACTATCTATGATCAATTTTCCCCTCAAATTTAATATACATCATATTTACAAGACAAAATGCGTTTACACTTGGTCAATTATTTTCTTAACTATTAGCATTCGTTTCAATTTGAGATATTTTATATTTTGATTTACTAAATTAAATTAAAGAGTAGAATACATGAATGAAATACTAGAAAAAGATTTATAAATATTAAACATTCTTGTTGGTATATTTTAAGATATGATATATAATTTAGTTTGTTATCTTATTAAAGTGATATTCTAAAATATAGTTAATTGATCCATCTAATTAAAAAAATTATGTTTGCTTCAAATCAATTCTTGAAATTTTAAAATTTAAAGTATATTTGAAAATTATTTAGTCAATAAAATTTCAAATATTCTACAGACATGTCAATTAGAAATTTATTAATTTAAAATTTTATATATAGGAGAGGTAAGGGGAGAAAAACAAGTAAGAATGACAGTAGCAGTATGTAGGCAGAAGTATGTTTTCTCTTTTTTAGAATCTTTGTCTAGAGTTTTTGTGTGTTATTCTCTCTTCTTCTAATTCGTCACCTCTTGGCTGATATACAATGTTTTCAGACTTGGACCGATAATCGAACTAGAAAGGGTACCGGGTGGATGGGTTACTAGTCCAGCCAGTGATCCAACTGTTATTAAACTGGTGATGTTATAAATACATAAAAATATATATTATTAATAATTAATAAAATTTTAAAAAACTAAAATATAGTGAAATAATGTTATAATATTAATAAAATATCTAATTTTAAAAATAATTATTAAAAAATACTTTAAAACCGGGTCAATTAACCAATTTTACCGGTTGAACCATCGGTAGGTTCAATTGGATTTTGACTGGGTCAATGAAAATTAATTTTTTGGGTCAAACTGAACCGACGTGTCAATAGGTTTCGATTTTTGATCGATCGAAACGCGATCGAGTTAAGTTTTAAAACCATGCTGATATATATATAGGGCGAGAGCATCAAGCTACGTGGCCCAATAAGGCTAGGTCAGGTGGCTGGTCATGTGCTTTTCTTAAAGTCAAGTGCCTAAGAGGGCGTCACATTACTGCCAAAGCCATTCAGGTCCGAGAGGGGGTCACCTCACGGCAATTTTATTCTCTTAACCACCGAGCCAAACCCTCAGTTAGTTATCCTAGTGTTATCCCCAAGCGTCCTTATGCCCTCTGTTGGAAGCCCCCAGGAAATGTTAGGATTCTTCATTACAAGTACTCTTCACCTTGGGTGCAAGTGCATCTATGATGTCATAGGAGAGGTACACGTGGCCGAATCTGTGAGGATTTGCGTGGCCTGTCCACGAAGCCCTGCAGATGGCTTTGGTCAAGAGGGTACTCGGAGCAATTTTGGTTGTGCTACAGGAATAGGCTGATTTAGATTGCTCGTTGAGGATTGAAGGTGAGGCTAAGGTATCGAGAGGGGTTAAGGTGCAACTTGAGTTTTGTTGCTCGGTTGTTGGGAGTGACTTGGGCACTCAAAGTTGTGAAAACCTCGAGGGTTTGAATGGAACTATAATAAGTTGAATAGTTGTTGGCAAAGAACCCTTGTATCTTCTTGTTGCTTCTATATTTTAGTAGTCTTGGACATCAGAAGTGATTGCCTTTCTCTGACATCTTTTAAGGCTTGCGACATCTCGAACTGCATCCTTTATTAGGTTGGTTGATTGTTGTCTGCCTCAACCTCGTTTGCCATATTCATCACCGACGCCTGCGAGCTAATCGTTGTTGATTGGTTATCGATATTTGGCATTCTATTTGACGAACTGTTACTGTTGAATGTATGCTAAAGTTGGAAGGAGATGAAGTTACTTCAGGACTCACAAATTGTTCTTTGGATAACTGTTTTGTTTCCTACCACTCCTTGTAATGTGTATAACCTTTGCGAATACAACGTCTCCTCGGTAGAGTAGCCAAAATTATATGTCTGGGTTAAAAGTGTAGTCCATCGCTTAGTTAGGAGAGTCTTCGTGGCATAATCTAGGTAAAAAAGTGTAGTCCATCGCATAGTCTTGGAATAAACTAATAAAGTGTAGTCCACGTCTCTTTTTTCTGAAAAAGACTAAAAAAGGAAAACTTAGCTGACTATAGTATTGGAAATGAGGGAGCATGATTATGTTGATCATGTGCTATACTTGAACAGATCTATCAAATGGAAGTGCTTTGTATATATATGTATACCTTCAAGGATAGATCGCCAGGATTAAAACCTTCAAAAGTTGGTAGCTCCACTGGAAATATAAATCCATCATAGGTACCATCAGCAGGGTGTTTCTTTTCAATCTTGTTCAACTTCTTGAGCTCTTTCGTATTTCTATTATACAAAATTATTAGGGGTGAAAATTATTATGCGACTATAAATAATTTAATAGGGATTCGGGAACAGTGCCCCCGAGTCAATTTTTTATATAATTTTATATTTTTAGGTTGCATATATAAAACATATATTTGATTACAATGATAATATAATAATTGTTAACTCTACATATATTTATATGCATTTTTATATATACTCTATTACCCATAATAGACTTTTTTAAAGACAAATTATTTATAAATAATTAATTTTTCAAAAAATAATATAAAATACATTATTAATTAGTTTAAGAAGATTATATATATATATATATATATATATATATATGAGATCGAAACTTAAGTGATAAAATTATAATTTAACCTCGTATATTAAAAAATTTACAAAATTTTAGTTAGGTTAAATTGTATATAACATTTTTAATTTTTAATTTTTATCATATACTATAAAACAAAACAAAAAATTAGTGAAGTCAATTAATCCCACAACTTTATACGTGGCATCGCCGCTGAAAAGGATTATTCGCTTTCTCTGAATATAAGCAATGCAAGGACAGTTCCTATTAAACCCTAACATCCTCCCATCAAAAAGTTATTTTTTCAAGTTATTCACATGTTTTCAAGTTATTCGCATGTACTTTGAGACTAGGAGACCAAACACCATTCTCATAATCCTCAAGTGACCACATCATAAAATAAAAATCCCCGTGACCCGAGTATATATTAATTTGCCCCGAGATTCACCCAAGTACCTGCAATTGCATTCGCGTTTCTTATATCTATGGTTTCTTATATCTATCCTTCGAACATCTTATTAATTCCTGCGGTACATTTACATAGACCATTCCTGTCTACATGTGATCTGTCTCCCGGTCTATTCACAAACGAGAATTTGAAGAATTCATCCGTACGCGATGACCCGTGCCTCACGGTTATCGAATGCAATCATCCGGGATAATTAATAAAAAAATATTAAATACTTATAAAAAAATTATACAAATTAATCCGTACTTTGTACGTGTTATCAAACTTATAATATATAATGTATAATTTAAAAAATTAATAAAGCGTCAATCAAACTCTTGACTTAATTAATATCCACTCAGGTAAGTTATTAAATTAAAGTTACAATCGGTGAAGATTCATTAAGATTTGTCATCAATTAGTAGGCACAAAATAATTCAAACTCAGTAGAATCATGTATTTGCTTACCTGAAAGATGTCGAAATCTCAAACATTACTAATAATTAATTAATTAGATGTTCATAAAATAAATTAATATTAATAAAGCTAGCATTAATTCATGGTGATTGATAGTATTTGTTAGCATTGCTTGGGAGTGGCAGATCACATGAACCGAGGGAATATATTATTATTTTACTATTACCATGCCAGTTTGAAGATCACTAACCTTTTATTTATTCTTCTGATTGTTTTTTTTTTTTGTTATAGATATTTACTTCAAAATAGTGTTGCAAACCATGCCAGTTTGAAGATCACTAACCCTATCTGGCATTGCCCAAAAATGTGAAGTATAATTTGTTGCAAACAAATTAAAAACTAGTGGACCGTAGGCATTGATCAGCTTATGGTCAGGTTCTTCCCTTTCCTTCCGTTTTTGATACCGATTTCATCAACTCTCTCCTCTCCTGATGCTTCGGTTGTTTACTCTGCTTCAGTTATTTCAGCTAATTTGGGTTAATAATGAAACTATTTTTTTATAAAAAAATATGATTTTAAATTTTATTCAACCTAAATAATATAAAACAATTAACAAATCTTTTTGTTCTAATTAATTTGAATTAACTTAATAATTAATGACTTATATTGTCAAGTGTACTTCTAACTTTATATGTTAGTATGGATATTCTGAGCATATATCGTACACTACAACTCTAAATAATGCACCTTTCCGCATACAACTAATTATATGCCTCGGGAATCAGAAAATACCAAATGTGCATATATGATATATATATATATATATATATATATATATGTAAACCCAATTCTAGCCTTTCATCGATCACTGTAAAGTAGGAGGGTACGTCTTGCGCAGAAGAACAAGCCACAACACTATATAAAAAGTTGTGAACTGGGTCACAAAAAGCCATAGACAGCATGTACTAGGGACAAAGATTGATTCTAGTGTTTTCTTTTGTCATTGTTATTATCGTCTTTGTGTTCATAGAGCAATTATAACTGTGTTTACATTCGGGGAACATGCATAAATAAAAAAAGAAAAGTATATGAATAAAAATGTGTTTTCTTAAAATGTTATTCCTTCGAACCAAAAATTTATATATGTCTAAACGTGTCTTTTACTTGTTCGTCCCTTTTCTAAATATATTGATTCACATATATCTTTAATTTATGGCATTGTTAGTTGAGGAATATATATACCACTGTTAACAATGGTTGTTATATATCATACTACTAGGGATAATTTGTGTCTGAAGGTACGGTGCAACTAATATAATAGTTGAGTACTGTTTAATATTTTTAAATTGAAAATTTTTAAATTGTTATGGACTCTCAATTCCATAATAGAACTGAAAATCCAACCATTAATACAAAAAGATTGATACTCAATCCAATCATAATTTCTTTTTAAAATAAACATTAGTGTGCTACTCATTCCTAACTTAAAATTAGTTCTTGACAGGTTTGAACAATTAATTGATTGACGATAGCGGGCTTAAATTTGTGTAATATAGTGTTTTCGAGTATCCTACACACCTTTTTTTTATTGACAAAACGGAATAAAAAGTTTAGTAGCATTTATTTGCCTCCAGTATTTCCTGTGAAAAAAGGATAGTAATGTAAGTCTTTTGGTGGGATCTAATGAGGAAAAAAAAAAGATGTAAAAATACAAAAGAAATGATTTTGGATATATACTCAAAAGTATAAAATAAGTCATCTAAGTTTAAACAAAAAAGTATTGTCATAACATTAATTAAATCGCATCACCATAACATTTTTTCCTCTATATTTTTTCTTGAAATTGGAAAAAAGATTCTCATACCATGAGTCAAAGCCTGTTACAATAGTTGCTCTCGATATAGCCCGCAAAAACACCAAAGAGATGACACGTAATTGTCCGTGTCTAAAGGCACGATGTAGATTAAAATTCTAAAAATATTATATTACCTAAAGACTTTTTGCAACCTAAAATAACTTACAAATTAATTAGAATGAATCTGAACCATCCTTGTGATTTCCTGTAAAACCCCGAATTTTATGAAATACAAAATTTAATTTTTCTTCATATATATATTTTTTTTTGAAACAGTAAGTAGTTAAATTGATAAAGTTAAAAGTTAAGGATGTTATGTGCAAATTATATTTTGTCGGACAATATTCACTTTGTCGGGGAATATTCGTTTGGTCGGAGAATATTCGTGCCGTACGACGGCGCCGAAATAACAAATTATTGGTGGACCCCACAACGGAATATTTGTCAGATATAGAAAACGACAGAAATAACCTTTTTAAATAAAAATAGTCAACGGAACTGTTAAAATACCGGTGATAAAAGAATAGTAGCATACGGTAGTTATTGGTATTTTCTGTAGCACTCGGTACTCTACAGTAACACACGGTATTGCATAGTGTCTCATATTATTGGTCTGATAATTGACACCGTAACTGTTACGCATCATTTCATCGATAATTGTCACTGCATAATATTTTATATTATCAATTCAATAATTGTTGTTACACAGTATTTTGCATTATTGATTTAATAATTGTCATTACACTGTATTTTATATCATTGAGTCAATAATTGTTGCTGCACTGTTTTTAAAATTATTGAACCTAATAATTGTCACGGTAACATATGCACAATAATTCACGTTATTGAATCAATAATTGTCATGACACAGTAACGTATTTTTCTTTTACATACTTTCTGTATTATTGTTATCTCTATTACGGTATTATTTAAACAATTGTATTTCATTAATTAATTGACTTGATATATAAGAGCTAACTATACTGTATTTATAACAATTAGTCATAATAATTGAATTGATAAAGTTATTTGTTTATAATATAAAGTTAGGTGATTATTAGGTGATATGAAATGAATGGTGTAGATTAAAGTGTGAATTATTGTTGAATAATTGAATTGATTTGTTTATAATATAAAGTTAGGTAATTATTATGTGATATGAAATGAATGGTGTAGATTAAAGTGTGAATTATTGTTGAATAATTGAATTGATTTGTTTATAATATAAAGTTAGGTGATTATTAGGTGATATGAAATGAATGGTGTAGATTAAAGTGTGAATTATTGTTGAATAATTGAATTGATTTGTTTATAATATAAAGTTAGGTGATATGAAATGAATGGTGTAGATTAAAGATAATATAAAATTTGAAATGGATGGTGTAGATTAAAAGATGATCTTTAAATGAATGGTTTAGATTAAAGGAATGATAAGATTTTTGGCTATAAATAGAAGCCTTAACTTAAGGATTTTTCATAAATTTCCTTACTTGTTCTTTCTTTCTCTCACTAAATACTTCTTTGTGTAAGTTCTCTCTAAGTGTTCTTAAGTCATTCCTAGTTTTGAAATCTTTTACATTCTCCTTTGAATTCCCGAGTGGAATTTTCTTATGTACAGTAACTCTTTCGAAAAATCATAGTAAATTCATTATTTGTCAGAATTTAATGAATTAAAAGCCTGTCTCTTCAGTTTTTCGTCCTCTACAACTTTGAAGAAGGAAGAAAAGTCACCTGAAATCATCTTCATGCCTTAAAATACTAAAAACCGTAACCTATTCTGATTTTCGTCACTATTTTCAGTCTTAGTTTTGAAAATTCATAACTCATTCATATTAACTCCGAATTGAGTGATTCTTGAGTCTATGCCGTCTATCTTTCCGAGAGTAACATTATTTTAAAAACATAAAGAGATTTTAAAAACTCTAGAAGACTCAAAAGTCAGATTCTTTACTGCTACAAACAAGGAAGGATTTGTTCGGCTATAAACTTGTTTCACAATATCAAGGTAAGGAATATCATTCTTTTCACACTCTTAAATTTATTACGGTAAGAAATGTCATTTTCTTTTCTTACTTGTAAGAAATATCATTTTCTTTCATACTCTTAACCTTATTATGGTAAGGAATACCATCTTCTTTCATATTCTATTATTTAAACCTGCTACGGTAAGGGATACCATCTTTTTCATCTTCCATTATTCAAACGTACTATGGTAAGGGATTATCATTATTTGATTCTCGATAATAATATTGTTTCTTCCTTACTCATAAGATGTGCCTTTTATTTCCATGTATTAAATTGTGGGAATAACCTTACGGAGCGGATTGCCGCCTGTTGGTGAATAACCTTTCGTATTCATTCATTATTAATCTCTGAGAATAACCTTACGGAGCGGATGGCCGCCTGTTTGGTGAATAACTCTTTGTACTCAAATTCTATTAAATTGTGGGAATAACCTTACGGAGCGGATTGCCGTCTGTTGGTGAATAACCCTTTGTATTAATTTCCTTCACCTTTTGTTAATCAAACCTGCTACGGTAAGGGATATTATTTTCTTTCATACTCCTAGATCGAAATTTATTATGGAACTATTGCTTCTTTAATTCCTGAAAATATTATATGTTCCATAATAGTTGAACTTCATTATTTCAACTGAACCTTCCTATTTACGTGAACCTTTCTATTGAACCTTAACTGTTATTCTGAACTGTGGATCTTAAATATCATTCTTGAATTTTAGTCCACATCATGTTGGAAATTTGGACATTGTTTGAATCTGCACAAAGTAAAGTCATAAACTTTCGATATTTATTGATCATACTGTTTCTTCTGATTCATCATCTATATCACGGTTGTCATTCTAATCATCCAAAAATCAAGCTGTTGTGAATATCTGTGGCCGGGGGCACAGATGTGATATATTTGTTGAACAAATGATAGGTTAAAGGCGATATAATAGGTTAAAGGCGATACATCTGTTCGGTGTTTTTTATGGCACGTGGTGAAAGTTCTCTTTGGCCCGTAGTGCATAAATGAACTGTTGTTTGGTATGATTATCACCAAAGGCTGAATCTGGTATAATCATGACCGCTGGTGCTATATTAAATATCTTTGGCCCGTAGTGCAAAGATGAACTATTGATTTGCATGATTATGATCAGGAACTGTGAATTTTTATTATCATGACTAATGGTATTTCAGATGATAAAAGTTGATGATGTTTTTACGAAAAAGAGAAGCGAGTGGACATTATAATCTGTATTATTCTTCTAATAGATTGCTCATTCCGCTGCTATTATTGATCTGAACATTGTTTAAGAATTTAACTGCAGTTTTTGATATAAACCTTGTATTCTATTGTATTCTATCAAGAACTCAACTGTTGAAGGCTAATGATAATTTATTCGTCATTATCTTAGTTATGATATTTCTTACTGGGCTATTTGAGCTCACCCTTTCTTTTGTTCCATTGTTTTTCAACAGGAAATGAAAACATAACAGGGTCTAGCCGGGGAATGGAGTGAGGGTCCGAGGAATAGTTATCATAGTCTTCACGTTTTGTAAAATAGTGTGGCAATAATAGTGAAGACTTAGTTGTGTATTATTATACACTGTATTGTAGTACGTTGTGCTTTGTTGTAATAATTTTGTTGTAGTCTTTTGACGACTCAAGTTTGGGCTGTGTGGGCCCAGATTTGGGGGCGTCACATTTCCCGCCCAAATCAATTTGCATGTGAAAATATAATGACCGCAATACCCGAAAAACAGAAAAATGGCATCAATGCTAAAAGAGTGACCTATATTGTTTACGTGCAAATTTTTATTTATTTATTATTATTATTATTATTATTATTAGTAGTAGTAGTAGTAGTAGTAGTAGTAGTAGTAGTAGTAGTAGTAGTAGTAGAAGTAGTTGTAGTAGTAGTAGTAGTTGTTGTTGTTGTTAGAGTTGATGCCCTAGAGACTAATTATTTGATGTAATTCCTTAACATTTTTGATATTATATTAGATTGAATAAATTGATTATTTTATTATGATTTCATTTACTGCGTTATATAAATGTTAGCATAATAAAAGCCCTTAGAATAGTGATACAAATTATATAGTTTCAAGTATGTGACTTGAACATGAGATTATATAATTACAATTAGTATTATTGTTCTTAAATGTCCCTAGTCGAGTATCATTGTTAATGGAACAACAGTGATGCATTGAGACTAGTATGTGGATTGATTGATGGCCAAATCTCATTGGTCATAAATATATGAGATATTTGAGTCAATGCATAGGTATATGTTAGAGAATAATGTATTGGACTGACCCACCATGAGAATTCTACGTGGAGCATTATGCAAAGTGTCATAAGAAATTCTCATAGTGACAATGATGTAATGATCCTCCGACCTGAGATCACTATATTATTACACGAGAATTTATGTACTTTGATATCATCAAATGTCATCTTTAATAAGGTGGACAATAAAGGTGATTATTGAGTACATGTGACGCCCCCAAATCTGGGCCCACACAGCCCAAACTTGAGTCGTCAAAATACTACAACAAAATTATTACAACAAAGCACAACGTACAACAATACAGTGTATAATAATACACAACTAAGTCTTCACTATTATTGCCACACTATTTTACAAAACGTGAAGACTATGATAACTATTCCTCGGACCCTCACTCCATTCCCCGGCTAGACCCTGTTATGTTTTCATCTCCTGTTGAAAAACAATGGAACAAAAGAAAGGGTGAGCTCAAATAGCCCAGTAAAGAATATCATGACTAAGATAATGACGAATAAATTATCATTAGTCTTCAACAGCTGAGTTCTTGATAGAATACAATAGACTACAAGGTTTATATCAAAAACTGCAGTTAAATTCTTAAACAACGTTCAGATCAATAATAGCAGCGGAATGAGTAATCTATTAGAAGAATAATGCAGACTATAATGTCCACTCGGTTCTCTTTTTAGGAAAAACATCATCAACTTTTATCATCTGAAATATCATTAGTCAAGATAATACAAATTCACAGTTCCTGATCATAATCATGCAGATCAACAGTTCATCTTTGCACTACGGGCCAAAGACATTCAATATAACACCAACGGTCATGATTATACCAGATTCAGCCTTTGGTCATAATCATACCAAACAACAGTTCATCTTTGCACTACGGGCCAAAGAGAACATTCACCACGTGCCATAAAAGACACCGAACAGATGTATCGCCTTTAACCTATTATATCGCCTTTAACCTATCATCTGTTCAACAAATATAACACATATGTGCCCCCGGCCACAGATATTCACAACAGCTTGATTTTTGGATGATTAGAATGATATAAATGATGAACAGAAGAAATAGGATAACAATAAGTATCGGAAGTTTACTTTGTACAGATTCAAATAATGTCCAAATTGTCAACATGATGTGGAGTGAAATTCAAGATCCACAGTTCAGAATAACGGTTACAATTCAATAGAAAGGTTCACGTAAATAGGAAGGTTCAGTTGAAATAATGAAGTTCAACTATTATGGAACATATAATATTTTCAGGAATTATAGAAGCAATAGTTCCATAATAAATTTCGATTTAGGAGTATGAAAGAAAATAATATCCCTTACCGTAGCAGGTTTGATTAACAAAAGGTGAAGGAAATTAATACAAAGGGTTATTCACCAACAGGCGGCAATCCGCTCCGTAAGGTTATTCCCACAATTTAATAGAATTTGAGTACAAAGAGTTATTCACCAAACAGGCGGCAATCCGCTCCGTAAGGTTATTCTCAGAGATTAATAATGAATGAATACGAAAGGTTATTCACCAACAGGCGGCAATCCGCTCCGTAAGGTTATTCCCACAATTTAATACATGGAAATAAAAGGCACGTCTTATGAGTAAGGAAGAAACAATATTATTATCGAGAATCAAATAATGATAATCCCTTACCATAGTACGTTTGAATAATGGAAGATGAAAAAGATGGTATCCCTTACCGTAACACGTGACTGGATATTGATTTAAATGAGGTTGATTAACTTGAATAGTATACGTATACTTATAGATCTTCACAAATACTCAAGATGACTTAAGCACACTTAGAGAGAACTTTCACAAGAAGTATTTAGAGAGAGAAAGAAAGAACAAGTAAGGAAGTTTATGAAAAATCCTTAAGTTAAGGCTTCTATTTATAGCCAAAAATCTTATCATTCATTTAATCTAAACCATTCATTTAAAGATCACCTTTTAATCTACACCATCCATTTCAAATATTATATTATCTTAAATCTACACCATTCATTTCATATCACCTAATAATCACCTAACTTTATATTATAAACAAATCAATTTAATTATTCAACAATAATTCACACTTTAATCTACACCATTCATTTCATATCACCTAATAATCACCTAACTTTATATTATAAACAAATCAATTCAATTATTCAACAATAATTCACACTTTAATCTACACCATTCATTTCATATCACCTAATAATCACCTAACTTTATATTATAAACAAATAACTTTATCAATTCAATTATTATGACTAATTGTTATAAATACAGTATAGTTAGCTCTTAGATATCAAGTCAATAAATTAATGAAATACAACTGTTTAAATAACATCATAATAGAGATAACAATAATGTAAAATAAAGCATACGTTACTGTGTAATGACAATTATTGATTCAATAATGTGAATTACTGTGCATATGTTACTGTGACAATTATTAGGTTCAATAATTTTAAAAACAGTGCAACAACAATTATTGACTCAATGATATAAAATACAGTGTAATGACAATTATTAAATCAATAATGCAAAATACTGTGTAACAACAATTATTGAATTGATAATATAAAATATTATGCAGTGACAATTATCGATGAAATGATGCGTAACAGTTACGGTGTCAATTATCAGACCAATAATATGAGACACTATGCAATACCGTGTGTTACTGTAGAGTACCGTGTGCTACAGAAAATACCATAAACTACCGTATGCTACTATTCTTTTATCACCGGTATTTTAACAGTTCCGTTGACTATTTTTATTTAAAAAGGTTACTTCTGTCGTTTTCTATATCCGACAAATATTCCGTTGTGGGGTCCACCAATAATTTATTATTTCGGCGCCGTCGTACGGCACGAATATTCCCCGACCAAACGAATATTCCCCGACAAAGCGAATATTGTCCGACAAAATAAAATTTGCACATAACATCCTTAACTTTCAATTTTGTTAATTTAACCACTTACTGTTTCAAAAAAAAAAAAAAAATATATGAAGAAAAATTAAATTTTGTATTTCATAAAATTCGGGGTCTTACAACCTCCCCTCCTTATGAAATTTCGTCCCCGAAATTGACGTACCTGATATATCGAAGAGGTAAGGATACTTAGATTTCATCTCAGATTCTAGCTCCCAGGTCATTTCCTCAGTATCTTGGTTCCTCCATAAAACCTTAACTTGAGGTATAACCTTTGAGCGTAGGATCTGCTCCTTCTTATCCAGGATCTTAACAGGTACCTCCTCGTATGTTAAATCCTCTGCTATAACGTCTGGTTCTAACTCAATGACGTGGTTTGGGTCCTTCACATATTTACGTAACATAGATATGTGAAAAACGTTATGGATGCGAGACATACTTGGTGGTAGGGCTAGTCTGTAGGCTACGGTTCCTATTCGATCGAGGATTTCAAATGGGCCAATAAATCGAGGGTTGAGCTTTCCTCTCTTTCCGAATCTCGTAACCCCTTTCCATGGAGAAACACGTAAGAATACATGATCTCCGACGTTGAAACTTTCGTCTCTCCGATGAAGATCAGCATAACTCTTTTGTCGTTCTTGTGCGGTTTGTATTCGTTGTCGGATCATTTGGATCTTTTCGGTCGTCAAGCGTACCAACTCGGGTCCCAACAATTTTGCTTCTCCTACCTCATTCCAACATATTGGAGAGCGACACTTCCTTCCATACAAAGCCTCGAATGGAGCCATGCCTATGCTTGCTTGGTAACTGTTGTTGTAAGAAAATTCCACCAATGGCAAGTACTTATCCCAACTTCCTTTGAAGTCTAATACACAAAGTCTCAAAAGATCTTCGAGGGTCTGGATCGTCCTTTCCGATTGTCCGTCCGTTTGAGGATGGTATGCAGAACTAAAACGTAGTTCAGTGCCCATAGCTTTTTGTAGACTGATCCAAAAGCGTGAAGTGAATCTAGGATCTCGATCAGAAACTATGGAAACTGGCATGCCATGCAATCTCACGATCTCATTTATGTACATACCGGCAAGACGTTCAAGTGAAAAGTTTTCTCGTATAGGCAAGAAATGAGCAGATTTGGTCAATCTATCTACGATCACCCAAATTACATCTAAGCCTTGAGAAACTTTTGGAAGACCCGTCACGAAGTCCATATTGATGTGTTCCCACTTCCATTCGGAAACTTCAAGTGATTGTAATGGACCTTTAGGAACTTGATGCTCTGCCTTGACACGTTGACAAGTTAGGCACCTTGAGATAAACTCTGCAATCTCTCTTTTCATATTGTTCCACCAAAATGTATGTCGAAGATCTCGATACATCTTGGTACCTCTTGGGTGGATTGCAAACGGCGTGTTGTGTGCCTCCATCATGATTTTATGCTTTAATTCAGGATCGTTAGGAACACAGAGTCGAGAGTTGACTCGAAGTATTCCTTTCTCGTCGATTCTTGCTTCGGGAATGGCACCTTCTTGTACTTTCTTTATCATGTTTATCAGTTCCGGATCGGTAGCTTGAGCAGCTTTAATTTTATCGATTAAAGTTGGTTCTACTCGCACGTGAGCAATCTTCGAGCGGGTCCCTGGTGTCTTTAGCTCTATCTCCATCTTTTGCAAGTCGTACAAAATACACTTTTGTGTTGTCAGCAGTGCACTTGTACTTGCATAAGATTTTCTGCTCAAAGCGTCAGCTACAACGTTCGCCTTTCCCGGGTGATACTGGATTGTGTGGTCATAATCCTTTAACAGCTCAAGCCAACGTCGTTGTCTCATGTTGAGTTCCTTCTGGGTGAAGAAATACTTGAGACTTTTATGATCCGTATAGATATCCACTTTTTCTCCGTACAAGTAGTGTCTCCAGATCTTCAACGCGAAAACGACTGCTGCCAACTCTAGATCATGAGTAGGATAATTTTTCTCATAATCTTTGAGTTGTCGAGAGGCGTAGGCTATAACCTTTCCATGTTGCATAAGGACACAGCCTAGACCTTTGCCAGAAGCATCGCTGTAGATAACAAATTCTCCTGATCCTGATGGTATGGTCAGAACAGGAGCTGAAACCAGTCTCTTCTTGAGTTCTTGGAAACTTTTCTCGCATTCCTCGCTCCATATGAATTTTGTGCTTTTCCGAGTAAGCTGCGTTAATGGAGTGGCGATTCGAGAAAATCCTTCTACGAATCTCCGATAATAACCAGCTAGACCCAGAAAACTTCGGACTTCGGTTACTGTTTTGGGTTGTTCCCAATTTAGTACCGTTTCAATCTTCGCAGGATCGACTGATATTCCTTGACTAGAAATCATATGCCCAAGAAACGCGACCTCCTCAAGCCAGAACTCACATTTCTTCAACTTGGCATATAATTTGTTTTCACGGAGCTTTTGTAGTATCAATCTCAGGTGTTGTTCATGATCCTCGCGACTCTTGGAGTATATGAGGATGTCATCAATAAAGACAACCACAAAATGATCCAAATGTTCCTTGAATATCCGGTTCATCATGTCCATGAAAGCTGCAGGAGCATTAGTTAGTCCAAAAGGCATGACTAAGAACTCATAATGCCCATAACGAGTTCTGAAAGCAGTCTTTGGAATGTCCTCAGCTTTAACCTTTAACTGATGATATCCAGAACGGAGATCAATCTTTGAGAAATGTTGAGCGCCTTGCAATTGATCAAACATGTCATCAATCCGAGGTAACGGGTACCTGTTCTTGATGGTGACATGGTTCAATTCTCGGTAGTCAATGCACAATCTCATACTCCCGTCTTTCTTCTTCTCAAATAGAACAGGAGCACCCCAAGGTGATGCACTCGGACGAATGAAACCGGTATCCAACAATTCCTGTAGTTGGACTTTTAACTCTTGAAGTTCAATGGGAGCCATTCGGTAGGGAGCTTTGGAAATGGGCTTGGTACCGGGTTCAAGATCAATATAAAAATCAATTTCACGGTTTGGGGGTAAGCCAGGAAGTTCTTCAGGAAAAACGTCAGGAAACTCATTAACAATGAGAATATCATTCAAGTTTGACGTATTTTTGTTCAAATCAGTGACATGAGCTAAAAAGGCTTGACATCCGTTTTTCAATAAACGAATGGCTTTATGGCTAGAAATAACAGTTATAGATTTCAATGGTTTAGTTGCTTGAATTTGCATGACAGGTTGATTAGGAATATGAAAACTAATAATCTTATGAAAACAATCAATTTTAGCATGATGGGTAGTCAACCAATCAATTCCTAAAATCACATCAAATTCACGCATCTCCAAAGAAATAAGGTCAACAGATAATGTGAGGTTGTTGATTTGAACTAGGCAAGATTTATAGACAGTAGATGTAATGGTCATTTCTCCTAATGGGGTTTCAACTGATAAGTCAAAGTTCAAGTTTTCAGGAGTTAAGTTTAAACGCTGAGCACATGCAGGTGAGATAAAAGAATGGGTAGAGTCAGTATCTAACAAAGCGTAGACTTCACGAGAATTTATGAATAGCTTACCGGTTATCACCTCGTTCGAGTTTCGCGCCATTTGGGATGTCACAACAAAAGCTCTCCCTTGAACTACAGATTTTCCCTTATCCGCGCTAGCTTTTGGTATCATCATTGCAGCTGGACTTGATTTTGTGGCAGGACAGAACCGCGCAAGATGACCCTCTTTCCCACAACTGTAGCACTTTTTGGACTGCAGTGTACAGTTTGGGCTGATGTGACCTTCCTGACCACACCTATAGCATCTCACTGGTGGTCGATCTTCTCCCCTTGAAACTGGGGTCGGTGCTAGTGTTGGTACTGGTGCTGGTGCCCTTCCATAATTATTATGGAATCTCTTTCTTTTGAAATTGTTCCCACTAGATTCTCCTCTTCTGTTATTTGGTATGGAATTACCACCGAAGTGTTGGTTACCTCCTCAATGGTTCTCGTTCCTGTGGTTGTTGTCACTCCTTTCTCTATGCTGATCATTAACTCTTGGCTGCAATGTTTCATCTGTTTGCTCCACCCTTTGAGCCCTATCTACAACATCTGAATACAAACTAAATTTATGAGAGCTAAGTTGTTGACGAATTTTGAATCTCAAACCTCTTAGGAACATCCGACTCATTCGTGCTTCGTCATCCACAAGATGGGTGGCAAAGCGAGATAACTCGGCAAACTTGGCTTCATATTGGGAAACTGTCATGTTTCCCTGCTCCAGCTTAATGAATACCACCTCTTTCATATGGCGGATGCTTTCTGGGAAATACTTCTCGTTAAACAGTTCTTCGAATTCTGTCCAAGACATTTCGAGTGCTGAAGGTTGGATACGTTTTACCGCTTCCCACCAATGGTCCGCCTCACCTCGTAACATAAAAGTGGCAAATGGCACCTTCTGATCATCAGCGCATTGTAAAACATCAAGTATTTTTGTCGTCTGCTTTAGCCATGCCTCCGCTTTGAGTGGGTCAGGCTTCCCGTGGAATTCAGGTGGTCCTAATTCTTTAAATTGCTTAACAGTGACCATCCTCAAATTGCCAGCGTTTCTACCGTTATTATTGACTGAATTTCCTCTTCCTTGATTCTGTATGAACTGCATGAAATTCCTAAAGAATCCATCGTTCATCATGTTATCAGGAACATTATTTCCTGAGTTGGCAGGAGGATTGTTTGGGGCCTCTTGATTCTCGGCTACATTTGCTTCAGGCATTCCATAGTTAACCTCTTGATTTCCAGATGCCATACTAAACTGTGGTCACAAAATAAATGTTAGTTCAAATAAACTGACTCATCACTTCATGTTCCTACATTCAAATCGACTCATTAGATAATAAAATCTATTTTAGGTAGGACACACTAGTGACTGATTCTATTCGTCTCTCCCCTCCTAGTTCTACCCCAGATCTCCATTAAAGACCATATCCCTAAGCTCTGATGCCAACTGTGACGCCCCCAAATCTGGGCCCACACAGCCCAAACTTGAGTCGTCAAAATACTACAACAAAATTATTACAACAAAGCACAACGTACAACAATACAGTGTATAATAATACACAACTAAGTCTTCACTATTATTGCCACACTATTTTACAAAACGTGAAGACTATGATAACTATTCCTCGGACCCTCACTCCATTCCCCGGCTAGACCCTGTTATGTTTTCATCTCCTGTTGAAAAACAATGGAACAAAAGAAAGGGTGAGCTCAAATAGCCCAGTAAAGAATATCATGACTAAGATAATGACGAATAAATTATCATTAGTCTTCAACAGCTGAGTTCTTGATAGAATACAATAGACTACAAGGTTTATATAAAAAACTGCAGTTAAATTCTTAAACAACGTTCAGATCAATAATAGCAGCGGAATGAGTAATCTATTAGAAGAATAATGCAGACTATAATGTCCACTCGGTTCTCTTTTTAGGAAAAACATCATCAACTTTTATCATCTGAAATATCATTAGTCAAGATAATACAAATTCACAGTTCCTGATCATAATCATGCAGATCAACAGTTCATCTTTGCACTACGGGCCAAAGACATTCAATATAACACCAACGGTCATGATTATACCAGATTCAGCCTTTGGTCATAATCATACCAAACAACAGTTCATCTTTGCACTACGGGCCAAAGAGAACATTCACCACGTGCCATAAAAGACACCGAACAGATGTATCGCCTTTAACCTATTATATCGCCTTTAACCTATCATCTGTTCAACAAATATAACACATCTGTGCCCCCGGCCACAGATATTCACAACAGCTTGATTTTTGGATGATTAGAATGATATAAATGATGAACAGAAGAAATAGG